>VZRE01010615.1:28035-72163 GCA_013396775.1 Cephalopterus ornatus
TTTTTTTTTTGTATTATGGTCTATTAGAGGTTGCTTAGACCTTAGTCTCCCACTGAGAGAAAGAAACATTTTTCTGACTCACATGAGTTACCAGCAGACTTCATGAGATGCAGTGACATTTTATTTCTCTTCAAAGGCAATCAGTAAAATTGAAAAAGGTCACATTTCCTTTTCAGCAGAAAATGCCTTTGTGTCATAATTTAAGGTGAACAACAACTTCTAGCTCCATGCAGAAAGACATACATGCTATATCTAGTTTCAAGGGAAAATGTTAATTTCAACTGCACTAGAGTTTGGAAAATCGAAGTGTGTGTTTCTTAATGATTACTCTTGAACAATTTTTATACATTTTTTAATACTTTCATTTCTGTATGATTTTTTCTGTTATTGAATCATTCCTACTGTATTTTGACAAAATTGGAACAACTGACTATTGATCTCATGACTGAAAAAGAAAAAGCACCATAATATTCAGTTACTGGAGCCATGTAACTTGTCAAACTAAAATATGATCATTTTTCTGGTTGCAGACTGTAAATTTTGTGTTAAATAGGATTTTCCACAGTTTCACTATTCTGGCAGCAGAAGAATAACTGAGTGAGAGACCAGGAATACAGATGGCAGATTTTGTTAAACTACCTTGCATTATCTTGCTGTATTCATCCTAGACTTCAGCAAACTTTTTTATTTGGAGAAACTTTATTGACAACTTTAGAATCTATAAAATCTAAAGTTACTTACTGATTTTCCCATTTACGGATCTAGTTGCTCCTGGTTTTGGCTATGATTTGATAAGCACTTGAATGCAAGAGTGACTTTAGAAATACAGAACTATTACCTTGAATGAATTTATTCATGTGCAGGGATTAATATTTCTGGATGAGGAATATCTTAGTTATCTTCAAGATACCTAATCAGTGCAAAACTGGGAAAGAACTACTTGGGACCTCAAAATGTATTTTAGTTTAGAAAAAAAATCTACAAACAGAAACCTCATACTAAATGTTTAGTAGAAAATGACATGATTTGCCTTGAGGCACTTTTTTTTTCTTTGTTGTAGGAGAGCCATAGTTCTGACCAAATCTCCTGTAGATCTAACAGGTTTTAAGAATGAAATATTTTTTTTGGTTATTTACTGATAACTTCATTTTTAATGGTTAAAGTAGATGAGATGTTCAAGATGATTCTTATTACCTCTTATTACCCCTTGTGAGATTCAATCTAGGGCTAGACTGAGACTTCAGATGTGTGCTCTGAGAGTGAGACAGCATTTAAATACACTACTCTGAGAGGAACTCAGAGAAAAAACAGTAATGGATCCTAAGGACTCTTGGGGAACTGTTTGCTGGACACTATTCATCCTTCCTACAAAATCTCCACTCTGTTGCAGAGCACTCTACAAATTCAAATCTTTGAAAGATTCAGGGGAGAAACTGGAGAAGGGAAAGGCAAAGAGCAAAGTATATTGGCAAATAAGACTTGGAGAGAAGAGAGGAAAATGAGGCAATAAGGTACAGTTAGGTTGTGCCAAATGGGAAAAGACATGGAGTAAATGAGCCTTGCCAGAACTGAGAGAAAAAGATTTTTATCATCTCATGGGCACTAGTGCAGAGCAACTGGCTTTTCTTTTACTGACTTCTTGCTTTTTATGCTGGCATGATATAAGTGCAGTTGATTATTTAAAGTGCAGAAACATGGCAAATCTGGTCCAATGCGTGGAAGGTATGGAGGACCCACTGAGAAAAAGACTTAGCTGCCTTATGGTGTGGGAAGGAGCATGAGACAAATAACTTGTTTCTTCTCCTGGAACTCCATTTATTGGCAGGACAGAAAAGAGATGGGAAGAAGTATCTTTAGATCTTAATGAAGTATACTTACTTCCCTACTGCATTACTGTGCATCTCTCTTTTTTTTTTCCCTCTGAGTGTCTGGCTGATATATTTGGTTTCTTCAATATGCATAGACTGAAAGTTGGTCTTGAGTTTCAGTTCTAACAGTATTTCACTGCTGACTCCTCTGAAATCTCCACATTGTCATAAACAGTATTTCTTTAGAGATAAAAATATTTTGTTTGAGCTGCTTGACATGTTTAAAAATAATAATTTTTAGGCATCAAAGGAAAAAAGAGAATTTAAAGGGTGATTTTTAATTTAAATCCTCAGTGAGAAAGAAATGTGTTATTGAGATGGTTATAGCTGATAATTGTGTGATAGTTTTTGTAGCCTGATAGATCAGTAAATAAAATGCCAGAAAACTTAGCTACTTTGCAAAAAGTTCTGCCCTTACAGATGGCTAGTTTAGCTCATTTATTCACCTCTTCTACCTTCATCTTTTTCCTAGAGGTTGTATTTTCAATGTTTAATCTCTGTGTTTCATTCCTTTGATATCTCATCATTAATCACCGCCTCCGGCCCCCTGCCCCCATTTTTAAAGGAAAGCTTTTCTGTTTTAGGGCCAGATTCTACAAGGTCTAAAGGCATAACAGAGGGTATATAAATTAGTGGACTTAAGATTTTGGTCCTAAATCTATTTCACTGATTACAGCATGAAATCATGAGTGGAGGCTGATTGCTTGAGGAACACCTCAGCCTGGGTCCATGCCTTATTTCCCTGGTAAGGCAGTATTATTATTATTATTATTGTTAATTATATTATTAAGGGGTTAAGTACTGCAGTGTAGCAATGATACAGTCTCAAGAGAAGCAAGTTTCAAATGCAAAGAACTGAGTCTGTTTAGGGAGAATGCTATGATCTTGTTGGCTACCATGTTTTGAGCAGGAACTATCTAGAACAGCACTGTATTGGCACACAAGGGGCCTCCTGCTCTCATAGTAGTGGTGGTTTCACCCTGGCTGGGTGCCAGGTAGCCACCAAACCTGCTCAATCATTCCCCTCCTCAATGAAGAGAGGCAAGAGGGAGAGAAATAGCCAAGGGCTCATGAGCTAAGGGCAAGGAGATAGCACAAACTGATTACTGTCAGGAGCAAAACGGAGTCGACTTGGGGAAATTAATTCAACTTGTTACCAAGCAAAATCAGAGTAGGTTAATAAGAATTAAAATGAATCTTAAAAACACCTTTCTCCCACCTCTCCCTCCTTTCGGGCTTAACTTTATTCCCGGTTCTCCACCTCGTTCCCTGCCTTCTCCTTCAGTGGTGCTGGGGGGAGGAAACGTGGGTTACAGTCAGTTCATCATATGTTGTTTCTACTGCTTCTTCTTCCTCAGGGAGAGAAGTCCTTCCCCAGCTCAAGAGTGGTGTCCCTCCCACAGGAGGCAGGCCTCCATGAACTTCTCCAATGTGAGTCCTTCCCATGGGCTACAGTTCTTCACAAACTGCTCCAGCATGGGTCTCCCACAGGTCTTCATATCCTGCCAAGAGTCTGCTACATTGTAGGTTTCCCACAGGGTCACAGCCTTCTTTTGAGCACCCACCGGCTTTAGTGTGGGGCTCCTTCACAGGCTGTAGCTCTCTGCTCCCCTGTGTACTCCCATGGGCTGCAGGGCGAGACCCCGCCTCACCATGGTCTTCACCACAGCCAGTGGAGGAATCTCTGCTCTGGCTCCTCCCTCTCTTTCTTCACTGACCTTGGTGTCTGCAGGGCTGTTCCTCTCACTTATGTTCACTCCTCTCTTCTCTGAACGCACCTCCCCACAATAATCTTTTTTTCTTTCACAAATATGTTATCACAGAGGCTTGCTACCACTGCTGATGAGAGCGGACCTGACCAGCAGCAGGTCTGTCTTGGAGCCGGCTGGCATTGGCTCCATGAGACATGGGGAAAGCTTCTAGCAGCTTCTCAAAGAAACCACCCCTGTATCCTTCCTGCTCTCCCACTACCAGAACCTTGCCATGCAAACCAATACAGCAGTTTCTTGGACTGAGGTTGTTCATGTATCAAAACCCATCCTTAATGCTTGTAACTTATGAATTAGAGTAAGAAGAGATCTTCAATGGTCCCTTACAATACACTCTTCAGATGCGTTGGCCATCTGTGGTTCCCTTTCAAACAGAAGAATCAGATCCTCAGCATCACTCTGGATTTTGTTCTGAGCGAAGAAGAGTTTGGTGATTTCAGAGGGAAGATATTTAAAACTTGTTCTCCTTTGCACTTGAATCAGTAATAAACAGTTTTATTTGCTACTTTGCCCATTATGAAAATCCTTTAACCTTCTAATAGAAGTCCATATGTAAGATTTCTATGGGAACACTACCACAGACATTTGGAAAATATAATTATTTCTGTTAATTTAACGTCTTTAATTTGCAGTCTGACATTTCTCAACTGCACTCAGAGCCAAGATTTATTTGCAGTCTTAAACACTTATTTATAGGTTTTTTCTTTTTGTATGAGTGAAGAGATTTTATGGAATGACTTGAGGTTTTGCAGATTTTTTTATATTAAAATTGAGAAATTGTTCAGAAAAGAGGATTTAATATAAGAATTCCCACTGGAGAGAAAATTTATTGGAGTTTAAGTATCTGCTAATTTTGCTTGAGACTTTGGATTGTCTTTTATTTGTCCTGAAATTATATTTTCCTGTAGATGCTGAAAAATTCCCTAGTACTTTATTTGGCACAAGAAAAAAACCCTCTGTGCAATCCCCCAAACCCATTCTCAAAACTCCGAGCCTTAAATGGGTCTATGCCATCTGCTCCTCTTCACTTTGGCAGCTCTGACTTGACATCTGGCATTTACAGAACTAAGTCTGAGCTTGTAATTGGAATTGGACAGAAATCTCAAGTTCCTTGTTTTAATAAAGCTTCCCCGTGCCTTGTGATGTTGCAGAGATACTATCTGAATACTGGTGTATCCAACATGCTTATATGTTTTTGATGACTCACCTAGAGTATGTAGAAAGAAGCAGCTTTATAATGACTTTTGATTTACTTATTTCAATCCTAATTAGAGCATGTTTTAATGATGACACTGGAGTTATTTTAGTTGGTGTTATAGCCCCACTATTTCTATAATCTTTCTCTGGATGAACAGGCAATATGACTCTGCCACTGGGAGAGTTCTCAGCGGAATGATAGCAGGACTAATCCCCGAGGAGGTACTGTGTTCATTTGTGGTACATAAAATGGTTTAGAGCCTCTAAAGGGTAAACTGCAAAGCATTTGGGGACTGCCAGTCTTATGAATTATAAAATTGAACTCAGTTGCCAAAGGATAAGAGAGGGGAGAGAAAAATAAGGACAGGCAGAAATTGATTTAAAGATGAAGTTAGCTGGTATGAGGGAAGCAAGGAGAAGGTATATGTAAAAGAGACTAGAGAAACAGTTAAGGAGTTGTTCTTCATTTCTTCCTTTTTCTTTAGCTATGACTCTCCCTTTCCCCTCAGGATTTCTGTCCTGAACGCTTTCTGATGGAGCCTTTTTGTTCATTTGCCCTTGTTTCTCTTTGCTTCACTAGTGGAGATAATTTGGGCAATATACCTTTATTTCAGTGAAGAGACAACAATTTGGCTTTTTTTGCTTCAAGTAACAGCTTGAGCTCAATTCTGCAGGGGATACTGAGAGTGAAGCTGAGCATCTGAATTTGACTAAAACCCCAGTTTAATGTGCTTCTGCTGCCATTTAAACCCATGCTACCTAAGAAGTGTAGTAATTTCTACTAAATTCTTCCCACTGCCTCACCCTTCACTCCTCATGTCTCCGTATCCCTCTTCATTCCACGAAACTGAATTAAAACGTCCTCTTAAAGGCAAACTACATTACACATTTTGGAAGATTATATTGACTTTCCTCTGATTTGTCATGTGCTGTTTTTGTGAAAAGAGTGAGCTTTCTTTTTGTAGCAGCTTTTCACTTAGTCCGGACTTGAATCTGTTTATATCCATTACAGTCTGTTTCCCTGTACGTTTCTTACGCAGCTTTAAATTTGAAAGAGAGCCATCATCTTGACATTTTATTTGGGCTAGATTTTCAATAAATGTAATTAGGCTTTGTCACACTTTTTTTTAGACAGTCAACACAAAGTTATTTCTTCTCTCTTTGATATAAAAAGCTCTTTTAGACTGGTTCCCTTTTTATTACTCTTCAAGATGTTCATATTTGAATAAGGCTGTGAATGTCAAGTCTCGATGAGTCAGACCTAAAATGTTAGAAATCAAAGTACCTCTTAATGTTCTCACTTTGGCTCAATCCTTGTGAAGTTCCAAGAGCTTCCTTGTTGGTGCTGAGCTCTCTTTTCCAGTATCAAAAACAGGGAAAGCTGAAATTGCCCAGCAGCCTAGCAACTTGCAACACAATCCCTTGTCACACAGGCTGCATTAACACCAGATATGCCTGATCTCCACACAAAAAATGGTATCGCACTTTTCCAAGAATTAAGTGTCTTATTATAATTGAGATTTTCATTTTTGAAACACAGAGCCAAAGCCAGGTTGTATTTCATGTGTTTGTCCCACAATATTACCTATTTGCAGCTAAAAATTAAATTAACAAGAGCTACCTGTGCAGACAGATGCCTGCACAGAGAGGAATCAGTGAGAGGTACAAGAAAAGAGAACAACAGAACTATAGAGATGTCCTTAGATGTGTGTACCAATACTAGCTCTGTTCAACATTTCTGCTCCCTCCCATCTTTCCTGCCTTGAGCTGCACTGTGGCACATTAATTAGAATTCAATTTTACTTGGAAAACAAATGTAGCAAAATTTGTTAAGTGGGGAAAAGCAGTAGAGCATGTGCCTGATCTTATGAAACTGCAGTTTCTAATGCTGTATTTCCAGAATGTTACAGTACTATTTAGATTCAGGAGGCAACCTGAACTTTCCACAAAATCGTCAATTCTTCTTCCCCCTGTCCCATCTATTTTTCAAGCACCAAGGATCTTCAGAAGGGTCTTCTTTTCCTCCTATCACCTGACTTTCACACTCTGCTGTGGATATCTATAGGGAGAAAACCTGCAAGCCATTCTTCTTCCCTAAGCATGTGGTGATGAAGATAGTACTAAATCTCTCTTAGCTTGAACAATTCTAGTGATTCTGTGTTTCTATGGAGAAAGGGCTTCAGCCTTATAAATTGCTGGTGCAGTCTTTTTTGTTTCTTTTCCTCAAGATTTTCCTTTTGGTTTAGCTGGCAGCGAAAGGTTGGGAAGGTGGAATTAATCAGGGGTTCCTGCTCAACAGGGGAAAATAGTTATTTCCTTCCACTTGCCTCAGTCCTTCCACATGTCCTTGATACTTTTTCTTGGCTGACTGACAACTTCACAAGGTTGAGCTCATGCAAATAAGTGAAAAGTGAAGTAGAGAAATCCAGTTTAGTGTTTACTCAATTTGTTTTGTAGCTACATGACTCTTCATATCAGAGCTTAGAATTCATCATTAAATTCCTCCCACTTGTTTCTGCTCAGGCTGCACCTCTTCCATGAGTTTAACATGCTGAGATGTCTGGCTGCAGGTCTGTCTACCCTACAAGCCTGTGCTGACAACTACATTGGCTTGTCAGCTGCAATATTTGCACAGATTTCCGATCAGAAGTCCTGTTAACGTCTGTGTAACAGCATCTTTTGCTTGCTTGTGTGACAGAAGCTTTTATGGCCCAGCCTCTGTGGGTGGGTGGTAAGAAATTAGTCTGTGGGTTTAATGGGTTTTCAGTTTTCCTAATGTTCACGTGCCAATATTGAAAGAATAAATTGCTTGCCTTCTCCATGTTTCCTATGCAACCGTGCTTGTCATTTGTGTTACCATTTTATAATGCCAACTCAGGTTTAATATGCTGTTCACAGTAACTCTTGCCAAACATTATTTTTCATGTGACAACCATTCAATAGCTTTGCTTCATGCTATAGATCTTGTAGTTGTTCTAATATTCTGCCTAAGGTGACTCATGTCATATTGCAAATTGTCTGTCTCATTTTAGCATCCAAAGCATTTGGAGTTATTCTTCCCTTCTAGTGGACCTGTGATTGTGACTTACATTCTAATCAGTTTCATTTTGCCTACCAACATTAGTAAAATTATCAATTTTTCCAGAGCTGTGGGTACCTCCCACCGCTTCAAGACAAATGCTCAGCATCTCAGTTTATTGCTTCATCCATATTTTCACTCCTTATGACTGTATCAATTGTGAAGTTAATTTGATTTAGTTTTGTGACTAGGAGATTCAGAACATAGTAAATGTAGTTCAAAATGGTGATGTTTGCCACTTCAAATTGCTATGTTAGGTTTTAAGAGAAAGTTAACCTGTCTTCAAAGAGTAGCAAGTCTGAATTGGCATGGGAATTGTAAAGACAAACTTCTAAAAAGTTTGAATCAGCATTTTTTATACAGCCATTAAAGGATGCAAAGGATGCAATAAAATGAGCGAAGTTGGTGGAAAAATTAGAGCTCACATTGTTAAACTGTTTGGACACTCTGACACAGTAGATGAAGACAATCTTCAAGAAATCTTGGGATGATGGGCAAGATACCACTAACATTCAACAGAAAGGAGATAATACCAGAAAACCCTTGTCATATTATCTAGCACTTCCTGATATGCTCCCCATTTTCAGTTGTTTGCAGTTCTAGCACAGAATAAGCCTTCTGGCTGAAACTTTTCAAGACTTCATTCTTGTATCAGCTTCAATTTTGAAATTTTTTTAATCAAAGCTTTCTTACACAGAAAAAAATAATTAATTTTTCAAGATGTAGGAATTAAAAATAGATAGTATTGCTGATGTTGAAAGCTCCTGTTGTCTGTTTGGTTTGATGTTGTTTGGTTTAACTACTTTGGTACTTGCTTTATGCTTGTCTACATTACCTTACATTGGGCCATATGTTTGTTACTGCAAGGTCTTGGCAGCCAGTCCTCATCTTTCATAGCCTGGATTAGACATTTCGTCAGCAAACTGTATTACATGAAGCTTCATCTTCTTTTCCAGTTTTTTTCTGCATATATAAAGAGAGAAAAATGGACTCAGTACAGGTCCCTGTAAGATTTAATTGATGACTACTTTAATTAGGAAAACTGACCATTTATTTCTGTTTTGTTTCCTAATTTCTAAAGAAATTTTACTGATCACTGTTCTGTTGTTTGTTAGACTGTGAAATTCACATTATAGAGTCCTGGTGACATGTTCCTGACCCATTATTTGGAAAACGTCATTTTAGTATCCCTGAGCATGCTTGCTATTTCTATGAGATTTTCTGACATAAACATTTCCTAAACATGTCAAACCTTTGCTTTGCAAGTGCTTGAATAGTAAGCAAGTTTGATGACATTGATGTTATTGTTATTTAGTGGTTTACCAAACACTGAGGCAGATACACTTTTATTATAAGTAGTTGTATTTCTGCATTGGAATATTCATTATTCTTTTGAATAACATCGTCTGAAATCAAACCCTGAAGAATGCTACTAGCATACTGAGTTATAAGACAAAGGATAAAAGCAGCTGCTTTCTATACCTAACTATTGAACAGTTCTCAGTTTATTTCATGTAAGACAGATTGCTCTTTTGTAGTGCTAATTCTTAAACAAGAGCATTGGCAGTTAGTGAAGGTTCAAATATCTCTCCAGACTATATTGCCTCTTTATAATTCTTACATTCTCATATAAAATTTATTAATTTGATGAGACCCATCTTCTGTAAAATTATTTTGGCTGTCATAAATTATTATTCTGTATTTATTAATTGAATCTCATATCAACTTCTCTTTATTTTTTTCCTTGGTTTACTGGCAGGCTACCAAGCCAAGCAGGCTACCTGCCGCTACCCTTGCTGAGTATCCGCAGAGCACTAGCATTATTCCAGGCTTCTAGAATGTCCCTGCACTATCATTATTCCACGCTTCTTGAATGTCCCTGCAATTCTGAAACCAGAAGTATGCTCATCCAGATGTTTTGAGGTGTAAATTACTAAGGGCTCAATTTTAAAAGTGTCTACACTTCACAGGGCTGTTTGACATTTCCAATTACTAGTGATCTGTAAATCAAACTGCAAATCACTTCACAGAATCACAGAATATTCTGAGGTGGAAGGGACCCACAAGGATCATCGAAGTCCAACTCCTAGCTCTGCTCAGGACAACCCCAAGAGTAACACCAGGTGCCCAAGAGCATTGTCCAAACACATTCTGAACTCCGTCAGTCTTGGTGTTGTGACCACGTTCCCTGGGGAGCCTGTTCCAATGCCCAACCACCCTCTGGGTGAAAAACCTTCTCCTAATGTCTAATCCAAACCTCCCCGACACAGCCTCATGCCTTTCTCTTCGATCCTGTCACTGGTTACCACAGAAAACAGTGTCTATCCCTCTACTTCCCTTCATGAGGATTTTGAAAACTTTGCAGAGGTCTCCTCTTCTCCAGGCTGAACAGACCAAGTGACCTCAGCCGCTCGTCACACGGCTTCCCCTCAAAGCCATTCACCGTCTTTGTTGCCCTGCTTTGGATGCTCTCTAAGAGCTTAATGTCTTTCTTACACTGTGGTGCCCAAA
Source organism: Cephalopterus ornatus (assembly GCA_013396775.1). Taxonomy (NCBI): domain Eukaryota; kingdom Metazoa; phylum Chordata; class Aves; order Passeriformes; family Cotingidae; genus Cephalopterus; species Cephalopterus ornatus. Next base: position 38,460 of record VZRE01010615.1, read on the forward strand.
ACTGCACACAATAGTCAAGGTGAGGCAGCACCAGTGCGGAGCAGAATGGGACAATCCCCTCCCTCGACTGGCTGGCAATGCTTTGCCTGATGCCCCCCCGGACACACTTGGCCCTCCTGGCTGCCAGGGCGCTGCTGGTTCATATTCAGCTTGCCATTGACCAGGACCCCCAGGTCCCTTTCCATTACATTGCTCTCCAGCCTCTCATTTCACAGTCTTTATGTACATCCAGGATCTTCTTTTGAATACCTCATTCTGCTTCCTTTTTAAACAGATGTCAAAAAGTTCAACAAACACTTTTAACTTTCCACAGTATTGTGAATATTGAAAGTCTGTTTAATGGTGAGGTTATACCATGATTTTAATATATTTTGCTTTAAGTATAGTTTAAAAAGCTTTAATTCCTATTTGCTTTACCTTTACTAACTATGAGTTTCCTCAGAGATAAATTCCCTAAACATTTTACTCCTTTTTCATTTGATATATCAAAATATATATTATTTGAAATATTTTTAAAGTTTCTACCTTCATTAAATATCTCTCTTAAGCAGCTACTTACATGTAGTCCCATCTTTCCTTGATTATTTTACTTCAAATTAATAATCTTCAGATTTAGAAAATTAGCCCTATTGAAAAACCTAGTTTGCATTGGAATGGGGATCTGTCTTCTGTTATGAAATTTAAATCATGTGATTCCTGATTCTTAGATATCCACAAAGTTTTGGTCCAATGATTAATTCATCCTTGTGTATTGTGTGATTCTGATAGCAATTACATCATGCCTGGTGTAATGCCATTTGGATTAGAAAATTGTTGTCTGTATTATTTAGCTAAAACAGTTTCAGATTGTGAATTCAACTATGGAATATGCTGAATTTAGTCATTCAGAAATGTTTTTGCTAGAAGAAATGCAAGCTGGAGACCTGAGACAGGCTGAGTTGGGAATTTGAGTTCTGTGCCATAAATCCTGCTCATATTTTGAAGTAACAAACTGAACATAATTTTTAATTATGCCTAAAAATTTTTTATCTTGTGTTTGGAAAATATGATTTGTATTGTTTGATTGTCTTCAATTAAAATTACATGAAAGCAATTGTGTATAATTGCTCCTGAAGGCTGCAAGAGTCACAAAGTGGAAAACAATATATGTATCATAGGAGAGATTGTGTTAAAAGTACATTAAAAGGATTTGTTAATTTTTGCATTGTTACCATAGCAAGCAGATGCATGTTTGAAGTTTTTTAATTCGCTTATACAGCTGAGGTGATTATGTTCACTGTTTGTGACCTCTGCATAGGGTCTCATCCCAGGTCCCACTTGCAATAACTCACCTGCTGTTTAGTATGTGAAGCCTGTGAAGTCAAGTGAGGGTGACCAGATACTATTGACACCTCACTGTGAGATACTGCTAACACTGAGTATGGACACCAGTTTTTTAAGGCATTGTCTGTATAGGTGTCTCAAGAATGGGAATGTTTGACAGCATACCAATGTTTCATGATCCCAACCACTGTAGTGTGCTTAACGTCTCATTTATGTACAAAGTAAACAATGACATAAGCCATAAGGTTATCTTGGGTTTTTATGTAATTGAAGCAAAAAGTCTAATGGCTGAGTCTAAAAAATTGTGTAGGGAGAGTGACTTGCCCATTCCTAATAAATTTTGATTGGTTTGGATGGGATGTTCCAAAAGAAATCATCTTTGTAGTAACAAATCCACTGAATTTACTAAAGTTAAAAGATCTAACAAATAATTATAGATTGCATTGGAAAATATAATCTATATCAAATACCTTCAAAACAACTCATCCAAGTCTGTTTCTTCAGTACCTGCTTTGTTTTTTTTTTCCTGTGGAATAATTTTTATTTGTCACTAGGGTCCTCTGCTTAATACAAAGTGTATATTAGATTGAGATGAAACAGTTGTATAGTGAAGGAAAGGCTCAAGACCCTATGAAATATCTATTGATACCTGAGAATTGTTAAGCAACTATGTTGAGTACTTTTTGTCTTCTGAACTATTGTCCAAAACAGTCATCAGTGTAAGGACCATAAGCACTGATGATTTTGTCTAGATTTCCCCCACAGATCTGGTTTAACTAGAAAGACCAAAGCCAACAACAGAAAAAGAACTGTGACAGACATAAAGAAAAGGCCACTCTTTCAGTTGACTCCTGGTCAGGATACTAATCTCTCTGGAGTTACTTACATAGGCTTCATCTGTACTAACATCTTTAGATAAGAGAACCACACACAAAGAGTTGTTTTTAAAATATTTTTCTCTTACATTTGATTTTAAAACAATACTAAAATTTAACAACCTATTGTATAAAAATAAATTTTTTCTTGCCTATCGCTTTTTATGTTCTAGATAGAGGAGACAAAGTTGTGGCAGCATGCACTGAATCCTAGGGACTAATTTAAGAAGAGAACCCAGAAATGGTAAAAGCTCAAGGCCTAATTCCTTGGGTGAGTAAACTCATGGAGAATTCAGTCAAAATGTCAACAGCTTTGAAAGATATTCTACATGCCAAACCCCAAATTGCAATGGAATTTGGATTACTCCACAAGGCTTTGCTATTTGTAAAGCCTACTCTCTCCCGAGATTGTAAGGAAACAATAAAATGTACATACTGTTCCTTACAAAGGATTATGAATAAAGCAAATCCTAAAATGAATGTAACATTTCCTCCTCCTTTAAGGACCCTTCCCTTCCTTAAAATCTTCTACATTGAATCCACCTTTTGTTTCTCCAAAATGTTACCCATCTACTGGGTTTGGAAAACCTGTCTGAATCCAATATGTCTATATTGCATAAGAAAATTATGAAATAAATGTAAGCCTCTTATGATAACTGTGGGAAATTTGGTACAGCCTGCCAGGATTTCCTTACAAGTCAGAAAATCTCCACTAAATAAGATTAATGAAATATTTTGTTGACATAAATGGGACAGAATCATAAAGTTAGAGAAAATTACAGTAGCAGAGTATGTATATGTAGCTAACAAATATAGCAGCTCCTCTTTCAATAACTTTGTCAGAAATCCACCCACTCGTTTCTCATCACACAGCAGCATACCCCACAGAAAGCACTCCCTCAGGTTCACATCCTTCTCTCTAGAGCAAACCCTTCTCTCTTGGACCAAGGGGTAGGAGTAGACTGTGTACCTCAGGGCCTGCCTGTCACCAGGTCTGAAGGAAGTTTTTCTCAGTCTCTCTCATGAAGAGGCCAAGCAATGAGCAAATATTTGTCATTACAGCATGGGAAAATAAGGTTGATACTGAATTTCCATGTAAAGGTATCATTCCAGAGCACAAACCCATTTCTGAGTGTGTAGCATGGTAGCAGAAGGGGACAGCTTGAGCAGAGGCCCCTCAGCTCTCACTTTGCCCTCATCTTTGGCAGAAGCGGACCACACTGGGGTCTGTTCTTCCCCCTTGTGTGAAGCTGCAGCCATTCATTAACCCCAGGATAGTGGTGGAGGCAGACAGAGGCCTTCTTGTTGAAGGGAAACTCTACCAAAGACCAAGAAGCAATCTCTTTCTGTAGTCACCTAATCTGTTGCAACCACAGGATCAGTGTTGCAGTGAAGCCTTGCTGTGATGTCTAGTTTTTAATATCTTTCAATATCCCCTTATGGAAACATAAAATGCCTGGCAGAACATATTTTACTGCCCTGGAATCTTTGTTTTTGGCACAAATCTTGGTCTCTACTTCCTCAGTTTAATCAAGGATATTTAAGATGGCAGCTGCTTCCACCTATCAACAATTAACACGAAAGTATACCTAGGGGAAGCCTGGGGTTATCCGTGCTGCCAAACCCTGCAAAACCTTTCAAACATGAAAGATGTCATACTCTTGTTCTGATTGTAAAGGGAGATGTCTAAGTTTTCAGGGAATTTTTCAAAGCATTTAAATCAGCTGCCTGTTTTAAATTTCCCTTCAGAGGAATCTACCTCTTCTATACAGGGAGCTAAAGGAGTTAAATACAAGGAAACAGTGAAACTTACTGCACCCCATTGTTGGGTATTTATGAAATGATTTTCACCTGTAGTACTGACTTCAAAGAGCCATTCTCATTATACAACTAGTGTCACAGAAATAGGGCTTTGAAATCATGTAAACCTTTTTCTCTCAGATAAATTAGTACTTACATTACTGTTGGACTTTTGAAATCCTTTGAGCTTTTAAAATTTTTTTTTGAGTTTGGCTTTTGAATTCCTTTTATTTGATTCAAATAAGCTGAAAAGGAATGCTTTAATTTGAACATTCTGATGCAATTTTATCAAAGCTGTATTCTTGGAGGCATTACCTTAAAAGGGGTTGTAAACATTGTAAACATGGATCAGAATTAGCACAGCTGAAGTGGTAGTAATTTTTCATTTTTATCACTCTCTGCCATGCTTCACTTACCTACTAAGTGCAGTCTGCTCAGTGCAGCCTTGATGGATGAAATAACATACTTGTAAATAACAGATATATTTATATTGCTTGTTCTTCAGGAAAGAAACATACTATTGCCACAGCCATGTATCCATAGCACCCTTAAGATTCTGCCAGTATTCTCAGATCAGTTTTTCAGCTTTTTGTCTAGAAAGTTTTAAATTTTTATATATTTACAACATGATGGAAAATAACGGATACAAAATTACGTCAAAGTTAACTTTACTACCGACATTTCTCCTTTTTTACCGGTCTCTATTAAAACTTTTTCCATGTTCTTCACAACAATGAGGGAAAACTTGGTTAGGACAGAGTTTAAATCCAGCTCTTACCTTTGCATTTCAGGCTTATCAATACGCATGTCACTGACCTCTGTCACTTGTCTTAACCCAGTGAGAGAGAAATCTAGAGGTCACTCAATAAGAAAACATATCCATTTGCAAAGATCCATTTTGTCAAGATCTTCAAGGTATGTGAATAATTATAGTTTACTAAAATGTAGATCTAGATATCTGAAATATGAAAGCTACCTTTCAGGCACAGTAAACTATTTTGCATTTTTATTGGATGCTAAATAATGTAAAACTGTTGATCGAAACATTGAACTGGTAAGAAATTAGTAAGTAACTGCATAATTCTAACTTTCTCTAAGTTATAAATTAGGAGGTGGAAAACCAAAAGAGAAACATTAATCTTGAAACCTTCATATGTGTGATTTCATGTTTAGCAGATTTCTGACTGAAGAAGCTGACTGAGAGAAGGAAAACCTGTATTTTACCAGCGAGAAAGAAGAGCTGTATTCTATGATCATTTTTCCAACATGCAACTTTTGAGGACTAAGATTACAAAATCAGATTTTTCTTACACATAGGCAGCAGGTTTTGACATCTTCAAAATCTTTTGCTTATTTCATGGAATTGTCAACTGAAATTTGTAAGCAATTTTTTTCTCTGTGTATCTGCAAACAAGTGGCCATTTTTCAGCTTAGAAAAAGGAGGAAGAAAAAAACTTTTCTTCCAGTGACTGTAAAATAAGGTCACCAAAAGGGGATGATGGCTCTGAGTGGGGCAGAGGAATGCTGTCTTGATCTAAGAGTGGACAGCTGTACTGTGCTGTTTAGGGTGAGGAATGGGATATGCACACATGCAGTTGTCTGTGAATGCCTGGGCTTGCTAGGAGAGCGTGTCTTACTCTGCACTGGTGACAACAGCTGACTGCCCTAAGGAAGTACTCTTCAGCCAGTATCAGGCTGTTATTTGAGTTGAGAATAGGGGATCTGTTGCTTTTATATATTTCCTTCCAGAGTACGGGACAATGTTTTTCTCAATTCCTAGACACATGTATGGAAACAATGATTCTTACCTGGCTGGGTCTTCTGAACTGTGCTGGCAGTCTAGCCAACAGCTTCAGGAAAGCAAATGCTGAAAGAGCCTTTGAAATAGACACCTCCCCAAGTTGTCCAAAGACTTTTAGGGCATCAGGCTTATTGGCTTAACAGCGAAGAACTATGTGGTGGTGGCTATCAAATTTGCCAATGTTCTAACCATGCTGTCTGTAAGAATGAAGTAGTCTCTCAGCTTTGATACGAGTTCTCTTAGAAGAATCCAGCTGGCCCCCAAGAGGGAAGGAGCAGACAGCCCAGAAGAGACTGTAGCTAGCGCCCTCTGTTTCGACTGTGAGAGGTGGTCAAAGGAAGAGGGTCTGGTTGCAAGCTTGTAATAAGAGAAATGGAAAGTTTCAGGACTCTTATTATCGACTGTCCCAGTTAGTTAAAGCAGCCGGGACCAGTTCATCACTGTGTGGGTGTAACCCAAACTGTGTATTCTATACCCTCTATGCCATTCCCCAGAAACTGTTAACGACAGGCCATTTGCAGCAGCTGCCCAGAGCACACCTGACCCCTCAGGCTATAAGCTGGGTGTTAAGAGGCCTGTGAGATAGGAGGATGTTCCTGTCCTCATACCCAGGACTCACAATCACCCATTGTGGAACTCCCCACCCTGGGGGAGGGGTTGGGCATTCCTGCCTGAACCTGGGTGTGTATAATCTGGGAGTCTGGGGACTTCTGACTCCACTCGTGGAGCCAGGCAGGAGGACCAGAACCTCGACTGGACTGCAACCACTATCCTCGACTGGACTGCGACCACAACCCTCGACCAAACTGCAGCCACCACCCTCGACCGGACTGCAACCACTGCTCTCAACCAGACTGCAAGCCACAGTCTCACCAACAGGTTTTTCCTATTTTTACTTTGGACTCAGGGGGACCACGTGGGGCTCGGCTGGTGGCCAATGAACACTATTCTGTTTGTGCCCCAGGGTACTGAGTGTTGTGGGTTAAAAAACCAGCTGTCTGCAAAATTGTATTTATTGTATTATTTTCATTAAATTGTAATTCTGACTTATAATCTCTTTGAGTTGGGTTCATTTCTCCTGCTGGTTTACCTTTAAACCGGCACATCAACTCAATCTGGAGTACTGAAGGAGGGACTGGACCAGAACCAAGGTAAAATCTGTCTTTGTCTTTGACCAATTGGGCAACAGATCAGTGTTCCATGATCTATTTTCTTTGCACTTTCTTGTGCCTTTTGTGACTTTGTGGTGTTATTTCAGTGCATCTTCTTGCTTCCTTCTTCCAGGCAGTGTGACCTATGCCTTATCATCTAAATGCTCCACTGCCAATCATGAAGGTCCATGTTCTCTTAGAGTGGAGTAGGAAAGACCATCATAGGGAAAATTTTTCTTCAGATGACGGCAGTGATATACAAGGGGAAATTTCAGTGGATATTTTGTGCTTCCATACTATTGGAATTTGTCTTTGGAGGGAGTCTATTCCTACTTCTTGGTTTTAAGAACCTATAAGTGGTTGAGGGATCTGTCTGTTGGTTTTTTTCCCCCTCGTTTAAAGTCAAATAATTTTCTTCTCCAGATGAAATGTTATGGATCAGAATGGTTTGATTGTTTGACTCTACAGAGCAGTTGGTGTCCTCAGAGATTTCAGAGATTTTGGTTTCAGCAGTAACAAGTGTGAAATTTCCATTTTATTATCAGATTTCAACAAAAAGTCTCTGGACAAAATATCAGGTTGTTGATCTCAGGAGTATGTGAGCTTGATTTGAGGTGAATCTGCTCATTCCCTATTAATGCTTAGGTTCGTATTTTGAAGCAGTTTCAGTTGATCCTTTCAGTATCCTTTTTGGCTTTCTTTTGGATGAAACTGAGCTGGGAGATGTGCTCCAGGAGCAAGTTGTCATTCAGTCAGATAAGGCTAGAATTAGCCCAAAGCTTAAAAAGCAACCCTCCCCCCCGCCACTGGAATGAGTATAGCGTGGACATTAAATCCTGATCATTAACTATTTGGCTTTACAGGTCCGCAGTGACTTGTCTGTATTATTTTCTAGCTGTACACACTCCTCATGAGACTGTGCTGAATGAACAATGTTTGCACTACTGAAAGCAATACCCTGACAATCCAGTCATATCTTATTGCTAGCAGATTCCAGATCAATGTGTACATGCAAAAATTTAATTGCATACCTGTATTAAAATATAGTTGTATTTGTACTTTAACATAAAAGCAGTGAGAATGAATTTGGTTGGTATTTTATGATTTTAAAGGAGTATGATAATATGATTGTTAATATATTTTAAAGTATCACTCGCTCTAGTCATTTAAATTAGTGATTCATAGTGATGAGTTATAATGTAACCTGTCTTATTAAAAATGGAGCATCTGAAAGTTTTAGGTTCATAAAGGCTTCATAATTAAGCCATGAAAATTAATTTAGCCATGTATAATGGATTGCTAATTAGTTTGCTAATAGGCCTGTCACTTCCAAACTCTCTGCAGAAGGTGAGTATTAGGTTAGTTCTGTCTCTTGGGGTTTAGAGAAGTTTATGAACATTTCTTATGAAAGGTATTACTGTCCAAATTTTTCTTGTGAACAGAACTTTTCTTTCTTGCCAAATGTTTCAGGAATATTATTGTGTGCTAATGATTTCTATTCTGCCTTATATGATTTTTGGAATAATTTCCTGGATAATCAATGACTTTTTCCTCATGTGGCATTGATAACCACAAATATTAGAGCAAAATGGAAGTAACAGAAAATCCTACTGAAATGCTGGAATGGCTGTATTATAACCTGAGCTTGGAGTATACCAGATACCTTCTAAAAGAAGATAAATTGATTTTCTTTGGAAAGAGTCTATTCCAGAAATGAAGATACTTTTATTGCAATGATACCTGGTGTAAAATATTGTGCCAGCAATACTAAGTCCTGAAAATTACAGTGAATTCAGGTCTATTCTGCACAGAGGTCAGAGTGTATGCAGTGTACCAGTATTTTTCTATACATTCCATCTATAACTAAACCCTTCAAAATGACAAAGTGAGATGCTGCTTTCCCTTTTGCCTGCTATTTGGTAAATGGTCTCTCTGGTGGCATTAATGTGGTGGTGTTATAGGTGTCATCACTTAGACTGAACAGAGCTAAGGCAACTGACAATTTAAAAATTTCTGATTGGTGGTCCAGGCTTCTTCAGATTCAATCTGTCATTATGTTGACCTTAGGTTCATTTGAATTAATAAATTCTGCCACTGCCGTCTCTAGAAACTTCACAAAAACTATAATTAAAACATAAGCTCTACAGATTCTAGTTATAGGCCAAGATTTTTTTTCTCTGTAGTTAACTTCAGCCTGTTAAATCATACAAATTGGCTTAATCCAACCCGTGGATGAGATAAACTCAGAGCCCATGTGGCTCCAAGTATGTTGAGAAGCAATACATTTAGAAGCAACATACATCTAAGAAATGTATTTGCATTTTTAATACAACTGTAAATTGTTTTGCCGTATGATTTTGTCAGTTTCGTTACATATATAATCTGAGACCAGTCAGATGTCATACCTCGAGTTTCCATAGAGGGATTTAACCTTGTCTTAAACTGGTGTAATATCAAAGAATAAGGCATAAATACACATACTGTATGAAGGATGTCACTGGAGTGAAACGGGAGATTCTCCAAAGCAGGGAATCATTCTAAATTAGAACTATCCTAAGGAAGAAAAAGGAAGGTATGGACTACCATTAGAGTTGGTTGGTGAACTGACTTTAACAAAAGATTTCCAAATGATGGCACAGATGAGAGCCTGTCTAACCAAACACATGCAACTCCACCTTATTCACCCATCCTGGTTAGTTTACTGACGTCAATACACCAGTGTTTGTGTCATAAGCAGGCCTGGTGGCGGAGTGGAGAAAGTAACTAATGTAATTTATCTTGTTTCTGTGCTTATTGTCAGTGCTGGCCTATTCACGATGTGTGTTCTTTACTATCGGCACGGCGGTCTGAAACTGGAGAAGAAATTTCTTAAGCATTAAAAGGAGAAATTTTTAATGGATTAATTTTCATCAAATAAAATACATTGATTCAAAGTAAATCAAATTCAGGTTCCGTAAAAGTCTCAGTGCAAATGCATTAACTTTATAGGATTAATAAATGTAAGGAGTGAAAAGCCTGAAAGTATTTTGAGCCTACTTTCTGAGGCAATGCCAGTTTACTAATTTTGTATTCTTTCCATAATGGAAATGTTATCATTTTAGAAATTGATTTTACCATTCTGCCTTTATCTTAAAAATATTATTGCTTTTAAAATTGCTTTTCCAAAGATTTCTGTAGTCCTCAGAGAAGGTCCTTGAATTCTTTATTGTTTCTGAAGAAATAGCCCGAGAAATAGAGATTTCCTTCAATCTTGCTGTTAATAATTAACACAATTAAACACAATGACATGCAGAGATGTAGAGTCATGAATTCAGAGAACTAAACTTACCATGAAGTTCACTTACATATGAAAATAAATGTAGGTCTCAAATACTCTGTTTTCAAGGATGATTCTGGAGACAGCCAGAGAAAATGAATGTATTAATAATTCTGATATCAGCTGCAATAGAACTAAGCTTGTGGCTGGTTATTTTTTTGGTTTTAGATTGAAGTTTGTTAAAATGTACGTGATAGGATTGATTATTTCACAATTTGGCTGAAATTCTTGAAAAAGAGCTGATAGAAAAAGATGTTAATGAAAGACTTAATGTTCCTTCATCTTATTGTGAATAAGAAATATCCACTCTTAATATCTCGGGCACTCAGTGACAATAAGCTAGGTGGGTTTTTAAATTATTGATACTCAAGGTGGAAACTTAATCCCCTTTATTTCCTATTTCCTCTTTATTTAGATCTATTAAATAAATGATACAGAATACTAAGGCACACAAATTCAGATTTGCTAAAATTCTTAAAAAGCTTCAACTAGCTGTTACCATAGATCTGCTTTTAACTTATTCATTTAGAAAACTTTATTAGAGTTTGTTAAATAAACTTAATAGATTAGTAAAAATCTTTAGGCAACAGTTAATTAAGCTGATGTGCCAAGAAAAAAAATCATTACAAAAATGAATAAGAATTCTAAAACATGGAAATCATAATCAATACTCTGATATAGTTTATATTCTTTCTGGATAATTTATTTTTAGTTGATATCTGCTAATCATGTACTTCTGTGATAAGAAGGCTTAAAACACAGTATTGTTTACTTACCAAAATGAGGAATGCATATTAAACCTATCACACATATAAAATTTAACGTATGCACACACATTTTTCCATTATACATTTATGCATTGCCATAGTTGGAAGAGTGATTTCCACAATGTTTTTCTCAGCATTCCCAGTTTTTAAACGAAAGCACGCTATATTTGTGTGAAAGTGAACATATTTATGTTGTGGGAGAGGGACTTTCTGCATGCTCTGTGTTTGACACAGATGGTCCTTATTTCCAATCTCACTCTTAGAAAACTCTGTTTTAATAATTAAGGTAGATTCCTACCTAAAGTGAGGAAAACATGTGATTAGAAAGGGGTGAAGAAATGAAAATCTACAGCTTGTGGAAAGCAGAAAGATTGTACAGCTCTTCTTTGTTTTACCCTTTGATCTTATACCTGTTTTTATTTCTGTCATTGCTTCGCTTGCAGGTGCTAGATGTTCATAATCGCTTTGCAACTCCTTGCTTAATATTCTGTATGTCTTTTTGCCTAAGAGAAATCAGTGGCCAATTGGAATCTTCAGTGGTTTTTCTTTTTTTTTTTACTTTTACACGGAAATAATTGGTCATCAACAGGTTCTCCTACTCTGCAATAATTGCCTGTGATTTTCATAGACAAGCATGAATGCATTTGTAGTTAGCTCTTTTACCTCCAGGTCTAAGCCTTTTGCCATTTAGCACAGCAGCCAAAACCTATTAATGGCTTTCTTCCTGGCCCCAGTTTCCGTGATTCTCTTGACACAGAAACAAACATCTGTGCACCAACATTCATATTCTGCACCAGAGATACCTGTCCTTACATACAATTTGTGTGGTGTCAGTGTTGTTATCAGTTGTTCCTACTAAACTCCAAAAATGAGTTTAACTGCTACTTATGTCTTTGGTAAGTGAAAAGTCTTACGTACACTTCCATTGAGTTTCACCTAATCCCAAAATAAGAGCAATTTCTTCTAGAGGAAGAAAACATAATGTGAAAAACATTGACGTATTAGGCATTATACTGAAATTGAGTATGTCATACTGAAAATTCAATGTTTATATCCCACAGCAAGTCAAAATGCTTTCTATTTTAAGGCCTTGCTGAAGGCCCAGAGGCTGAAAGTAGCTCCACAGTAATCCTTTCTACATATGTCAGCAGAGGGGAAAAACTCAATTCCTGATATGATTTTTTTCATAGTCTTTCACAGTACTGTGTGGTTTTTTATAGTCACTTAATTTTTATTGCATTAAAATTATCAAATTTAAATATTACATTAAGTTTTTCTGTCTTTTCATTTGTTGTCCAATTTCTGCAGGAAAGAGACAGGACATTGAATTACCTAAAATAATTTTAGTAAGCAGGTTGTTATAAAGATAGAAAGTAGCTGTTTTCGTTGTAACCTAAATTCGTAGTTATGTAACATTTTAGGCTGCTAAAATGGAGATACTTCCATCCATAACTGAAAAGGTGGTGAAAAGGTATCATATAACTTTTAAATCTTTATGAATATCAGGCATGAATTTTGGAGCAAGAATAAGGCAGTGCTTAGTCCAGAAACTGAGCTGTCATGGAGTTTGGGAAGGGGATCACTGTATTATGAAACAAGGCATTACGGAAAGTACATGTTTTATATTATCTTGTGTTCAATCACTCATTCATTCCTTTCTGTTATACCACTTCTACACCAGGCATCCAATTGGTCTCTAGTATTTTCAGAACTCCATTGCGAGGTCAAAACCCCATTTGTATCTGAATTATTCCTAGGCTGACTTTTATGAGCTGGCAGATAAACAAGTTATTTCTGTGTACCCACGCCTAGCCTTTTTTCAAACCCTCTCTAGTAAGTCAACCATATTTTCCTTATTCACATACAATTTGACATAAAGATGCTTTCAGCTCTTCTTGCATATTTCTGCAATTTGATCCTCCATGTTTCTTGCGTGTCAGATTCTCTGACTTCGTCCTTTTTATTTATGCCAGATATTTTCATCTTTTACAGGAAAGACTGGCAAGGATTTTTGAACTCTGCATATAATCTCTGCACTTCCTATTAAATCCTTATAATATCTAATCTTTTTCCTGAGGCACTTGATTTGGGAGACATTTTACATATGTTGGCCCTTCCTTAGACTGTAAAAATCCTATTTGCTATGGTAAAGATTAGCTTTCATGCTGCTTTAACAATAAATGAGATGGGCAATATTATTCACTAACCTACGCAACACAATCTCTACAATTCTCCCACTAACCCACCTCTCCTCACTATGTCAATTGTGCCTGGATAGGATTGGGTGTGTTTACCTTGGTTTCTGCTCCTTTCATGCACTACTCAGTGAAACTGAGGGAAGGGGGAGGAAGCTGCTCTCACCATAGCTTTTGTTGGATTGAGTGTGAAATCAATAAGCATTTATGAAGGATTCTTTGTTTCTTTGTTGCTTTGTTTCTTTTTCTTTCTTTCCTTCTTTACTTCTTTCTTTCCTTCTTTCACTTAATTATTAATTTCAGAACTTAATGAATTGTTTAACATTTCTATTTTCAAACAAAGGAAACAATATCTAGAGGCATGTAATGAGAATATTTAGAGTAATCCATCTGTAAATACAGCATGTGTATGGTGTAATCCATTTGAATGTATAAGCAAGGATGGATTATTTTCATGCTTCTTTTACACCTGTGTTCATATAGAGCCATATTATTTTTATTTGCCACTGGCAATACAGACATGTTCAAATGCCTTTTAGAACTTTTGTTCAAACACTTGTTACTAAGTCTATTCTCCCGTAAATTGAGATATTCCTCTGAACAAGAGCAGATCATAGACTCTAGTGTGAAAACTGGCTTTGTCCGAGTTATTTTACTATGCATGCTGAATGGAGAATATAGAGTTCAGTGAGACAAGGCCAGTGTCTGATATTAGCTTACAACATCTATACTACAAAGTCAAAGTTAGAGAAAAAAAAGGAAAGAAAAAAACAGTGAGCAGTCATCTCAAATACAATCTACTCTGAGTTCCCGACTTTACATATTCATAGAAATTCCTGTAGCGGAAACTTTACAATTGGTGAAAATACAATTTCATTTCTTTGACTGTCAATGAAATTCTATTCTTTAAAACTTTACTGATGTACAAGAAGATATACCAAGATGTATGTTCTGCTCATGTTTTGTCTTGCTTGTATAGTGATTGTCCTTTAGAAACTTTAAAGTTGTCTTTGTACCTAGTCTAATGATCCTAGTAATGTTACTACAGGCAAAAAGTATGGCAACATTCTCCTTAAATAGCACAGAAATAATGATTTAAGCTTATAATGTGCCATTTCCATAGGGATCTAATTTCAGTCCAGATGGCAGATGCTGTTTAAGCTATTTCATGAATTAAACAGAAGAGGCTGGTTTCAGTTGTTACAAGCAAGATGTCTCTCGGCAAAAAAAGAAAGTCAAATGTGGTTGTATTTTTCTTAATGACTGCTCTGAAGTGTTTATTAGCCAATTCTTGAAATTTCTAAGAGGAAATGTGTTACGTTTTTTTCCTGCACTCTGAAAGATAATATAACTTCTCTATCCATAGAAAGAAAAGAGGTAATATACTCCCTGTTGTGATTTACCCTGGAATAGGGCCACCACCATGGCTACTATAGGAGATCATGCTTACTAGCATGCCCTTGTTTCCTAAGTGTTAATACCTGCCCTACCAGGGAGGAATAACTTTTGTTTTATTATTAAATCCTTTGAAGTGAATTAAAGTAAATCAATAGTAGATGATCAGCGTTTGGATTATTTTAGATAGGATTTATTTTAGAACAATTTGGTTGCAAAGGAAAACAGGTATGTAGCTGTTTCGGTTATTATCCACAGTAACACGGCTATATAAAGGCATAAAGGAAAACAGGTATTTAGCCATTTTGGTTGTAGTATAGTCACCCAAGAAAATGTGTGAGGGGAAAGAGAGAAAGAGAGAGAAAAGAATAAAGTTAAAGGAAAAAGAGAGAGAAAAAGTGTTTATAGTCACCACTTCAGAGATCTTCAACGAACTTAGCTGTTGTCATCGTTGGCCCACTGGGGAGTGGTGGGGGTGAAACACCTGTGAAACATGAAGTTTGGTGCGTTTATATACTCTTAGAAACCCTCCTGGAGCCTCCCTGAGAGTATGTGGGGGCTGTTTTTGCAGAGGCTGGAAGCACTGGTTTTTGCAAATTCATTTAGGCTTGGGGAGGAGGTGCCACCTTCTAAGAGGCCTTCTCCAGGGTAGTGATGGGTGTGTGCATATGGGGCCCCTTTAGATACAGCCTGGCTTATAGGGGATAAGCATCATATTCCTAGACAGTGCCATTGGTCTCCTATAGATAAATATCACACATCTAAAGAAGCACCATACACCCAAGACTTTGCCCCTAGCACTCCACAAATATAACGGTTTGTGGGCTATGGCCTCCTCCCCTCAGCCTCATCTTCAATCTCCTGGCAGTGGCTTCTTTGGACAGCTTGTTACAGTAGCAATGTTTTAAGACAATTAAAAAAGTCCAGTTCCTCACACCTGAGCCTAAAAGAGAGGCTTGTTAGATCTGTTTTTAACCAAGCTGATGCCTAGCCTCTGATGAAATGGATAGAAAGTCTCCCTTTTTCTTATAGCTTTCTTCTAAAAGTTGATTTGACTGTGTAGAGTTAACATAAGGTGTCTAACTCCTTCTTTAAACCTGACCTTCCCCTTGTGAACACTCCTGGCTTCTATATGACTTTCTATTTACCAAACAGGAACCAGTACAGGTATAAGAGGGTTCATTAAAATTTATGTATGCAGCAAAATCTGCAGCCTCTCTGAGATATGGATAATTTGGCAGAGCAGTTGTGAGAATAACAGCTTTTCAGAGCCTATATAGCTTCTTATTATTCTTTCAAGTTTGTGAAAGCAGGAACTCTCTGACCTACTTCTAATCAATACTTCTAATAATTATAAACGTATTTCCACCATTAACAAAAAACTGTCTCTAGTAAAGAGCACTGAAGCAACAATAACTAAAGGCAATCAGATAAATGAGAAATGGTCACATTAGCTAAAATATCTTATCCTAGTTTTTCAGAACCAAAAACATATTACAAAGGTCATCAGAACTGTGTGCACTAAATCCCTTATTTTACTCTTAACATCCTTTTTTTTTCACCAACAAAATAATATCTAATAATAATTGTTCAATTTAGTGCTAGATTATTGCCTTTCTCAGTTCTTGGTCCAAGAGCGGTTGACATAAAGAAGGGAATGAAAGGATTTTAATCAGCATAATACTCCTGTTGAACTCATCTGCACAACACAAATGCTTTCATTAGCTGCATAGTCAATTTTTGTTTAAAGTAAGGAAAATGAGCCATAATATTGACTTTGCTCATCTATCAAAATATAATTTATGTTGTTTAAATGTCCTTTTCCTGCCATGCTAAAATGTTTGTACAGGAAGATTAGTGACTTTGTGAAAGTTTGTGTTTCCTTTTCTTAAAACGGGACTTTCAACTCTTAGATATTTTTAAATTATAACTCTGGTTAGATCAAGCCTGTAGACTTTAGTTAGTCAAATCTCTTGTAGAACTTATCTTCTCATCTTTTTTATACTTTTTTATTTTCTCTCAGAAGTTCCCACATTTCACTTTCACTTTCAGAAGGTAGCAAAAGAGTCTTCAGAATGGGCTTATAGGTTTTCTTTTAGGATTTTAAATACCTGCATGTAGATGGCCTTTTGGGAGAATGGAATTAGTTGTGAAACACCATCTCTAAGCAAACTGTCATCATCTTATAGCTTTCACTGTCCATGATTTATTCCTGCAAAGCAAAGTTTCTGCTATAAGAATCTTGAAAGGAAGATTTTGTTCTATCCATTAGTAACAAAAGATAGAGATTCAAAATCTAGAAAATCTTTTCAGGAAATGGAAAGTTTATTAGCATTTCTTATTCATAGTAAATAGCATAATAAAAAGGGTATGACCTAGCTTCATTTCTAGCAATTACAAATTGACCCTCATTTCTCAAACTGAAAAGATACCATGGTCTTTTCTATTGAGGACATAATTCTCTTTTAATTAGCCAAATTGGGACAGGTTTATTTCCATTAAACTCATTCATCTTGGTTTTATATATTCAGCTAGATATAAGGAAGAAATTTTTTACGAGTGTGGTGAAATACTGGAATAGGTTGCTCAGAGAGGTGGTAGATGCCCTGTCCCTGGAAACACTCAGTTAGGTTGGATGGGGCTTTGAGCAATCTGATCTAGTTGAAGATGTCCCTGCTCATTGCAGAGGTTTGGATTAGATGACCTCAAAAGGTCCCTTCCTACCCTAATCTTTCTATGATTCTACACTACAAGGGAATGGGCTAAAGAATCAGAAGGGTTATTTCTGTATGTATAGAGGTAGAGCTGGATTACACTTTGTTTTATACTTTACATTTTTTACTGCTTTCTGTCATGGTGTTTCCAAACTAGAGATGCCCTTTGATGTTTCACATGTTAGTATGATGGTTGGTAGAAGAAAAAATGGAACAGGAGATTTGCATATGGCATTAAACTACCAGCATGCCACTCTGACCTGTGTAATGGGAAGTCAATGGCCCAGAAAAACATTTAGCATATTCCATAAAAAAGTCAGTGGTAGAAAAGACAGTACTGCTGCACAAAGAAATAAAGCAAAAAACTGGTTTCAACTAGTTCTGATTTTGCTTCTAGGATATAACAGCTGGGGTTGTGAGTGCAACAGCTGCTCAAAAAAATTAACAGGGAGTCACCAGGAGGGACTTTCACAATTAATTGATCAGACTTTCTCTGAAGCAGATTTTGGTATTTCTCTTAGTAATTCTAGCGTTCAACCCAGAATCTTCTCAGTTTACTATAGCATATCTTCTGAGAGCATGGCTTGACTTGGTTTATATGACTAAATGGAGTTAATCAAATTACAACTGAATGTCATGTTGTGCAAGTAGCCTCCCACAATTTAAGTGACTCAATGCATTGTACAGTTAGAGGAGTAAATGAAGAAATGGACAAGGGAATAAGTAGCAAAGATCCCAAACTTAGGGAAACGAGGAAGAAAGAAGTGGTTGGACAGAGAACAGCTCAAATATTTGAGACCTACCTAGCAGATTAGTGGACTATGCATTTTCCTACCACTTTACTTCTGGTTTAAAAATGTTATACTGGACAGACTTTTGAAAAAGCTCTGTTCCCTAAAAGCATCTCTTTACTGAGAACCAACAATGATTTCAAACCTAATTATACTGAAGTGTTATCTCAGGAAAAGAATAGATGTCTTAGTTTTTCTCACTGATATATATTGCTGAATTCCCCAAAAAAATGGCCTTTTCTTGTTGTAATCTTGTTGTACATAATCCACTCAATCCATAAACTACCAGAGACACAGGTGGTTTCATATTTCCCAATGATGTGAAATCACTTATTAAACTAAACTGTCAGGAGATGCCTCCTGTTCAGTTCATACACCCTCCCTAGTCATGTGCTTTATTTTACCCTTGTCATCCATCAGTGTTACCTTTTATTGAAGGAGCAGCTGCATTTTTTTCTGCAAATGAGGCTGCTTTTTGTAAGACTGTACAAGCGTGTGACCAAAGATGGTGCATATAACCTTTGGTTTCCAGGCCCTGCATAGAAAAGGGATAGGTTCTTATTCCTTAAAAAGGCTTTAACTACAGAGATTGTACAGCTTCCCCTATGCAACCTGTTCTAGCATTTTTTTTGCTGTTCCTACCACTACAAAGATTATCCTGGTAATTAAATAATCGTGAAAATTTTCCTCTTTGTTGCTGATCTAGAGCAGATAAGGAGTAGGTTTCACTTCCTTAGTTTGAGAAGTTGTCTGCATGCATCTTTTACATAACTGGACATATCACATTACTGTTTAACTTTTTCTGAAAGAGAAAAGTTACCCTACCATTTCTTTCTTAATGGTTTAACTCTCCCAATTTTCTACAGTTTCAGTCTCCTAATTGGATCATTGTCTCCTTGAACTCTTCTGGCCTCTGTCTAGTCATTTACATCTTTCTTGGCTGCAGTGGTAACAACTAAACAGAACTTACTTGCTGGAGCCTGAAGACTGGAAAGATTATTTTTCATAACATACTGACAGAATACTTGTTTGTGCATTCCAGCATGAAGTCATAACTCAGACCTTGTTCTGCAGAATACTTAATTGTATGTTTCTTTTTCCTAAATTTCTTCTGTTTTTTACAATTTCTCTTAACTACAGCCCTGGACTTTTCCAGATGCATCCTTTTTGATGTTATCTTCTAAACATGTACTTTATTTCATCCATCTAGTTACTAATAAAATACTTGACTTTTTCTAAACGCAGAAAAGACAGGTGTCTTTGAGTCTTTCTGATTTGAGAGTGCTCTGTTGATAACTATTGTTTTGTGTATGTCCCCTAGGAATTCCATTTATGCCCTGATGCCTTATATCATGCAAAACTACGTCAAAGTCCCCCTTAAAGTCAGTGTATATGGTATCTACATTATAGTCTTGGACAGTTGTCCTTTTATAGGAAATAATCTAAGCAGTTTCTTATTCTCTCCTTTCTTTCAGCCTCTTGAAGTGAGATATATAATACAAACAAATTTAATTTAAAATATTTTGGTGCTTCATAATAATTTCTCCTATTTAATTGGGAGTTGGCTGGTCCTTTCTTAGACTATCGTGTCTGTTTACCTGCTAGTATTGGCTCATTTCTTGTTTTGTATAGAGAAAAATACTGTAGAAATAAATGATAAGAAATAACTTTGAAAAACCTGTGGGATTTTTTTTTGTTTGTTTGGTTTTGGTTTTTTTTTGTTAAAAACATTCCCTTATAAAGGAACAAATATCAGAAAACAGGCATGAATGAACTATGTTGAGCTGCATGGTTAATTTTGCTCCAGTTACTGCAGTTGATAAGCCTGATAAAGGCACTACAGTTAATTAACACATTGTCTTGGAAAAAAGCAGGCACTGCAGCAGAAAAACCATTACAAATTGTGCTCTCATCATTTGTAGTAGTTTATAGAAGGAGACAAATTTTTTGGGTACTGTAAAAATTGCATATAAAAAGTAACTTTTATTGGAAAAAAACCATATTTCAATCCCTCACAGGGACTAAAATGGCTTTCCATGAGTGTGGACATAATTTCTGTGGCAGTGAACAGGTGTATCATTTCTCACAGTTTTAAAATCCTCTGAACAGAAAGAATATGCTTCTTTTCAGTAGTGGTATATTTTTATCCTGAATATTTTCATCAGTCATGACAATTTTTGTTTTTCTTAGTTCCCTGTCTTCAGCTCTAAAATCCACTTCTCCCTCCAGGTAAGCCACAGCCACAGCAATGAAGAACATTGAACAGGACTTTGAAAGAGTTTGGTTACCTTCATTTTCAGGTGTTACAGTAACTTGTATGACACATTTCTTCTCTCTTTTCTATGATCATACCAATCCAGTGCCTACCACTGTCAATGGAACTCTTCCTTTTGCTTCAAGATACACTGAATGAGCTTGAACCAGTAAGTCATACCAAATCAGTAACTACATGTTACTTACCCAGGTGAGGACAAAGGCTGTGGGCTGAGTGTGCAGTATTTCTTGAGGATATAGACTAAAGAAGAAATAAATACTAGTGGGAGATAGAAGAATGAGCAAAATTATATTTACTGGTATTTGTTCTTGCTTCCGTTTAGAAAACTTCTCCAGATTTCTCTCTGTCCTTTCTGCATGCCAACAACACCTCTTAAAATAGTAGAAAACTGACTTTGACAAGAAATGGAGTTTACACTGGTCCAGGGTGTGACTTGCTCTTTTTTTCTAGAGCCAAAGCAAAAAACAATTGTTAGGCCTTTCAGTGGAAGACTTTGAGCCTGAGAACCTAAAAATAAAAGGTATTATTGAGTTATGAAAATATGTGAAATATCTTCTGTGGAGGACCACTATGAAGACAAAGAGATCGAATTGTACAACCAATTTAAAAATAACCTTTAGAGTTCTCTTTAAAGGATTTGTTGAATGTTATCCTCAGTTATTATATTTCCCTATATTATCCTATTACTCCCTGGTTATATGTGAAACCCTCCCTATTGCCCCTGGTTACTGATCTCCTCCCCTCCTATTCTTCCAATATGGTTATGTCCCCTTCTCTTAATCCCATATTTGGAAGACTCCTCCTCTGTTCTGGACCCTTCCATAGCAGTCCCTATAAAAGGGGCTGCCTCCATGTTAATAAAGTTCACTCCCACCCGGTCCCTGGTGCTGTGTGCTTGTGTGGTCTCTGCCTCCCTGCATCACAGCTCCCTGGGCCTGGAGTGCGTGCCGCAGCCCTTCGGCTAGCCGAGGCATAGCACCTGCTCTACCCAGGAGTGGACCTGCCTTTCTCTCCCGCGGGCTGCGTCAATCTTCCCCTAGCTTATTAATGGACACTGAAGTCCATGAAAATTTTAGGTTTGGACATTTTGAAAACGTCTGCCTCTTTTGTCATAAAGTTATGATCTAGTTCATAGACATTTGTAGCTATAAATGCTCTTCTTTTGGCAGTCGTAGAAAGAACATCCCCTTTGTTCTCTGAAGCCAGTGACTTGTATATCATCATTCCTATGGTTTTGTTCACAGTGCTGGAAACAAACCTTAAGGTTTTTCCCTCCAATTTTCTTTCTGCTGTTTGTCAGTTCATTTAGATATTGTATACTGTCCATTTATGTGAAAAAAATTGATTATACCTAGCCAGTATGGCCATTTAGTCCAGCTTGTGCTTAAATGAATTCAGAATGTTGTGATCTGTCACAACAAGTGTCAAGAGATGATGAAGGCTTAAAGTAGCTTCTACTAGCAATAGCACTAATAATATCATGTATGAAAGAGGAAAGTAAGAAAAAAAATGGTTATACCATTTTCCTTCTCATCTGTTGAGAACAGTTATTTTTGAAGGGGATGTAACACATATCTTTATGTGAAGAGTGTTTAGCCTTATGACTGCAAATGCATTGCTTGAAATAGGAATGAACTCCACCCTTGCTGGGGACAATTAGAACAGGAGAGAAAATGAATGCCTTTAGCAGATGACGGTGCAAATGTGTCTGGTATTTCTTTATCAAAGCCTGAGTCTAAAGAATTAAACTTCAGAGGGGTTGTGTTATTAGGCAGAGAGGACAATTCAGAATCAGCTTTCAGTAAACCTTGCAAGACAGTAGTTTAATGAGAGTTAAACCCTCAAAAAATAAAAAGGATATTTAGGCTTCTTTGCTATAAACTGAATCATGGTACTTAGATTAGATCCTTTTCTGCAAATGCATTCTTTTTAAGCATAGAACAACATTTCAGATCAGAAGCTCAAAGACATATGGGATCAAAGTCTCAGCATGAATAGGCAGTTAGAGTATTCTATAATGCATAAACTACACAATCATCAAACTCTATATCCATTAGGAAAATTAAAAGTTGCTAACAATCTTATACCTCAGTTCTCTTCTTCCTGTAACTCCTAACAGTTGACAGGATCAGCTCTTACTGAAGAAGTTCAGGTGATCTGGTGGAAGATACTGCCTTTACCTACAACGCTTGCCTGGCTTGTATTCTTGAATACGACAGTTACAACTCAGCCAATGTTTTCCTATTATTTCAGTTTGTAATTGGAAGATGAATGGGCATTTAAGTTCTGGTCTGACTTCTCTAGTTCTGCTTTTATGAGTTTTCTTTTCCAAGACTGGGTCTGAAGCCAGTGAATTGATTAAAAAAAAAATCTACTTCATGTGTCCTGTTCTAAACACTTCCTTACTGTGGTTACTGAAAGCAAAGTTAGTGAATATTTAATTTTAGGCCATCATATCTTATGATAGTGCCATCAATATCACAAAGGAATACTGAAGGAATAAAACAGAAACCATGGCTGCAGCAACTGAACATGTCTTGGAAAGAAAGCATTTGAAAATGCAAGGATTTTCATCTTTTAAGAGAAACAATGTAATAATATTGGAAAATTGAACAAAACGATATCACAAAATTGGACTTAAAAAGGTAAATAACTGTATTGTTTAGGTAAGAAACACTTGCAGTCCATTTCCCTGGACTTTGAGAGGCTGATATTCTGCCTGCGTTGTGAAATGATTTCTTAGTCACTCAGACAACATGATAATACCTTACTGAAAATGTCTTACAACCATTCCTGCTTTATTTATATTAATATTTCAGTGTACTCTAGTGTATGCATGGTACGTGCTTGTTACTCTTTCCTCAGGATGTATGCAAAATATGAAAATAAATTAATTACATAATGAAACAATGAACAAAGTACCTTAATTTATTTGAAATTACTCTTTTGATTAAAAAAATAGGCTAATGAGGGTTTAAATCTTCATAAAAAACATGAAATGTTCTGCAATTTAATTGTTACTGAAAAAAATTCACATGTAAGAACCAGGCAAACAAGAAAATTATAAAATCCCATCTAAATGAGAGATGTTTAGCAACAGAAAGGAGTAAGCATAGAAACCCAGCAATAATTTAGAAAATGAGAATTTAGTATCATTCCACAGGCAAGAATACTTATTTTGTTTTGGGATTCATATGAAATCTGGAGATAATACAGAGTATGAAGAAGACAAGAAAAACTTGTTTTTGTTTTAGATTTTGTATGTGTGTATATCTACCTCAATGTGTACAATCACTTACGCATGCAGTCAGATATTAGAAACAGGGAAGGTCAAAATTTAGATTCCTCACCACAGGCCTCAACACAGCATTAAGCCAAAAGATTCCACGGGTTCAGTAAGATGTTTCCAAACTGTGAATTTCTGGAGAAGCCTCAACTTCCCTTGTCCAGGCAGATGCCCCACTTGCATCTGGATTCTGAGTGGGGGTGAGATGCAGGTGTGTGTCATCCTCTCCTGCCCTCATTTCTGTGGAAGGAAATCCACAGCCAGGGCCTATAGGAGATTTACTGCTGACCTTGGCTGGGTCAATGATTTGGATGACTGAAGGACTTTGTCTTGCATGTGCTTCATGGACTACATTTTTTCTATCATCCATTGGTAAAATTAGCTGTAATTTTACTTCTAGACACAGCAGTTATGGAGCACAGCATGCATGCATAACTTTTTCCTGTCTTGAAGCTCCTATAACATATTGCTCTGTAGGATGTATGGAAGAGAGGTATGGCAGCGGGATGAGACAGGGTTCTAGCATCATCTCAGAGCCCTGGAGCTACACTTTAGAAACTCCTGGCATTTCCAGATCTGTGCCATTGTGGGTCAAGCATTTGGTTTAAAATATATTAATGTAATATTTAAAACAATATGGTGGGTTTTTTTATTATTTACCTGCTGTTATCTCAGTTTTTTAAAATGTTTATTTTCATGCTTTGCTTTTCAACTACAAAACATATGTATTTTTCTCTCACTTGAGCCTCCCACATCATCACAAATCTCTGGGTATTAAGACTCTCAGGATAAGTGCCAGGTCTCCGAAACACACAATAAGACAGTAAGAACTAGCAACTGTAGAAAACCTGTGTACAGAAGGTCAGGTGTGAAGTTTGCACTCTATGGCAAATGGCTAGGAATATATACCACTCTACAAATAATATACATATTCTGTTATATTTTAATCACAGTGTTTTTTGCTGTTGACTCTCTCATTCACTTGAATGTGCAAGATACACATGTATAAGTTTCAGGCTTTGTAATGATACAATAACTTGAAAATTTTCCCATGCACTCTAACTTTAATTGGATGTTGTCAGTCTAATAACACAGATCAACTGTGCTTGAGTCTGTGCTCCTTGCTTATTTGTGAAGGAAGCAAATGCAAACCTGAGAATATGTATTGCCCTGTCTAGCAATTTTAGAACTCAAAAGGTTCAGTGACTGGATCATAGGTGTTAGAATCTATTTTCTGTTTAAAAGGAGACATATTTCATCCCTCTATATCTTGTACATTTCCAGTTCTCTTTTTTTGCTCGCTATTTCAATATATACCAAGATCATACTATTGCAGCTTTTGTCATGATCTCAAGATGCTGAACTGTCTTTCAGACCTCTGTTAAGGTACACCAAACTAAATGATGTAGTGGCATATTGCATTGCTAAACTAGGTTTAAAAAGTAATTAGGATGCAAACAAGAATGAATGCATAATGATTTCATTCTAGAGTTGAGTAGAAATTTGACTGCAGTACAGTGAAGCAAATAATTTCCAATGAATAATTGATTTCAATGTCACCTTTTCTGTTTATGAATTATCCACTAGCCTATTACTGATTTCACTGGTTTGTTAATTTTATCCAATCTGTGCATTTTTAAATGATTGGTCATTTCTTGAGCACTGTAAGTAAATAGTATCTGTATGCGTGTTTCTCTTATCTGATGTCCCAGGTAACTAAACAGTTCTGTGAAAGGTAGAAATTCTGCAAATAAAAAGTGCAAAATATAAGTTTAGCAGGTATTTCTGGATTTTAGTTTCGAAGCCAAGAAAATTTGAATGGCAAAAGTACTGGTAATACTACAGTACTCAATTGCTCTTGAGAAACTGTTCACAAGAGGGTCACAAACAGAAATGAAAAGGAATTTTGCATTTGTTTAGGTTTGACTGGAAGTGTCTTTCTAGTTTATGCTGTATGCTAATTCATAACTCAAGCCACCAAACCATTCCCCAGTGATTTTCTGTTGAAGACTGGGACAACAGATATGTCACATGAGAAGAGAATATTCCAATCGTTACTTAATATACAAAATATTTTCATCAAGGCGCTCCTTACATATTTCAAAACAAAATTGCAGCTGGCTCTTTGAATGGATTCATAGGATAAATGAGGCTGGGTCTGTGCGTCTCCAGCATCAGAGACTGATCCTCCTCTAATCCTTACTGTGTATCAGGTCTCTCACTTTGCCTAAGGGATGTATACTAAAGGACAATTGCTCTTATCAGGAAGAAACTGGGCCACAGTAGCCCCACAAGTATTGGCCTCTTTGGTGTGTTGCATTGCCAAAATCAGACAGCTTTTCAGTGCTCATCAAGAATACGCACAGGGTATCATGACCCTTAATTAACATGGCAGCTGGTGCACAGTACTGCTGTTGTCCTATTTTCCTTCACAAAGATGTTAAGCTAAATCTATAAGTCAGTGCAGACTTTTAATTCTACTCTTCCTTTGACTTCCCTCTTGTGTGTATGGAGCAAGGTGTTGACACTTTTTTTGCCTAGTAAAGTACTTGAAAACATGGGGTCTGAGCAACTGCCTCCTTCATCAATGGCCTGATTTTATATATAACAGATCTTCCTTTTGAACCACTGTAACTTCATGCATTTCAGGGAGTAACTCAGTTTCAAATGAGTAGAAGAGTCCTTTATATCTTCCAGAAAATTGAGGAAGAGCTATGATATTGTATTCAAAGTAAATTCTGTGGGTGAAGTAACACTTGCTAAGGAATGTTCTGAATTTGGAACTGAGATATATCATTACTCCTTTTTAAATTCATTATGCTGAAGTTATAAGACGTGCTGAATAATTAAGATTTTTGGGCCACGTAACATAGCGCCAGCTGCCAAATTTCTGGAGGCACATGTTAAATACAAATAATTCATGGGGCTTCTAAAACCAGTTAGGTGCTATGGTAGTTTGAATTTTCTCTGTACTGCTTTACAGACTGTATTTTTGTTATATTTAGATCTTAATTGATAAGAAGTGTTGATTGGCAGACAATCTCTATCTCTTTTCTCAATGTTAATGGCTTTAAAAAAATGAAAAATGGTCTTGTGTTGGCTAACACCTACTCTTTCTAATTCTAAAGCAAGCAAGGACAAGATGCATTAGCATGTTAATAGAACCTTGCACCCTAAGGTTCTGGTTTATCAGATATTAAGAATGCATTAGTGATTCACAAACAGTGATGGACAGGATTCGTTAGCATTCTAATGCTACCTGAAAATATATGGTTATTGTTATATCTAGAATCACACAGCGAAAGGATATTTTAAACTTGATCTTCTCATTTTAGTAAGCTTTCCCTGTAACCTTGTTGAATAAAAACATTGTGATATTTTCAAAGATTATTGGTGATTTCAAGCATCTTAAACTTGAGATATTATCTTAAGACTCTTTGAAAGGGCCAGATTTTCAGAGATGCTCATGTTTAGATTATATGTCCTATCTAATCTAGTGATTAGATCTCTGTATGTAATCTGGATACCAAGCGTTTGATATCATGTAACCATAGTGAAGACAGACAAAATCACTGCCAATTTTTGTTTACACAGTAGACCAATTTAACCTCATTGTCAACTTACACAGCCAGAATTTGTTTTATAATGATTTCCAGCTCACTGAGAACACTCCCCAGCCTACAGTCATATATTGTGGTTTTGATGCCTAAACGTGTGGATCAGGCTATACAAAGTGAGTCAAGATACGTGAATTTGAGTTAAATTATATTTGGGGTTCAAGTCTCATTGAAAACACAATATTTTTGCTAGACTTGACCTTGCTTTAGCTGGGTTTTACTTACTGTTTTAGTTTGTCTAATTGACTGAAGGAGTTTGAATATACATACATAAAAACATACAGCACAATTCCATGAAGATGGCTGGTCTGAAAATTCTGAGTTTCCCAGCACTGTAATGGATGATAGTTCTATATGATTCATCTTTGTGCTTGAAGTGAAATGAATAGCTATCTTACATAGAAACAGGTAGATTTATCACTGTGACTATGGTATTTGCTCTTCTTTGTAATTTTTCTTTTCTATATGCTTTTGATTCGTAGTGCATATAAAGCAAGCAGATGACAGGCTATCACTTGCACAGGTACGTGCTACTCTGAAATACTTTTAATAGGTTTGTGTTAAGGTGATAGGGAAAAATGACAATATAAAGTATAAGCCCTAGCGTAATTGTTGGTAAAAATAGAATTTTGGATGTGAAAGCCTACCAAGAGAGCCGCAAGGAACACTTCTGAAGCTAAAGTTGATTGAACATATTTTCCTATTAATATTATTCCTATTATTTTTTATAAACATAATAACATAGCTTGCACACTGTTTATGAAGATTAACAATTTCACTTGGCACCTCTCTCATAATATAGAGTCAGCAAAATTCCCAGTCTTCAAGTGCAGTGATGCAATTAAACAAGACATGACCAATGAACCAGACAGCTTAGATCAATTAGCCAGTTCTGGATAGCTTATAACAAGTCTCCATTTTTCAGTCACCATTTTAATATTTTCATGTAAAGGCTTAACCTCATCTTCACATTGAATTCCCTCACCTTATACCTATCCCTCAAAGTAAGGGCTCCTGTTGTTTTCTGAAGGTGTAATTTATTATAGAGTAGTTCTTGTCTATAGAGTTGAGATGATACTTAATCTCTTTCATGTGGGTGGTAGTTTTGGGTAGGCATCAGTCTACAAAGTTCCACCACTCAGATTGTGCTGACCTGATATGATCGGCTCAATGGCTTTCATGGGGGGGACGATGTGGCCATATCTCGAGCAGATCCCACCTCCCTAGGTAGCTTCTTCCAGCATTTACTGACCCATTAAGTAATCATTAGAGAGAGGTGATTTAGATCCAAGAGTATTATAGCTGCATTGTGAAGGAACTATGACAACACTTTACAGGATATGTGGATTTTTGGGATCTGTCTTCACAGCTCTCTAAGCTAATCTGTTCCATTTGTTCTAGCTGAGCTACCCCTAGTTTGAGTGCTAACTTGAGCGGCATAACATACCTGTAATTGAGAGGGGTTTTGTGATGCCCTCCTTGATTTTTCTATGAGGCAACTCAAGTAGCTATTTTAATAATTTTTCCTCAATAAACTAAGCAATTTAGAGTGGTGAGAGAGGTGAATCTGCACATTATATGACATGAGAGGATGGTTCATTTCTGGAATATAAGCGGCATCTCTGGATCTTAACCAACATACAGTGCTTCTACCAGAGTTCAGTAATCTAACATGTTTGCTGCTATGTCTATATCACCTGGGCTAGCATGGAAAAATAAGAGGAAGGATACAGGTAGGCACTCTATATTATTTATATGTGCAGTTCAGGTCAAAAAATTATTAGTGTTGTCTCAAGGTGTTATTTAATGGTGTATCTGTATATCAGAAACCACTGTTCTCTGTAGGGAAGGGTGTTTTATTTAGTCCTCTGTGGCTAACTCTAACCATATCATATATCAGTGAAATTACTACCCTTTGGCTTTGATACAACAGAGCTATTGATACTGCACCTATATTTGAGAATCTCTTCTTGTGATCACTGAGTCTTTTCCTAATAAGTTCCTACCAATAAATTAATGTGAAAGTAGTAGGAAAGTAAGACTCACAGAAAGAATGCTATATTATATATAATATATAGTATTATTTAAAACATATTAACATTTTTTAAAATTTAATACTCTTATGTTGAAATACCCAGAATTTATAGTCTGAATGGGAAGACAGTCATTCCACTCACCACAAAAAAAACTTAATAAAAGACTTCTCTTTCCTCAGGAGGCACTAATAATCATACTTCGCTCTTACTTGGAGTGTTTCGTCCACAGATCTCAAAGCACTGTACAAAGAATTGTAAAAATAATTTAAAAAAATTGATTGAAAACAGGTTGCTGTTTTACATGATTTAAATTTTCCTTTTTTCAGTTGAAACTTTTGGCATTTCTTCCATAACAAAGGCTACTTGGAGATACACAACCCTAAATATTGGGCAAGTCAGTGGTTAAGACACTTGCTTAAGATGTAGTTCAGGACTTGTTCAACTTCCTTCAGCCTTGGAGGAGCAGAGATCTGTGCATTTGTAGTAAGCTCTTCTCAAATCATTCACTGCTAAATGTAGTGAAACTCCTAGCTGCAAATAATTAATATGATCAGTTTCAGTCTTCTCATTTTGTTTGTGCTTTGTAAATAGACCTTGGATCTCATTAATTTGTTTGCTATTCATTATTGATTGGATGTATCACAAGAACAAATTTCAATCTGTGTGAACAGTGTTTATTGGCTGCATCTGCTCTTCAGTATTACTGCTCTCACTGACGTGTGGGATTGGTCACTCTAGCTCTACAGCTTTGTTTTTCTCCCTTGACTGGTTTTGTGTTCAAAACATGAGGCCAATTGCTGCCTTGAGGAAGGAAATGTAGTGATTGTGGAGCTGTGGTATTGGAATCAAGGAACTCTTGAAGAGTGAGAACTGATAGATAATCTCTCAGTTCAAAGCTGGATTGAGACTGCCCAGAGCACTGGCAGCAAAGATGTACTGCCATTGAAAGTGGAGTGGGCTGTTGTTCACGTTTTCATTTGCTCCTTTTCACACAGATGGACACTAAATGGTTGGTTGAATCAAAACACAATAAGCTTGCAGATAGAGCATGAATTCACTATTGAGTGAGGAAGGGAGGAGAAGAGATAGAGAGAGTAAAGGAAGCAGGAAAAAGGAACAGAAGAGGAACACTACAAACAAGATGGAAGAAGAATTAGCAGTTTCTTTCACTTCTCAACACTCTCCTGTACAATTGGTTTATTTTCTTTCCTCTGTTATCCTGTACGCTTGTGCAACACTTCTAAATTGCTCAAGTACTAAGGTTTTAGCTGTTCAGGACTTCCAGAATGACTCGCTTAACACTTAAGCAAACAGCTTTTATGCTATCATTGCGTATAAGGGGCATCATCGTAAGTGCTATCTTGTCTTTAATATCTCTTATAAATAAGCTGAGGAATAAAATGGAAGAGGAATTGACTGAGTTTGTTTGAACAAACATAACCAATGTTATCCAGATTACTTTTCAGTTTAATTTGAAGCTATTTTTATTCTTCATTTATGCCGAGACTAGGCCTCTTCATCTTTGAAATAAGTAAACTGTTAATGACACTTCTCTAC
The DNA here is from genome assembly GCA_013396775.1 of Cephalopterus ornatus. Lineage (NCBI taxonomy): Eukaryota > Metazoa > Chordata > Aves > Passeriformes > Cotingidae > Cephalopterus > Cephalopterus ornatus. The sequence continues at coordinate 69,359 of VZRE01010615.1, forward strand.
CCCAGGTATCCTGTGCCAGAGTCTCAAGCTTTAAGTCTAGTAAGGTAATTTATTTGAGTGGCACAGTGGTAGGAACAGCTTAAGATGTGTGACTCTGGAAAATAACCCCCAGAAAAGAAACCCCTGGGCAATTATGCCCTTACAATCTAAGTTTCCTGCCCTTCATGCAACAGTTTGGTGCCACAATAATATTAGTGTCTGGGATCTTCTTGTTCTCCACTGGTTTTCTTCATTGTTTCTACGTGGGCTGATTCTTCTCTTATCCCTAAGGCTGCAGCTTTTGTTGCCAAGGGTAGTTGTCTTTTTGAATTCTTTATCTTCCAGGACCAATTGGCTCTGGGGCCTTCTTTTACTTAAGTAAATAAAAAGCTCAGGGTGTCTAGGTGAAAGTTCACAACTTGCATCCTGAGGCACCATCTACCTGCTAGTGCTATGGAAATTACACTAAACAATAATTTCCTTTATTTCCTTACACAAACCAAACTAGACAATGTCTAATGTCTCTGTTTCATGGCATTGGAAAACTGCATTAAGTATTTCAGGCTGAAAATTATGCTGACAGGTTTCCAGAAACACTTTGTTGATTAGGTCTATTTTGGCAGATTTACTGTCAACATTATTGCACTGCTACAGGGACATCCAGACCAGCTTAAGTAATGTTGAACTTGCCAGTGCTAACCATTTTCCTCTCACTAATAAAAATAACACATTTACAGAAATTGGGCTGTTGGAGTATCTGAGAAATAAAGTTGATAAACGCTGAAAACTTCCATCTTCCAAGAGGAGTTAATTTTGCACCTGATCTTTCAGTGTTTCATACTTGCCTGGAGATGGCCAACAATGTTAGGATTTCTGTGGCTGAAGGAAGAATGGTTATTTGCTTATGCAGTCATAGTTCTTTCTACACGTGGTGTTCAATTACCTCTTGAAAGAGGTTATAAGAAACTGGTAACTCTGTCACGACTCCAGTGATATTGCTACTGTACTGTCTTTGGTCACTTCCCTTTTGTTTAGGTAAGCATGTATCAGTGGGAGTGCATGAGCTAGCTCCGATAACCTAGTTATTGATCATATATGATTTGCTATGAAAATTTATTTTTCTTGTTCCCAATGTGTTTTCTGACATTACTTGATTTCCTTCTTTAAGAGAACACAATTTTTAGGTTAAAGATGATATTCTGGCTGATCTACTGTAGTGCCAAGCATTAAATGACTAATATAAAGGTAAGGTTGTTCATGTAAGCAGAAGAGAGTTGTTTGTAGCTTTGATGGAAGCCTGTCTTCCGGTACCACCTCCATGTGACATTTCTGGCTTAATTTTCTCTGCTACTCTGAGTCATCAGTGACAATCCTTTTCTTTAAGTACTTTGCATTGCAAAAGGCGTCTTGACTAAGGAAATAAACAGAATGTCAGAGAAAAAAAATCATGCATTGTCCTGAGAAACACTTGTATAATGCCTGTCATTTGGAAGTATACTTCCTAAAGTCTTCAAAGATTAGGTCCTCAGCTTCCATAAAATAAAGTAACTATTAGTTTAAGGATCCTTGCCTTCATTTACCCTAGCAAGAGGTGGCCCTGTGTTCAAGAAAGAAAGTGTCCTCCCAAATCTCAGTAGATAGTACTTCAGTAAGAACAGCAATTCTGCTAAATAAGCCCTTTGTAGTTTAGGAATGCAGTTATTCTGAAATGATGTTGGGTTGGCTGTGTTCTGGGGGATAGCCTTATTCATTTTAAGGGTGAAAAAATAAATTTAAAGAATCAGAATTTTAAACACTCACAAGCTTTTTTCATCTCTAGCAAATGAACCTAAATCTCTGGTTTTTAGCAAATGGGCTAATGTTCTAGAAAGGTGAGGAGGCTATCATAAAGATATATGATATTATAATTATTTTTTGTATTTAAATACACCTTAGCAGCAGGCTAAGGTATCTGCCAGCATTTAGAAAAACCATAAACTGATGTAAAGTGGTATGCTTATAGCTGCTTCTTCATATTGAACAGAAAATTCTGTTTTTGGAAGCAGACTATGGTGGTTTAACCCCAGTCGGCAACTAAGCATAAGACAGCTGCTTGCTCACTTCCTCCCTAGTGGGATGGGAGAGATAATCAGAAAGGTGAAAGTGAGAGAATTTGAGGGTTGAGATAAAGACAACTTAATAGCTAAAGCAAAAGCCACAAATGCAAGCACAACAAAACAAAGAATTAATTCACCACTTCCCCTGGGTATGCAGGTGTTCAGTCATCCTCAGTAAAGCAGGATTCCATCACAAGTAGTGGTTACTTGGGAAGACAAAGTCCAGAACTCCAAACACCCCCTCTTCCTCCTTCTTCACCCAGCTTTATATGCTGAGCACGACTCCATACGGTATGGAATATCCCATTGGTCAGTTGAGGTCAGCTGTTTTGGCTGTGCCTCCTCCAACTTCTTGGACACTCCCAGTCTGCCCATTGGTGAGGTGGTGTGAGAAGACAAAAAGGGCTTGACTCTGTGTAAGCACTGCTCAGCAATAACTAAACAACTCTGTACTATCAACATTTTTTTCAGCACAGATCTAAAATGTAGCCCTATACTTGCTACTATGAATAAAATTAATTCTTATCCCAGCCCAAACCAGTGCACTGACTCAATGAAATATACTACGTGTTCCCATGTTCCTTGATTCAGAATGTGAAGGTACAAAGAGCACGTGCCTTGTTCTAATGTATTCAGAAAATGTTGCTATTTTTGTGAAAAATGTGCTTTGTGGTAAATTGTATTAGTTGCTGTTTTCTTTTTCTTTAGAAGTTCATTGCCTATTATTCCT
>VZRE01010616.1:0-25081 GCA_013396775.1 Cephalopterus ornatus
ACTCAATTCCCAAAGGGGTGTGTCAGGGGCAGAACCGGGCAGAACCAGGGGTGGCTGGACAGGGATTGGATGAAAATCATTATAAAAGTTTGTAACACCTGCATTCTGGGCGCGAGTGTAACTGTATTCTTAGAAGCCTGGAGGCTCATTAAAACCTTTACCTTCTTATCTTATCTCCGACACTAAATTGGCCTGCAGTCTTTTTTCTCCTCAGCCATTTTTAGGCAACATAAGCCAAGTAGATACACTTTCAGCTTGTTGAATGAAAATAGTTCTTCAAATAAAACATTTCTCTGAATTCCCTCTGAATTCTCCCAAGTTTATTATTATCATGTAATTATCAATAAAACTGTCTCTTGCAATCTTATTTTTGTCCACATTATTATTAAAATCCAGAATCTTTTTTTCTGAGGACACGATCTGAGAATGAATCTATCAGAAACCACCCCCCAACTTACAAAAACTGGTGTTTTATGAGGTGTCTACAATGATACATCTTTTCAATCCATAAATGCCATCACCATGTAAGTACATTATATAACCTCCCTTTCATCTGTTTTATGAAAAAGATGAAACACAGGATCTATATTTTTTTTCTCTATTAGTGATAGGTGATAAAGGTGCAAGAAGGATCATAAGCCGAACTGAAAAATACAAGGAGCATGTTGAATGTTTTGCGGTTGCCATGATTAACTTGTGTGGTAAAGTATAAATTCTTTTGATCTAACTGGAACTTCTTGCTCAGGGTATGATTGTTACATAAGACTTTTGTTCACAGAGTGACCACCTAGGAAAATATATTCACACTACATAGGCCTCAGTCTTTCAACTAGGATTTGTGATGCAATTAGAACAGTAAAGATTGAACCCTTTTTTTTCCACCAGTAAGACATACAGCATATATAACAGCAACTGACATTCAACGACAATATTTGTACACTTTGTAATACACTACTATCTCATAGAAATGCCATATTCAATTGTTGCCAAGCGTGCCTTCATCTTCAGAGGTTGAAACCCATCCATGTTGGCTGCCAGGAAAAGAAGAAAGGCTGTGGTGGTTTAGTCATCGTCATATGAAAGTGCAGGTTGAAAGAGTGGAACTGTTTGCACTCAAGAACACAGTATAGGAGAAGCAATTGTATCACATTGGAGATTTAATGGAAGGTATTTGCGCCAAGAAAGTTTGTCTGAAGCGTGCATTAAGTACTACAGACAGCAGAAGAGAGAAGTACAAGAGAGTAGGTAATAATGACCACTTCGGTATTAATTTGTCCCAAATTCACCCACAAAGATGTCCTGTTTACAAGTATTGGTATAATTTTCTGCTGACCTAAGTCTTCATTCAGGTGGAATAAAATACAGTACAGTAACAGAAGCATGTTAGTAGGTGAATGAAACTATTAGTCTAGCTCAAACCAGTGTACGGCAGCAAAGATTTAATACATTTTTCTCACAGTTAGGTTTTCTACTACTGCCCCAAATGTTCTACCATGTTATGTATTTTCTCATACATTTCTTGCCTAATTTCTCTTCTCCTTCTTGCTCTGACTATTTCTCAGTCAAAGACACAGGAGTTCAGGACCGTTGTTATGCCTCCAGCTTTCTGTAAAACCCTCAGGCACAATACTAATTCTTGTTAAACACTGACTAACATACAATCCATGACACACCAGCCATAAAAATTCAGTATTATTAATTTTCATGAGCTTTAAAACACATGAATCTTTGGGTTAGAACTTCATGATCTTTTAGATCTCTTCCAATTCCAGCCATTCATTGATTCTATGAAGCACATACTTTCAGTGGCACCACATCCTGAATTCTAGTAAAATGAAAGGAATTCAAATGTTTAAAATCCCACTGGCATTATTAATATAGGTTTATGATTCCAAACTTAATTCTAATTTTTTTCTTTATCCTGTACACTTTACACTTTCAAAAATAAGAATTTGAGGTCTTGTAAGAAGCGCAATAAATGGAATGAAGCCAGGAGGAGAAATCATGGCATTTTACGCATGATGAATAAGTAACTGTATTTAAAAATAGTTATTTCACAGTGCAAAAGCCTTCCTACTTAGTTCTAGAATGAAAGTAGTATATGCTGTCTTTGTCAGTGCTTAAGACACTTCCAAATTTTATGTCTTTTTCATAGACTGCTAGAATATTCATCTGTCTTAATTTTTCTTTCAAAAGAACTAGCTAAGAAACTTAATGTCATTTGCAATGCAGTACATCACTTTCAATCCATAGCTAATACACTCTTTCAGTAGCACGCCCTCCAAGGAAGGCTTCATTTAACTTCATCCATTTTTCAGGGAAAATGTCTGATGATTATATAAGCTGCAGTATTAACAGCCAGACAGATAAACACATTTTAAAAGAAGGTTATAATGTCTCAGTTTCCTCTTTGCAGTGACTGATTGAGGTGGAATATTTTTGCTTCAGATCTGCATTCTTCTTACTTTTTTCTCTTGCCCTTTTTTTTCTGACTCAGAAACACTCAAATTCATACAATGAGTCTCGTGTTTTTTTCTCCTTATGTAAAGGTTTATAACTCATTGGGGGGGGGCGGGAAACGCCACTGAGAAATAGCAACAGCTCTGAATGGCTTTAATGTACTGTAGTTAGACTAATTTCTGGTTTGAGTGCCCTTTAAACATTAACAACTGAGCGCTTACAGGTTTGTTGGAACAGTCAAAATATTCAAATCTCTGAAATTTTTAAGATTTCTATTTAAATGCATATCTATAAAACCCAATGGTTTTGCCTTTAGAAAACATTAGGTTATGTAGTTTGACACCATACAATTTTCTCCCTTTCAAACACTTTCTTGCTTTGGCTGACTCGCTGTATCACAACTGAGTTTCCAACATTGGAGCAAACAGTTCTCAAGATTTGATTTTCACACTGTTATTCTGTCTTGCTGTTCCTTGGTAGCTTTAGATCTTCATGTTTTAAGGTAAATACTTCCAACCTAAATACAGAGAGCTTATGTCCTTCCAGAGTTGCCCATTAATTCCATGACTGAACTGCTTCAAAGCTATAAGGGTAATAAACAGCCCAAAAGTAGTGGTTATCATGAAATGTAGGTGCAAGGTTAAATAATGTCCAAACAGGAGTTATACAATAACAACAAGAAATGCAAGACTTGATAGAAATTATACAGTTTTTAGCTTGAAGCTTTAACTGCAGTCAATTCCACCTTTTGTTGTGGAGATAATACTGTGACCAGCCGAGAAAGAATCCAACACAAATATGTGTCATAGCTATGTTAATTCTGCAGGAGCCCATGCCTAGCCTTGTAGAAACTCTGAAGTGCAAAAAGATTCATATTGGAATTTTGGTGTCAGAAAGGAGGAAGTGCCTTAAAAGCTGCTGTGGAGAGTTGTAGTGGCACACACAAGGGAAGAAAGAAAAGAACAGTGATTTTAAATGTGAGATCCCACTTCTGATGACAAAATAACTTCATGGAGGAATTCTCTTGCAATTTTCAGCTTTAGGGGTTAAGAGTTTAGACAGCAATGGAAATGTGGGTTTATTAATTCAACCTCAATTCTAAATCCCAGGTTAGTCATATACAACTTGGACAATTGTTTTATCATAATTTCATAATCAGATTGATGTGAAAAAAACCTTACTACCATGGTACTTTATCTAAGACCTTTTTAATACAGTATTCAAACATTTAAGATTTACACTTGGGCTATCATATACATCAAAAACTGCATATTTTTCCTTAACATTTAAAAAAATCACCCATGTCACTAGGAAAAGATAGGTTATAATCAGGGAAAGAAAAACAAATAGAAAATAAGAGAACATAAACTGACCATGTAACCTACAAAAACACTGAATTCAGATAGTATTATTTTCTAAGTGTGGAGACACAAATAAGCACTCAGAAATACAGACTAATTTACATCAAAATCAGTAATCTTTTGAAAAAATCTGCTTTTCATGAATGGATGTTTCTAGAGCTATCATCCTCAGGTTAAAGGAATAATACATAAAAGGAAGCAATTCAGACCAGCTTTCTAGCCTTTCAAATGACATTTTCTCTCCTTGTTCTTATCTTCAATCAAAACTAAAATTCTTTCAAGATTTCTCCATTGTTTGTAAATGGAAAAAACCTGGTGCTCTTTCATTTCCAAGAACCTCTTCACCTTTTTCCTCCTTCCCTTTATTCTACATAATAAGTCAACTTCCTGGCATACTGCTTTTATCAATGCATTCCCCAGACTTTTAAGAAGCACTTTCCATTTCTTTATTAAAGGAATTAATAAGGACGTTCTTTATTAACCTTCTTCACCATCACAGTCATCAAGTATTCCTAGCTTCCCTCATGGGCTCCTATAGGGCAGTTAGATGCTTCCCATATGTTTTCTGTGGAGTCATCTAATGGCTGAGACCTCAAATATGCATATGTGTTTTAGGATACTACTCCTTTCATCAGCAGAGTAACTAGCCATATCAAAGACACATATGACTTTTTGATGTGAGGCAAGACTGGCTTATGCTGGTGAACCTTTAGCTGGCAGTTTTATATCAAAAAGCTCAGGCTGATAAAACATGTTCTTTCACAGCGTGTCTTTTAAAACTTTCACAGAACCACAGAATGGTTTGGATGGAAGACAGCCCTGGAGATCATCTTGTCCAACCCCCCCAGTAAAGCTGGTTCACCCAAAGCAGGTTGCACAGGATCATGTCCAGGCTGTGTTTGAACACTTCCAGAGAAGGAGACTCCACAACTTCTCTGGATAGGCTGCTACAGTGCTCTGTCACTCTCACAGTAAAGAAGTTTTACCTCATATTCATATGGAACATCCTGTGTTTCAGTTTGTGTCTGTTGCCTTAAAGAACTGTTTCATTAAAGAACTGCCTCAAATACAAGCTCAAATCCTAATATCTTGTACTTGCTGTTTAAAACAGCTCAAAAGAATATAGGGACAATTTCATGGGTTTTTTTCTTCTACTACTTTAATTTCTTTGCACAGGAACCTTCATGGAGCACAGTGAAGCTCTATCCTAATCGGACATGGTTTATTATGACTCAACATTATTAATAGTTAAAAATATTATAATTGCATTCAAATCATTGCACACGGTATCTGAAGATTACATTGAAATAGCCTTCCCAGATTACTTACAGTTTCTTTTCCAGCAACAGAAGAAATTTTAGAACTTAATTTAACAATACATTAAACATAATGGAATGATACTGTAGAACCACTATTCCATGTAATTAAAAAATAATGTCAATAACTACATTTCATTTTGATTCTAAGAGAGTTATCACATTTGCTAAGGCAGAAAAATGCAGAGCTCATTTTGGATCTTAATGTAGTATTCTGCAAACATTATAAATGAAAGTAACATGAAATATTTAAACTATTCAATGCAATACAACTGAAAGGAGAAACTACTGTTGTGTCACATTTTGTGATTTTCCACCAATTCACCAGTTTTAATAATAGGGACAAATCACAGTGTTATATCTACTGTAATGCTTATTAAAATATCAGTGAAAAAGAAATTCATTATGATAGGCATAAGACTGAATGCCTCCTTAATACTCACTGGCAGGCTACAAAAGACAAATACAGTAGACTGGAACTCTGTATGATGACTGACATTCACATTTGGGTTCTTAGTATATATCATAAATTATAAGGCTTGACTACCCAAATGTCACATTCACAAGCTTTGATTCCCTCTGAAAGCATACTTTTTCTTCCCCCTCCCTACAGAATTCTCAAATTCAATAGTCTAAAAGTGTAATTTTAGTACTGTGTGGTAAGGTTTACGTACTTTTCCCAAGTTTAGTCTGTTATACACCATCCAGCATGTAACTAAACCGTTCATTTAACTACCCCTAGCAACACCTGACACTTTTCAGACTGACACCAGGGCATGATTTACATAACTAAGTGTACCTCCTTGGTAACTTCAGAGGAGCAGGTTCAGCAACAAATACCACAATTTAAATAGAGCAAGAAAAAACCAATAGCAGCAGAGAGAAACTGTCAAGAATTTACATAATTAAACATGTTACATTTTTCTGTTTTTATATTTAGAAAGAAGGAAAGGAAAAAGTTGCTTTTATATATTTAGACAGAAGGAAAGGAAAAAGCCAGCCACAAAAGGCATGAAAGGCAATTTTAATCCTAGTATGTCCAAAGATATGTGAACAATGCCAGGAGTTTCAAAACACACTGAGCTGGGTTTATTATAATTAAGGGGAAGTTATGCAAATTATTTGCTCTAGCTGATCATTGCAGCTTCTTTGAATAGCTGTGTACATTGCCTTCTATTTCATATTAGTGAATAGTAATGTGACTTCTGCACCTGTTCATGTGATTAATTTTTCAAACAGCGCACAATACAAAAGAAAGTTACATTTCTGTGACAAGCCATGTTGCTGATGTGGTTCAGTGATACCAAAAACTGCCAAAAGAGAAAAGACCAGGGGAGCACTACTGTAGTCTAAGGATCTTCCAACCCAAAACTATCTGTTTTATAGACAGACAGGATCTGCAGGGAAGTTAGAGTTCAGCGCAGGAAATTTTCACTGAGAAGCAGAAGTTGAAAAAGAGACTCAAAGTTGCTGGATCTGACTAGTGGACAGCAAAAACAGCTATATAGTCCAGCAGAGAGGGAGAGACAGAGGCAGGGAGGGAGAGAGAAAGGCAGGGAGGAAGGGGATCAGCACTGGTATACAGAAATACTTAAAGAAACACAAGAGAGTGAGATTGCCTGAAGAAAAGATGAAAAACACTCACGGATAGGAAATTAAAATATTACAAAGAGGACCTTCATGGACCTATGGAGCTTTGCAGCAATGAGCTGAGGTCCTTCTCCATGTCAGACATTTGCATATCATTCTCTCCCAAGCACTCTGTAGATGTCTATTTTTTCCGGTTTTCCTTCGGCTTTCTGGGATATGTCAGCCTCACTACTATGGATAACAAAGAGATCACAATGAATTTGTTCCGTTACATCATCCTGCCTTCAAAATAAGAAAAAAATATAAATATACAACTTAAGTTTATGAAAAGTGGCCTTGATCTAGTGTGACCAGTGCATCAAAGTACTTCCTGATGTCACCAAAAGGGATGTTTTAGTTACAGAAAGTATTGCACATTGTGCAGAATAATAAGAAATAATTCACCTAGAAGGGGAATTACATTTCTGAAGTTGCATAACAGCAAACATAAAAGAAGTGGCACAGAGAATAGCTAAGCTTCAGTGTCAGGTTTTCATGTCATCTTTGGGTGCAAAGTGTTTTGCTACATTAGACTGAAGTGTTTGGATGTGACCATCATTTCAGTTTATATTGCCTTTAAATGAACAACTTCGGAGTGCCTTACAGCAGAAAAAGAGAATTGCACATCAAATCAAATTACAAATATGTTAATTAAAAGCCCCATCAAAGAGAAATTAAAAAAGGCCAAATGTTGTGCTTCTTAATCATTCATTACCTAAGCAAAATATTAATAACATCAATGTGAATTTTGTTTCACTAATGGCTGAACAACTCAATATACTGTCCAAACAATGAAAATTAAAGTTAACACTTTCACAATATTTTCCACTGTGAAGCACATTATGCGAATTAATTTTTTACGCTGTGAACACTTTTGGTGTGAAGCTAAGACTTTTCATAGGTCAATGCAATACTACTTTCTAATATGTAAGAGAGTTCCCGGAGGTGCTATATCAAATAAAAACCATTATTTACAAAGCACTTCTGTGATACAGTCAAATGCCACGTCATGGGAAAAGTTCTTGGTGGTACAGAGCTTTACTAAATAGCAGTGAGAAACATCAGGCAGTGCAGGGTATTGATAAAGCTACATAGGAGGATGTAGTTTTATGTTTGCATAGGGGCAGACACAAGGAAGTGAAACACAATTGGGTGCAGTTCTTCAGAATCTAGGACTGCTACAAAGCTGATGGCACTTTTTGGTCTACTGTCAAACTTTACTGGCCTCCACTGCTAGGTGAAGTTAAAAGAAGGTGATTATAGTAGGACTTTTTATCACTATTAATTGTATTTACCATCATGTCCAGCTAAGTGAAACTTTATCTGGATCTTTCAAGTTCTCTGCCAACATACTAGGTACTGATATGCAGCAGGAATGAATTTTAGATTCCCTAAATATAAAGTTTATTTTCATCTGCAAAAAAGTTGTCTAACCTAAAAGAGTTTTAAAGGCTAATAAGAATATATCTCATCTTTGAAGTACATAAGGAATACAAAACTTGCCAGAGGAATTTCTGTTTTCCATTTTCTTGCCCAGTACTTGACTTCAGCTTTTTGACCTAAGATCGTCATGGAGCAGTTCACAGATTTCTTTTCCTTACAAGTGATTCAAAACGGAGGAACTCTGAAGATTCATTTTCTCCAGTCTACACACAAATATAGGTATTTGTTATTGATAGGTTTCATTTACTAACTTTACTTTATGATGTACAATTAAGATCAATAATGACACCAGCAAAGCAACAACACTTCGCAGTGGGCCAGCATTTTAATTAGAGTTAAAATGCTCAGACACCAAGTATGTTCATCACCAAAGTCTGTGTGATCTCTACTAAGAATCAGTACAACAGAACACAGATAATAAGAAATCAACATGGTATAGCCATATCCAGATTACAGATAAAAAACCTGGTTTACTCCTACAAAACTTTAAAATAAATCATCTCGTCACCTGGAAGAAAACACAGTTCCCTCAAAACTAACATCCTACGATGATAAAAATTACTTCTTATAGTAATTTCTACAATAGAATTCTGCCAGTATGGGGTTGGTTGAAATCCAGCAACTGTATTTGCTCTCTCCAACTGAAATAATAGTTTATTAAAAACCACTTTCATATGAATTTCTTTCCTGTATCCATGGAGAAATAAATAACTTTATATCAATTTAATGAGTAAACTGAATTTGTTACTCTTTGAGGTGAAAGAAACCTCCTCAATCACCCTAGGAAACCATACAAAGAATTAGTCAGTGACTTAAAACCTTAGTCTTAAGAGTCAGTTTTGACAAAGAACGGCATTAAACGTTGTCCTTTCCCCTTTTTGTTATTATGTCTAATTTTTTTTCTTTGCAGTAAATGAAAATTTTATTACAACAGTAGTCACCTGAAACCTCAGATAAAAGCACTGCTTAAGCATCAATAAAAACTTTTGTTAAAATTAATTTAATCTTTAATCTGCTTTAATGAAAGCTAATCAATAGGCACTTGGCACACATTCAAAGAATTTTGTTTCATAGGATATTGGTCAGAATGAGTTATGCCAGTGAAAACTGCCCTTTTCACATGTATCTGCAAAACAATATGAAGGAAATCATGTGATATTTTATACCTGTCATCTGAAAAGTACTAATAACCTTTGGGGTTATTGTGCAACCACAGTTCATCAATCCTAATCAGCTAAATCCCCCTGAGCTTTGAACTGGTAAGAGCAACACAAGGTTGGCTCAGCAAGAAAGACCTTGCATGGAAAATGTCTGTATTTAAAGAACAGCACTGCATTTGACATGCTATAGACTATCATACAGACAGTGAGATATTTGCAATTGGGACATCCCGGTTTGGCACAGCCCAGAGGCACCATCTTGCAGGAAAGGAGGTGGAGAGAAAAGATCCTACTCAATGCTACTGTGAAGAACGAAACTACTATGCAAAATCTCCTAAAGTGGGCAACAGAGAGCTAGATGATGGCAGTACTTTGCATCTCACAAAGAGCAGAAGCATTAGGCCACTTACTTCTGCCTGGGAGCTCTGGCAGCCATTATTTATGTGTATCCCTATTAGACTTGAGGCAAAATGTTTCTGCACAGCTCTTGATCTCAAAATAGCAAAGTTAAGGTCAGGGTTGTAAAAGGTCGTGCTTAAAAGATTTTGAAACGCGCATAGCATTCAACACTACCACAATTAAAAATTATTCAATTCCAGAGATATTTTCAACTCAACATCCAGAGGAACAATGCCAGAAGAGAGAGTGAATAGGCCTAACAGCCTGGGTATTTTGTAGAACTTTTAATGCTAAGAACACAAGAGAGGGATTGGTTTTCAGTGGTTGTTTGCAAACATGATTTGCCTGCCTATTCAACCAATTACCCTGGAAATACAAAGAGAAACATGATGCAAAGATTTTTAAAAACGTGTTTTGTGACTTTTCAAGACTGCCCAACATAATTTATTTAATTATTTCCACTTATTTTTCATATTATACAAAACTGAAACTTAAAGAAGCTTAAGTTGGCCCTTGGAAATGAGTTTTTATCAGAATCTGCAGTCATATATTACCCAACTCTACACACTCTCTTTAGAGAGTGCAGGAGAGAAAGCGAGAGGAAGAAACATTCTACATTCTTTTTTTTTTCTGAATTTGTCCAGATTCTGCTCTCTGTCATGATTTCATAACACTGTGGCTCTCTTCACTTCCAGAGAGTCGTACTAATGCTCACATTACAGAATGGAAAATCAGACTCCTCTTCAACACGGATGACTTGAATGAAAAAAAAAAAAAAAAAGCCACACTCATTTTATTTAAGGATGGCAGTCTAAAAAGATTATAAGATAATAAGAACTTCTTGACAGTTACAAAACATGGAAGATCATTACAAATTGGCTTTCAGTTCAAGCTGGCCTTTTGGAGCATATGTGGTAATGTTCATCTTGCTAAAAAGTGTAGCTGAGAGATTATTTTTTTTATTAATAATGTATCCAGTGAGACTCATTCTTTTTTTGTTCCCTTTTTCTTGTTGTTCACATGTTGTCATTATCTTCACAAAAATGACAGTCTGCTCTGATTCTTTATCACTCAAAAGTGTCTGGCCACCTTTTACTTTGACATTTTTCTGGAGCTTTACAGACCTCTTAACTGAAAATCATTTTGTGCAGGTGTTCTAATGCAAACTATTTCAAACAGACTGAAGCTGTTTGTAAACACATACATCACACAGTTACTTCCTGTCTGCTTGATTGTGCACAAGCTTATATGGCACAAGCACTTTAGTATCTGCATACATATATGTTTTTCTAGTTCCACATAGTGTGCATAACTGCAAACATCTCTATATAAACGCACAATGCAAAGGTACTGTAAGTGAGGGGACTTTTCCTGGATTAGGCCACACATGGGACAACTTCAGACTGCATGAGTCCCCATGAAGTCAGGAAAATTAACTCACACTTCAAACCATTTCTAGATATGATACCTTCATGATGTTAAAGACATATTTGACAGTGGCTTATCCACAGGAAAAGGGACTGCTCTTCACTCCAAAAATCAAGATATAAGACATAATCAGTTTCATGGATGAGCAATTTAATCTAGCACAGAGTAATTTCTATTTCTATGTCTTTAACAAAGTCATTTGACATTCAGAGGAGTGTTTAACTAGAGACTGTATTTAGAGCCCTACAGTCAAAGTCTTTGTTCTGCCCTCAGGAACACTGGCATCACAGTCCTCATGCAAAACAGCACAGTCCTCCCACCCAGCACAGCTCAGCAGGTCAGCATCCTTCTGGACTGGCAGGACAACCCTAATGACTTAAACCCATACTGACCCCTCTACAATATGCCACTGATTGCTTTCCTCTGCCCATTATGATGTTTACCAACATACTGGAAACAGATGGCATATGCTATATGGCACAATTACAGCTTAATTTCTTCCAAATTGTTATATTTTTATTAGCTGTTCCATGACTCATTTTGCAACAAGCAAGCATCAAGTAAGTACAGTGACAATCCTTCTGGTCATTACTAAGTCTTTAATGATCATTTTATGATTTAGATAATGCATGTTATAAGATAAAAAGATGATGATAAAATAAATCATATTTAGTAAAAACCTGGGTCAAAGCTGTTTGTAGAATTAAGAATAATTTTGCTTAAGTAAACTTTAAAAAATGAGATCATTTCGATTTCTTAGGGAATAGAGAATCTTAGAAACAACAAGTTTTACCTTTACTTCTTGTGATCATCAGTTGGGCTCTGGGAGAAATTATTGAAATTCTGCTATTGTGTTTTAATATCACATCAAAGAAACCTACAATCTTCAACAAGGAAAAAAAATAGAAGTTGGCAAAAAGTTAAGTATCTCAAATAAAGGATAGTAACAAAGAACTTCCAAATACAAATGCATCGTAATAAGTTGTCTACACCATAAAGAAACTGGAACAACATGTCTCTAGGAGTTCAGAGGCAATAACTCTGATTCTTACCAGCTGCACACTTCAACACAAATGTCCAGGGCTTGTGCCTCTGTGGCCACAAAGCACCCTCAGCTAGTGCACACAGTTCTAGCAAACTCTGACCACAGCACAAAGCCTCTGCACTGCATTCACAACTGGACATAGGAAGTCAAGAGCATTTTAACCTCAAAAAAACCAAACTTTCCAGCACAACACATTTAAATCTGCATGTCTTGAGATTGCAGGGAGACAATCTATTTTGATGCCACCTTTAATATGGCATTTCTACCCCTAAACAAAAAATTCTGCCCCAGTTTGGTCAATTCCTGTAGAAAACCTGATCCCACAAAAAGCGTAATGATACCTGAAATTTCCTGTTACATTTTATCTTTGTACTGTCTGCTATGTTGGTTACCCTTATTTTGAAATCATTCAGACTACCTATCTTCACGAACAAATTCATAGCAACAAAAGAATAAAAATGTGGGGACATGTAGATCTTGCATTCACTGAGTGAAGGCATTCTTGACTAATTTTAAAATTCAGTATAAAGTCTCCCTTCTTTTTGTATCTGAATGAATTGTTAGAAAACGTTACTTAGAGCATCAGCAATTGCAAATCCTTTGGTAACCATTTTATACCATGAGCACTAAAAAATCCCAGCATTCTTAAATTTAATTAAAGAACACTCTGTCATTAGTTTTAAATAAAACATGTTATTTACTGTTGTTTTGAAAGTTGTTCTTTTTCTCAAAAGAATGCCCCATGTGTTTATAGTCAGAAACATATATTAGAATGTTTTATGCTAAACAACATGCAGATTGCACTAACTAATAATCATAACTGATTTGACAATTAGCAACCATGTTGCTAATTATATGGCACCACATTTGCATAGAAACCTTAACTGCATTATTACAAAGACTCATTGAGCTAATTTCTCACTCTGATTTGATCCTTTTCCTCACATTGAGAGTGGTCATAATCTTAATCCTAGAAAGACAATCAGAATAGTATCCATAAAATAGGAATGGTGTTTTTACCTGAGGCATTGTGTGATTTATTAATTTCTATACCCATACCAGTACCAACATGAATTATAAGGAGGAAACTGATTCCCATTTCACACATGAAAACGAGGCTAATCTACGTTAGATACATCTAGACAAATCTTCATTTTGGTTGAGGTTTTTGAATCTGCAACGCATACCTTTTCATTCATTAAACCTACCCAGTGACAGCTGACACTGTGGGTGAGTCAACGTGTTCTGGTTTTGTGGCTACATTTAAGCTTGTAGCTATTCCTGATGATCCTTCAGAAGTCAAAGTAATCACACAGACTCACACTGGGTTATGAAAGGACAAGCTCTTAGGAAAGTCAGTTTGCAGCATTGGTTACGAACTCAGCAAATGTTTCCAGACACTGAAACAATAATGGATAGAGGCAGAGTGATTCAATTTACAAGCACCTTAACTTTGTGTTAGAATGTCCATGGCTATTTACCTCATTAGCATTGAAAGACCAGAATAAGCTTCAGCTGAGGACCTGAGTCCCTTTTTACATTATCAAAGCAGAGTACTAAATCTCTTGATCAACATCCACATTCAGACATTTCTGTTGATCTCATTTTTCCGGAGAAGAAGAGCAAAAGTGCCCAACATAAGTTCTGAAACTATTACAGGCATCTGCAAAGACAATTTTGGAGGCCAAGAGCTATTATGCAGACATTGACTCACAGTTCAGTTGTAATTTAGGCATTTACAGACAAAGAAGACCTGCCTTTGGTCTAAGATCATGGTTAATATTTTTTATATTTGCAGTGCTAAGATAATTATCTTTCGCCTTAACCTCTGGAGAGATACCTGACTTGCAGCAATAGTTTCATCACTCCAAAATATTTTAAAAATAGAGGTAGTTTTGGGGAACATAAAGTTAAGATGATGTAACTGTTTAACAATTCCAATGCAGGAAGCAATTAACTGATTATCATAAATAATATTAAATTGGAGTTAAAAGCTTTCCACATAAGTCTTTTTTTCCTAGAAGAGACTATCAGAGATATTACTAGTCCCACTGTAAACTCCATCACCACAAAAAAACATGCAAAAAATACAAGTGTATAGATATACATCACATACAGAAAATATTGTTTAAAGGTTTCTGTTGACAGCAACTTTGTAGTTGCCAAGATTACCCACTTTCTTTTATTTTTTTAACCCATCCCTCTACCGTGTCAGCTTCCCTTTCTCACTTACAGATTATTCTTGATTTCTTTCCCCTCCTATGCAGCACCTCCAGCACTGCTTGATCTGATATATTTAATCTTAAAATGGTATCAGATCAGGCACACTCCTTTATCCTGCCCCAGTAACACCGGCTTTAACAGTCTGTTACTGGGATGTTCTCAAAAGCATTTCTCAGCCTTATGGTACCCTCCAAAAACCAAGAATATTTCTGCAAACTGATGTCCCAGGTTAACACTTCCTCCACCCAGTGCTAAAATGAAACCATATTCTGCTATGATGTGTGCAAAAATCCATTGTTACTTACAGAAGTAGCTGGAGCAGGTTAATTTTTAAACAGCTGTATGAAAAATGCTTCTCATTGGTTTGTCTTGGTGACTACAGTTTCTCATAAAATTTTGCTGGCTTAGTGTTTCACTCATCCTTTCACACTACCCATTTCACTCATTTCCCACAAATTACTTAAAATTACATAGAAGTTCCTAGGAATAGCAGTTTTGTCTAGGATTACAATTTTATTTTAAGCCCTTAGATATCACTACAATGGAAGGAAGGAAAAAGCAGCAGACATCAGAGCTCTGTTTTATTTTCTCGCAAGAAACATTGTTAAACTGATCACGAAATTCTGAATGATTCTTGTGTGTTGATGTCAATGCAATGAGTCATCTGTTTGTTCTCTTTTTGTTCTTGTCTTTGATGACCTACCTTGGCCACCCTGTATCCAAAAGCAGTAATTCACTGCTTTGGTGGTGAATCACCATTCAGGATTTAGATGTTTCCAATGAGTCATACTTAACCTTATAGAAAATAGAACACTACATAAATTGTTACATAGTGGGTTTAGATGTCCATGTCTGGAAAACAAAATTACATATTTCAGTGATAGAAGTGAAATAAAATGTTGAACAGTACTCTCTACTTAAAACTCTGTGTAAGTAAATCCACTTTTTTAAATTCAATTAGAAAACAATGGTCAAAGTACACACAAAAGAGATACAATATTTTTTCCATTACTGTAATCATGGGCTTAACAATCTCAATAGCAAATAATTCTAACATCACGTTCCCCATCTGCAAAGCCTGATAATATCAAAAACTCCCACCCACAAGGCAACAGAATTCATATCCAGAGATTCAGAACAAGATCAGGGCCTACATTCCAGAAATTAGGCACACTCAGATTTACTGTTCAGGAAAATGTATTGTATTGCATTTCCTTTCACCTGCTCTTCTTTGCACTGTATTATTCAATGCTAAATATCTGCCTTCTGCCATAGGAATTCCTTATGAGGAAAAGTTACTTGCAATCAGCATCAACTCCCATGTGCACAGACCACCTGTAGTTAGTGAGAAAGCAGGGTTGTTTTTGTAGGGTTTTGGGGGTTTTATTTTCATTCTTATTTAAGAAATGAATTAGCTCTTCAGAACAATAAATGTAGAAGTGACTGAAATAAGCAAATGGAACCAAATAAGGCAACAGGGTTTGTAGGTACTATGTTATCAAAATAATCTGTTAGCGCCCACAGGTGCACTGGGGGTAATGATAACCTGAAACTATATGCCTACAGAGCAGATCCAGACTCTCATCTTGATTTGTCAGCAGGAGGATTCTGGCTGCTCTAAGTGCCTCCTAAATTTGCCATAACCCAGTCCCTAATGAATGCTGTTTCTCTAACAGTGAGCACAGCACCAGTGAGACTCTGCCTATATTCTCACTCATTACTGTTGAGACAGGGAAAACTCCTGGAAATTGCTTCATTTTGTGGAAGAATGAATGTAGTTAGACACACAACAACAGCATATCATACTTGCATCACCTGTGAGGGGCAAGTTAGTTTTAGTTTCATTAGTTATAATAAAAGTTCAAACTATATTAGGGAATATCCTGTAAGAATTTACTGATTACAGTGATGTCTAATGACCTTAAAATACGGCTTTCTTCCTTTTAATCTTTGCAGAAATATAAAGAGAGGTCATTGACTTTTGTGCACAAATTACTATATACCAGCATTAAGAAAGTGCAAATTAGTAAGACTTTAACATTTTAAAATGCTTTCAGATCAAAACATTCATTATCTATCTTTGTTACATTAGATGTGTGTAATTTCTAGTGTTAACCATTCTGTTGTTAAGATGCTGACACTGAAATGCTAGTCTTAAATGCCTCCTGCTTCACATATGTGTTCAGCCTCCTAGTTTCAGCTGAAGGAAACAATGTATTTGCATGATGTAAAACTTGAAAATATAAAACATAACAGCAAGTAGAGCTTGCAGATATGTCTGACACAAAATACTGCTGATTAATACACCCTGCAGGTAAATTCTTTTTTTTAGGTTTTAAAAGGTACCTAGACAGAGCAGCAAGACAGTATTCCTACTCAAAGCTGAACATCACGTATGTCAGAATATGCGGTTTATTTTCAGTCCACAAGGTAATCTTTTATAATACTTATTTCAATATTAAAATAAATTTTTATTTTATTTATTCAATATTAAAATAATATTTCAATATTAAATAAAATACAATCATCTCAAGGTTGCTAAAGCTCACATTCCAAAACAGCAACTCAGCTATTGAGTTATGTACAGTGTATTCCACAATAAATAAGAACTAAAAAACCTGGAAAATTAAGTTGCCTTGGACACTGATGCAACAATTACTATTTGAAAACAGTCCTATACCAATAATCATATTTCTTATTGGAGTTCTGCAGAAAGGAAAACAAATATTGTCTCCTAAAGAATACTGGGCTTCATCTTCATCCATAGACAGTATAGTAATACTACTTATTTATCCATATAATATTGATTTTTAGGCTAAGCTCTATAAATAAAATGAAGGAACATGTATTTACAGATCAGAAGGATACATGCATGTGTCAGCTTGTACCAAATTGTCTCTTATAAAAACCTCTCATAACAAACTTAACTTCTTTCATAAGTGGGCTATTGTTGTGGAATGCTATTCTCTCCTATTACAAAATTGCAAATGAAAGATAGACCCTAAACAATTTGCAGTGGCCACACTTGGACTGTGAACTGAATGTAGGTCTTCTAAGTCATGTGTTAGTTGCTCCAAGTGCTTAGACAACCATTCTCAATCTGTGGAGTGTGAAACACCAGCCCTAAAGGTCATGAACAAGCTTTTAAAAAATAAATAGAACTTAAGTGACAAGTTTGACCATAGTGACAGTGCTCGTTACACTGTGCTCACACAGGAGTCAAAAACTAAATTAAAATTAAAACAAACAAACAAAACAAAACAAAGGTTCATCAGTTGTCATGAAATGTTATAATGTTGCACATTATATTCATGCTTGGCCTCTGTATTTTAGCTTAATTACCTGTTTGTAAATATAACAAGGGTTATGGTGGAATTAAAATATATATCCTCCTTTCGTGTGATATGTGATGTCACTAAACACAGTATAATCATTCACTACCCTCCTTCCATTTATATTTTGACATGCTTCTGGAAGGCAAACCTGAGTCTCTGTGTACAGTGATTTTCTGTTCATCTCTGAAAGAAGAGGGTAAACTGGAACTCAGAGGTAAAAGTTTTCCCAATATTTCTCATTCTTAGGACTTCTGGGACTGAACATAGGAGACAGGTAGAAGCAAATTCAATGAAAAATTCTCCATAAGGGTGTTCTGCCCTTGTTTGGCTAGTCAGGAAAATGAAATGTCAAAGGGAAAGAAAAAAAACAAGCCAATCCCCAAGAAAACATAGAAGTAGATAAAACAAGCAGAAACTGAACAGAAAATAGCATTTCAAGCAAACATGGTTTGTTTTTTTTTTTTTTACATACCAAGAACATAATAAATTTAAAAGGTCCTTCAATCATGGAAAATAGCCCAATTTTAATATATTATCTATCTTACCATTTCAAATTATTACAGTAGTAATTTATTTAAACATAATATAGGAAGCTTTATATTTTCATGACATTAATTGAATGCAGAGGTTTGGGGAGATGAGAAAGAATAAAAAGTGTAACACACTCCTATATAAGAAAATCGTTGCGTTTGTTTGATTTGGGGTTTTTTTAATTATTATTAAGCACTCTCATATGGGAAAAGAGCAAAGAAAAGAGCAAGAAAAAGCAAATGTAAAAGCTAAATCTAGGACAAAACTAAGTTTAAGGAAAGGAAAGAAAAAAAAAGACTAAAAAAGCCCTAGCTTTTGCAGTCAGTTCATGTCATTATTCATGTAACTAAAATAACATACTGAAATATTGCACACCTATCTTTTTAAAATATCTGCTGAACCTTAAAAATGTATCTTGAATTATAAGTGTTTACTTCTGTAAAACTAACATAACTAGCAAGATCATTTTTATGTTAGAAAAAATAACCAATTCATCTCTGTCAGCAGCTGCAAAAGGGCATTACACACCCAGGGAGAAAACTTCCTTGTCCAAGTCCAGGCTGGTGGATGGCTTCGCTGCACCACCTTCACCTTTGGCTCTGCCTAGTGTTCCTAAACCTGTAAAACAGGGCAGAAGGAGTTCAGTTCTCACTTAGGAGTGCTTTCAGGTACATCTCCACTGTGCCAAGTGACTGTATTACTTTGTTTTTCCAGCATATACAAGGACCATCATCTCATTGAGAGCTGGGCAAATATATTTTAAGCCTCATCCTGTCTGAGAGGTGATTTCAGGCACGAGCTTTCAAGCCCTGATACTTAAAAAGGTCTCGACCATCTCACTATTCTGCAGGTGGGCTGAATATTGCAGCTTTCTTTTCCACCATGTAAACATGCTTATTGAGCTGATACAGACTCCCTGACTAGTTTAAATGTTGTTTCCTGTATTCCAAGCAAAAGTTCCAGCTTCTTGGCTACTTTGAAAGAAGGCGTAGGTGAGAGTTTTCTGTGCCATCTTCTAATGGGTTGCAAAAATGCATCCTAACATGGAAAGGGACATGGTCTAACCAGCACTTGACGCCTGTAGTTGGGTGTGTGCTTCAGGCGCTGAGGTCCTGCAAGTGTGCTATTAAGAAAAATTGAAGAATATCCTTTAAAAGACAAAAACACTTTACTTTTTATTTCAAGTAAATTAATTTTAATGTTTAGTTCTACCAGAAAAACCTTCAGTCTGAGTTTTGATTGCTGGAAATATACCTCGGATTAGGTATTGCCATGCTGCTCCTACTCATAAACTCCTTAATGTTCCAAGTACCTTTAGTTCCCACAAGGACATAGTTCACAGTAACCTGCTTTTATTTCCTGATATTTCAAGTGCCTGTAAGGAAATAATTGTTCAAGCAGCTGCAGAGCTTTCCAACTAAATCTTATCCCCCATCCTGGCTGACCAGTATACGGTTAGTGTTCTCTGCATGTCTCACTTCTATGTAGATGAATCTTAACACACAGCTTTACAATACCGGTAGCTGAATCAATGAGTTCCAGTGGCAGGACTTAACTGCAGCCAATATTCATTTGACTAGTTAGTCACTAATGTTTAAGTTTGTGAACACTAATAAGCCCCACAGGCAAATAGGAGGCAGTTGTGTGCATACTGTTTCTTGTTTAAATACTGAAAACATTGTGCATAAAGCTGCATGATTTTACTTTCCCGAGTTTACATGAATTCTTGTGCTCACAAATAGTATTACAACAAGACTACTAGAATCTCTATCTTATTCGGAAAGATACACAAAGGCTTTTATTTTCTTGCCCCCTAATGGGTTTAATTCATTCAATCCAAAATTAAGACAGAAACTGCTGAGCTACCATACCTTCTCAATTTGATTCTTGTCAAACCTGTCTACCCAAGTTCAAACTAAAACAAGCCATGGCTTTGTTAAGATATGTAGACATACCCTCTGTGACCTTGATAAATTCCACCAACATTTTTCATAATACGACATTTGGCATCTGTCAGGAACAGCTGAATACTGGCAGTCCAACATGAACCTGGCAGTTCGACATGAACCTAATGATGGAAAGTTCTCATCCCACGGGACAGTCTTCTGAAAAGATTTCTTCAGACTACGAATACCTTGGATCACCAGGTGACGGAAATTCATCATTCAAAAATGATTTTCAACTCTCACATGTCCACATAACATGAGGAAAGATTATTCTATGGGCATCCGATTGCTGTTTGTCTCTTTGACATCAATTTCTCCTCATCATGTTGAAGCATCTAATGGACAACATTTTCTAGGATGCTAGCAGGCTAGGAAATGTAGATCACTTGACTGTCAGGTTTGCTGTAAATTGAGTGGATGTTATTTTTATGCAAGATTACTCGGAATATACACTTCACAGCATTAACATAAATGTTCTTAATCTGCATGATTTTTCAATTTCATACTTCAAATTCTTAATGGTTGCTTTTTACCATGAATTTTCTAGTATGCAAAAGCCTCAATGAAAATGTCTTTTTTTCCTTTCCTGGTTAAATTAAAAAGAAAAAAAAATTAAATATTCAGTATCTTAAAATGCCTTTAGAAGAATTCTGGACTCATCATAATAATATTGTTTATACAAATAGAATTTTCAAAATATATTTTTACTGTAACAAGAATGGCATGAGTAAATGAGAGTATCCAAACTCTGAAATAATGTTAACTGAATTCCTATTATGTAATTTTTGTTGATAAAATTGAGTAGCTGTGAAACCCGTAACACACTAAAATAGTACTTATGACCAAAACAGCTATGTTTTTAAACTTTTATATTGCTCTCTTACTATAGATAATAACCAAAACAGCTATATACCTCCTTTCCATTGCAACCAAATTGTTCTAAAATAAACCCTATATATACATATATGTATTTGTGTGGATAGATTAAGTAGGTAGAAATGAACACCAGTTATTCAGTGTTGTTTCACTGTAGTCTGCCCCAAGGGATCTATTAACAATAAGTTGAGTTATCCTCACCTTCAGGGGCAGGTCATAACACCCAGTAAAAACCAAGACATTAGTGCACAAAAGCAATGCTGTGGATTAAATAAATCTGAATTTTAATAAGGCAATTATCATCTTCTTAAAAAAAAAAAAAAAACAAAAACACGCTTAGGGCACTAGCATGAAAAATTCTAACCTGCATCTGTGTTCATCATACATAATACCCAAGAATATCCATTTTATTGAGTTCTTATCCCAACCTTTACATATAAAAATCCTTTAGTACTCGTATAACGACCTACAATGCCTCCTACTTTTTTCTATGTGTCACACTGCATCACTGGGCTTAGCAGCTCTGCAGTCTACCCTTCCCTTCTTGGGATTTTCAGAGCAGATTTATCATTATCCAGCTCCAGTTTCAAGTCTACTTTATTTTTCCTCCAGTAATGACACAATGCCCAATGTTCAATTACAGAGTTTTCTCCATACCTCATGCTCTTGTCTAAGGTTTTCTCCTCTAACACAACCTCCTTGGTGATCCACAATCAACATAATCTGCTTGCAGTATTTTGCTTCATTTCCTGATATTTGCCAGCTTTCTGGCTGCCACATCTATCTTCTTCAGGCTAGATATGGCAGAGTTTGACCTCCTGCCAGATTCAGCACATTGCTTGTCCAGCTCCCCAGGCCACCCTAGTCCTGCCTAGTAATTGTACTTGCAGTAGAAAAGATTGCAAAGTAGAAAGTGATCATTGTGCAATACAAGTAAAGGCTGCTACTTAAATCTTGTTTTGAAATAGAGCTTTGGTCACTGCTATCATTTACCAAAAGTGATTGTTAAGCTGGTGAAATACACAGTCAATAAACAACAAGAGAGTTGGGTTCTGGAAATTACTGTGAATTCGCTCTCTGAACAAAGTCTGAGCCCAAATCCAATGACTAAAAGGTATACATTCAGAGTCATGCAGTAAGTGGTAAATGTACAACTGATCTCATAATCACAAACTTTTGTAGGAAAGAAATATGAAAGACTATGGAAAAACTCCACAAAAATAGGATGGAATATGAAACACAGCAGTATAAATAAAGCTGTTTAAATGAGGTTTCATCAAAAGCAGGATTAGGTCTACAGCAAATTAGCATTTTCTTTAAGTAGCTTAGGGTATAAAGCTTCTCACAAATGAAATATATGAGCAGCTGCAAATAAAAACAAATAATAAAAAAGGACTCTGTGAACATTAAAGCCAGTGCGTTGCTACAGTCTGTAATTTGATAACTCTAGTGAACATATACATAAACATAAATGTATTCTAACTATGGTGTCAAGGTTACATGGAAATGATAAGCATATTTTTCTAGCTCATACAAAAGATCATCACTCAGCCAGTAGTCCCCTCCACAACTGTCTGAACCAGCAACAGCTGCATTCACTGGAACAATCAAGAAAGTGGTGGAAGAGTTTTAGCTTTGAATTCCTACATCTAGAAGCCAAATTAAGCAGAGGATTGAGGAAAATATATACTGCAGCTCAATATTTCATCATGGCTTGAGCTGTCTAGAAATTCCGCCACAGGGTAATTTGCCATCAGAGAATGCTGCTTCTACAGAGTTAAAGCATTTTCAGGAAAACATGAGTTTCATACAGAGAACTGAATAATCACTGGAATATTTACCTTTCGTACAAGCATACTCACTGCAAAATGAAATTATATCAGAACACGATATTGCTACCTTTATCAGAGGTGAATATTTATCCTCGAAGAAATGGAACATTTTGATATGGCCAAAATTGGGTTTGATATATTTTGTTTCATTCTGGAAATCAGAAATTTTCAACTCCTACTGAAGTTATTGCTGAGCATATTTCTTTCCTAACAGCAAAAATCACTCATCAACTTTGCAATAAGGAATAGTAATTAAAATTAGTAACAAAATGCATGTTTTTTAAACAAGGGTGTATTTCTCACAGAGTACGGACATAATAGGCATTTTCTAGAAGTGCTTGTGTAATTGTTCTTGTGAACTATGACAACAAAGGTGTTGTCATAAATTAACTGAGTTATCCCACTGAGAACAAGAAGCCACTGGGAGTAGAGTGGGAAATTATGTTACCTGAAGTTGTGCTAATGCTGGTCTACAGTCCTCACCATGCCTACCTGGTTGTATCAGAGTGAACAAGAAAATTAAGGGAAAAGAAGCAGAGTTTCCTCCAGACCAAGAGAAAGTTGACTGAGATGGGAAATATGTCGGTATTGACACACAAATCACCTACTCTGTGTTCTTAAGGGGGAGAGAAGCTCAGAGACAGTCATCTGTCCCTTCCAAAGGGGAGTGTGATCTATATCAAGGAACAATGTGCAAGAAACTCTGGAAGATGATTATACCCAGCTCAATGGGATTCTAAGCTTTTTTTTTTTTTTTTGTACTAGCATTTGTTTATCTATCTCCTTCAGTGTGACAAGTTCAAGAGAAAGTAATACAAAAGAAAAATGGAGACTAAAATGTCCTACAAAGAACTACTAGAAGACAATGGTAAAGAAACAAATTTGAACTGGAAAGCTGCAGATACTATATAAGTAATGGTTGATTTGAAAACAACAGTAAGGTTTTTAATTGTCAGGAATTAATATAAATGAATTCTCATATTTATCCACTGTTTTTATCTCTGTTATTGAGAAAGAGGAGAAGGAAGGTAGAGGATGGCATTATATGCACACTATAATAGGAAATATGTAAATAACATTCTGCTATCTCTTGAATTATTATCATAAGATTTCATAATAAGCTCAGAAGAAAAGAAGTTATCAGAGAACATAAGGCAAAAAAAAATACATTCAAGTGGAATAGAAGGTTGGAAAGCAGAGACATAAAGTCAATACAGAAAGTAATGTCGGGAGTATTTTCCTGATGAAGTGATAGGAGTACCAAATTATGAGAGCAACCATTTGAAGCACCTAGGCAAATAAACTACTTATAGCTCATATCCTTTCATGTATAATTCAAACAAAAGTTCAGTCCTCAAACATGGTAACAAAGTAATATTGATAAAATACAAAGGAGTATCAAGTAAAAAGAAAACAAATCAAACCTTATTTGACTTTTCTAACCTGTTAGGGTAATATATGTATATATAATACACAAAACCATAAAATTTGTAAGACTTCAATTTCAACCTGCTAGAATCTGTTGCCTCCTGAAGCATTCCAATATTGTGTGGATTCATGACAGCATATCAGAAGAAGGATTCCATTACTTAACCTTTGTCTTAGTCACTGGATGTGAATTGTTTGAAGATATAGCAGCAGGAGAACATCATAGTGAAGCAGATGCAAGTCTCAATGAAACATGTTTTTTTAATCTGTCCAAATATGTACTCTGCTGTTATGTCTTCTTTTATATATTGTTGTGTTAAGTCATCTATAAATTGGTTGTAATTGGGAAAATATTTCTGAAAAGATAATTTGGAATTGAACTCTGATTCTTCTTTGAGATTTCTCATTACTCTCAAAAACTGACAGGTCCACATTACAAACAGGTCCAGTCTCCTTTACCAGTCTTCAACGAAGAAGCAGAAGTTAACATCTGCAAAGCTTTAGTAATGAGAAAAAGCTGACTATATAAATGGCTAACTCACCAGCTCACCATGAGTAGTGTTTCAAGGTCTTTGCTCTTGATCCTGAAGTCTTTAGTGTCTCTGGTGCTGAGTTTGAAAACAGCCATAGCCTCTGTTACAGACGTGAATAAGGGAAATCCAAAAGCCA
>VZRE01010617.1:0-13016 GCA_013396775.1 Cephalopterus ornatus
GGGCACACTGCTGGCTCGTGTTCAGCCACCATTGACCAGCAGCCACTAGGCATCTTTCCAGCCACTCTTCTCCCAGCCTGGAGCACTCCAGGAGGTTATTGTGACCCAAATGCAGAATCTGGCACTTTGCCTTGTTGAATCTGAAGCTTCTTCAGGTGAATGCTGTGGGAAACAATATAAAAGACCTTATTGAAGTCCAGGTAGACACATCCAAGGCCTTTCCCCAATCCACTAGGCAGGTCACCTGGTCATAAAAGGAGACCAAGTTGGTCAAGCAGGACCTGCCTTTCCTAAACCTGTGCTGGCTGGGCCTGATTCCCTGGTTATGCTGTACATGCCATGTGATGACACTCAAGATAATATGTTCCATAATCTTCCCTGGCAGCGAGGTCAGGCTGACAGGCCTGCATTCCCCCAGATCCTAATGCTGACCCTTCTTATATATGGGTGTGGCATTGTCTAACCTCCCAGTTAACCAAGACAGATGATAAATGATGAAGAGTGACTTGGCAAGTTCGTTCACCAGCTCCCTCATTACACTCAAGTAAATCCCATCCAGCCCCATAGACTTGCAAGAGTTTAAATGGCACAGCAGTTCACTAGCTACTTCCTCCTGGATTGCAGGAAATTTATTCTGCTTCACCTCTCTGTCTACTAGCCTGGGGGCCTGGTTGCCCTGAGGATAACTAGACTTTCTATTAAAGACTGAGTTAAAGAAGGCATTCAGTACCTCAGCCTTTTTCTTATCCTTGGTGACAATGTTCCCTCCCATATTCAATAAAGGACAGAGATTTTTCATGGCTCTCTTTTTGTTGTTAATATATAAAACCAACTTTATTTATCTTTTACAGTTGTGGCTGGTCAGATTGAGTTCTAGCTGAGGTTTTGCCTGTCTAATTTTCTCCCTGCATGACCCAATCAGAACCTTGTATTCTTTTTGAGTTGCCTGCCCTTTCTTAGGGTTACGAACTCTCTTTTTCTTCCCCAAGTCCCAGGGAAAGCTCCCTGTTCAGCCAGGTCAGTCTTCTTCCTTAGCAAGTTGTCTTTCAAAATATAGGGAATTGCCTGCTTCTGTACCTCTAAGATTTCCTTAAAGCCAAGTCTTCCTGGAGCCCTTGTTTATAAAGGAGTGTTTCCCAACAAACTCTCTTAACCAGTATCACGAACTGGCCGAAGTCTCCCTCTAGAAGACCAAAGCAGAGGCTTTGTTGACCCCTTCCTTACTTCACTGAGAATTGAAAACTCTATAATTTCATGGTCGCTGAGCCCAAAATGGCCTCTGACCACAACACCTCCCCACCAGCCCTTCTCTTTTCACAAACAAGAAGATCCAACAGGGCACAGCCCCCAGTAGGCTCATTTAGCAGCTGTGTCAGGAAGGTCTCTCCTACACACCCCAGGAGCATCCTAGACTGCTTCCTCTCCACTGTGTTGAGTTTGCAGCAGACATCTGGCAAGTTTGTCTCCCACAAGAACAAGGGCTAACAATCATGAAACTTCAGCCAGCTGCTTACACAATACTTCATCTACCTCTTCATCCTGATGGGGTGGTCTGTTACAGACTCCCACCAGGATGTCTTCCTGATTCCTACACTGATTCTTACCAATCGGCACCCAACTTTATTTTCACTATCCTTGAGCTCTATATAGTTGAAAACCCTGTGTGTTTGTAATCATATATACCAAAAAGGAAGGGTGGGTGAAAATTTTCCCCTGATATCCTGACACAACATAAGCACTTTTTTAGAATAACATTCAGCTTGGCTTCCATCCCAAGCGGGAGTTCATCTGTTTCCTTCCAGTGACTTTGGTTATAATTTCCTGAAGCTAAACAGCAATGGCACAGATTCCAGGCAGAATTTAAACAGCTGATACTGGAGTGTGCCATTACTTTTGAGAAATTTAATGGTCTTCAATTTTATCCTGTAAACTGTGCTTAATGAGTGAAAAAAGGACATATCACAGCAGATACTATTATATTTTATTGCATTTTTATTAAGAAAGTACTGTTTTGTAAATTATTTCCTCATGTTTTTTAATAGAAACTAATATTATCAGTTCTGAGAATAACACTGACCTCTCTTCATCTTATCTGTTAAAGATGCACTTTAAAACATGCCTCCCTGTCATAATAACTGCATACAATAACTGCACATAACACATGTAATGGGTATGAGAAGCTTCAAGTCCAACCCTCTTTTCTCCTGCCTAATATGATTTATTGCAGTGCCATTCTTACTGCCTTGTGCATAAGTTTTTGAGTTATTACTTTGTTTAGCACCATAATACACTTTCATAGGTTTGCCTAGGCTCTCCTGTCACCCTGTATCCGAGGCTAGACTACAGCTCTGGATGGTGAACCCTTGCTGCCAAACAAGCTGATGCTGCTCCAGACTCACCTTAAGGATGCGGAAGTCAAATTTATTCCCACTGGCATCGACCTGAACTCATTGTAAGTACCTTCTAAAGACAGCTTGGCATTGTTAGTAGTATTTTTAAATTGTTAAAAACAGGCTAAATCTGTCTAAACATATGTTATTCACCAACTCTCGTCAAAGCAATTCTGCTTTTTCTCCATGACTGTCCAGCAGACTATGGGAACCTGCTGCATAGACTATTTATTTTAGTCCCAAGCTAGGCCCTCAAGCTATGATCAAGCTCATCCAAGCAGTGGCTGCAATAAATACTGTTTTACTGTCTCAAGCAATAACACGGTCTCTCTTCCAGGGGGAATTTTTGAGCTGTGTCAGCAAATGCAACTCAGTAAGAAGGCATCTCTCTGGCTATAAAGCACCCTGGGCTAGATCTCTGATTGCAGTAGAGGAGCTTGAAAGTACCCACTGAGAGATGGCAGATGAAAGCCCTCTGCCTTCAGCTGCACCTTGCTAAAATCCCAGCACAAGACACAGTGTCCACAAGGAGCTGGTGTTCAAAGCAGCATAAAACAGAAGTTGATACAGCTACTTATTTTATTTTTTCTGCTTAGTGAAGAGGGGAAAAAAAAAGAAAAAAAAAAGAAGACCAAAAAATTAAAAAAAAAAAAGAAAAAATTAAAAAAAAGAAAGAGGTGCTGAGAAGAAAAAACTGAGCTTCTCCACAAAAAATAAAACAAAAGCAGACAAAGGAACAGAAGCTGCAAGTGAAGTACAACTGTTTTTATGCTAGGTCTGATGCAGGGATTGTGGCAGTGGTGTATATTGTTGAGGATGCTGTGTGTGGGGTAACACACCAACTATTGCCCAAGGAGCAAATTCAGTCAGGCTGTGCCTTCTGCTCCCTTCCTTGCTACATACGAGTGACACACAGTATACTGCTGCTCTTGGTGGCACCAAGCAGCTGCCAACATGACTGTGGAAGGAAGTCAATGACCATGCATCCTCACGTAGGTCCCCCATCTTCCCCACCATGTCAAATCAGGACCAGCATCCTTTGGTTACTCCTCTAGATGACTTGAGCATTTGGCACAGGATGGTAAGGGAGAAGATTGTTGTGCTATACACAGACAGGCTTGGGCTGCAGTGTGGTCCTACACAAACACCTGAGCTAGTTTTGCAGTTTTCCTGCCTTTCCGGGGCATCATTGGAAGTTAAGATGCTAAGATGGTGGCCTGGAAGCTGCTCGAGGGAGTACAAATGCAACAACATGGTTGGATGCATTTTGAACTCACATCACAAATTGACTGGCAAATTAAGCATGCCAACAAAAGGCTAAATGAAACGATTCTTTCATCTGACATTGTTTTCTTGCAAACAGCTTTTCCATAGAGCAATAGAAGTTAAGAGATAGATTTTAAAAATCGGCATAAGTAAATATGTCAAGCCACCAAATTAACTTCTTTCCATTCGAATGGCAAAAACCTTCTTAGAGTGTATGCACTATTGAACCCCCTACTTTGTGGAAAAGATCAGACTCCAGGGGTTAAAGTCAGTTGCCAGGAAAAAGTAAAGCAGTGCCATTTCAGAGGTTGTATTCTGACACACATATGTGACACAGGACTTCCAGGAGAGCTGCATTGCTCTGGCGTGATTGTTGGAAGTCAGACAGGGTAATTTATTGCTTCTCAAGTGACTATAGACTCCTACATTTAGGCAGCTGGAGCCCATCTTAGAGTACTTCATAAGGTAAGTACAGGGGTAAATATTGTATTATTGAGAAAAAAAGGTAAGACTTTGTAATTCAGTTTGCTATTCCTCTCATTTAAAGTTTACACAGATATTGTAACTGTGTAAATGTTTCTACATATACATACACATAGCAATCTCATCTGCTACTAGATCCAGAGACCAAATAGACTGTGTAGGATAATCGGAGAGAATAATAATAGAAACAAAATATTATTTATAGAAGAAACTTGGCTTCCAGCAAACTGACTTTGTACTGAAGACAATGAAGTCCAATTGATTTCAGCTGAAATTATGCTCTGTATACAATGAGAAACTGATTTTAATGTTTATTACTGCAACATTGCATGCCTCAACAATCCAAAGAATTTTAATATGGAATGCTGGCAATGAGGAATTAAACCTGTCTTGGACCACTTTGTCACAGTGAATTTCTGTATCTAACCTGAATGGTAATCAGATGACATTAACCTTCCATAATAGCTCAGAGACATCAGTTTTATTAATTTAAATGAGTGGCAACAGGTAGCATACTTTTTCTCTAGCATAATTTAACCTCAGAAAATATTTTTGCCTCCCTGACAGATATATACTTAGATATACACACATACTTGATTAGAAGAGCAACCGGCCACATATTTCCCAAATGTGCTAAATAATATTCTTTCCATAAAGTGGAGCAAAATTTAAAAAAACCTTTGTGCTTTTTTTCAAATTTGTATGATCTGAAATCTGGAGGATATATGAATACAAGAAGAAATCACGAACATTGATGAGCCAAATATCATTACTATGTTTCAGTAAATTCATGATGGGACAGATGCACACTGAGCTAAATATGTTAAAGCCTCATATGGAAAATAATGAAGTAATGTCAGAAACCCACAAAGATTTCTCTTCTTTATAGGTAAATAATATTTCATCTTTCAGGGGATCAGCTGTATTTTGAAATGGCTGACTGTCAAGTACAATTTGATAACTTTAGACAATGCCACAAGTGCTTGGACAATTCTTTAAACCATTCTGAGTAGTTTCAATACTTTCTTCTAAGTGTTATTTTGTTCTAAACAAAATTTATAATGTAATTTAAAAAAGGATGTGCAAATATGCTAAAGTATCTGAAACTTTGGATTCTATTTTTAAAATTAACAGCCTGTCACAAGTACAGAAATTACGAAACAGTTTGCTCCTTTGTGTTTAATTGGGGTTCAGCCTGACCATAAAACACAATAGTTTCTACCTACCTAAAGTGACAGTCTGATTGAAGTCTCAATGGCTACCACAGTCCTGATAACAAAAACAAAGCTGTAAATAGGAGGCAGATATGGAGGCTATGAAAGACTATTTACACCTAAATAGATGAAATAGATGAGAATTTATAGGATACATGAAATAAGCAAGATGGAAAGAATAAAAATATCAATTTGAAAAATATGATGTTTGTACTGATCAGGATTTTCAAAGCTGATACATTTTTCGACTTACATCTAGTGTAACTACACATCTAGAGGTGTCTAGAACTGACCAGAGTGTTCTTTCACAAAACTGACTACCATGATTCCTGGATATTTGTCAGGGAATTTGAAGCAGAACTGCTGTGCCTTGATCACTTAGTTCCTAAGGTGTCCAAAGTAGGAATAAGATTTAACTAAAATGCAGGCCTAAACATAGGTAAAATTTTGGATCACATCCCACAAGAAAGAGGAGACTATAATCAAAGAATTAAAAGGAAGAAGCTAAGAGAGTAAATGATAATTTCTTGCTTAACTGAGAACATAAGTCATATACTATTGACAAAACCCATTTTTTTTAAAAACCTCAATATTTTGGAAAGTAAAGGAGGCAAATGTTCAAACACATTTCATTTGATTTGAAACTTAAAACAGCATGTTAAGTTGAAGTAAATAAAAGGCCTTAAGTCTCTCCAAGTTATTGATGTTCTGATTAACATTCAAAGTTTTAATTCAAAAAGTTAGTCTGTCAAAGGAAATATATTTTTTTTAAAGACCTAAATTTTAAAAAAACCTCTGTGATAACAAAACATTTCAGTTTTTCAAAATCTTTGAATGCACTTTCCACCAAAGAAATTAATGCTAATGCTGACAAGGCTGGTAAAGTTGAAAATCAGAAAGTATTTCATAAATTGATTTGGTCAGATTTTACATGAGTGTAACCAATATTTTATGCAATGTTGTCACAAAAATTTAATTCATGATCTTCACTATGCCTCACCAAATTTTCTTGAAATATTTTCTTAATTTTCATCTTCTCAATATTTCTCTATGATACAGACATCCGCCTGAATTAAGAAATGAACAAAATCAGAGACAGACCCCCAGGCTCACTCACAAAGCGGTGGACCTTATAATTTTTAAAAACCATAATATTCTATTTACTAGCAGAAACGTGCCACACTTTGTCCTTCAAATCTCATCATCTGGGGATGGATTTTCTAGGAAGGTAACATTTCATATTACCATAATGCTTTCTCACCTTATATCTGAGTCAGATTTTAATTTCATGTGTCATGTAGGTTTTTCCAAGTTGTCATGGCTTTCATCCATCTGTAAGACAAATCAATACTAGCTCTGTGTAGCATCCAGGGAAACAGAACAGAAAAAGTTATTTCATCATTTGACTAAATCAAAGTAATCACATCTTCAATTATACAGAATTGTGTGCATAAGCATTGAGTTTAATTCATGATCTTTCCTCTGCTGTTTTTTGCTGGTAATATTAGTACTCCCAAACAGGACATTTTATTCTCACAGAAAAAAACTCTGTAAAGAAATAATAAAAAATTAATATGAATTATGTTCATAATAAAGAATATTTTATCAACTCCCAGAGGCTTTACATTTGGATAACCAACCAGAATACTGAATTCACTGTGCAAAAATAATAAGTTCTTTCTTTTCAGCGTTTTGGATCTGATGCCTGTATATTATGTGTTGATAAAAAATGTCATTCTTTTCTACTACTGGCTTTCAAACCCTTGTTGGTTTTGAAGCGAAGGAACCAAATGACTGATATAACGGAAACTGAACTTTCCCTATGCAAGACTGTAAGAGCCCTCTTCTGTTTGCTTTTTCAGGAGTGCAGTGGACTCCTTTCTTGTGTCACTCTGCTTATACAGAACCCTTTTCTGATATATTTGCATTTCACTGTACAAGTGGGATCTCTCAGAAAACTCAGAAGACTTACCTTTAAGCAGTGTAGGGTTTTCTTGCTTCTAAAGCACTAAACTGCACCACAGCTGTCAAGAGCCAAGCTGACTTATGTGATGTGATCATGATATTACTCAGGCTGTGCAGGGTAATTTGGATTAATCAAGTGTAGGTTAGCATAAGTGCACTTTTACCACAATTTGCTCTCACAAAATGGTATGTGATCCTGCAGCTCATTCATCTCTTCACAGCTATGCTGCAGCTATGCACTGTATACATGCAGTATACATTGTATACTGTAATTCCCATAAAATTAAAAACAACAGAGACTGCTTATCTTCGTTGTCCAAGAACTACAGTTTCACAAACACGGGTGGAGTCCTCAGAAAATCCCTGGGAGCTGTCAGGCATGTTCTCGATGATTAAACAGCAATCAAAAACTTCTTGGGTCTAATTTTTATAATAGTTTAGAAATCTTTGAAGACAGTTACTAGATGAACAGAAGAAAGCTGAGAGGCTGGTTTTATTTTCTGAGTCTGAAGGGAGAGTATTACTTGTGCAATTGCCTTCTAAAATACTTGCACACCATTTGAATGTTCTAGGCTAAACCCTCCAAAATTTGCTATTTAAATTTGCAAAAATAGTTCTCCAGACAAAGAAGTATAGGCAACTCCTCTAGGACTTACAGAAGCCACTTACATCATGAAGCAGAACCTCCTTCATCAAATAGTTCTCAAGGGATACTCAAAAACTCGCTTGTTGATCGGTTCTCTCCATGATGAGTCATTGCTCAGAATAAGCAGTTGATGCAGGAGCTTTATTAAATAAATCTTGGCAGAGCTCTTTTCTAGTCCCAGCTACTTGACTGATAGCATTTCCTGATTACCCAAACTTGATATTTCATTTGCAGACCGTGTTCACAAAAACTGGATTGTATTGCCAGGCAAAGGAAAAGCACAGGAATGTCTGATTAAACAAGACTGAGTGCTCTGTATGACTTCTATAACCAAACAGTTAAAATGAAATGTCTGCTTCTGTGTTTGTTGGTAAGACCAGCAAACATTGTCAACTTTCTGCTTCTACTGAAAGCTTTAATTTCATCACTCCATAATTAACAATTTTACTATTTCTTCTAAATACAGATTCCAAAATGAACTATTATCAACTACGTCTACAGACCCAAATGGATTTGAATTCACTCCCAACAGATGGAAATACAAATCCTGATAAACATAAAGCTGTTCCCAAAGCAGTTATTTTTCCCCATACTACATCCATATATACTACTTGGTCAATCTGGTTGTAGCAAGCTTAGGCAAGCTTGGATTTAGAGGTATTGAAACAAACATTTGTTTGGCTACACTAGTGCATTGATGTAAAGGTGCTAAATTTCACTTCCAGGCTTTGAACATAATTACATAGTTCAAAATAAATTCTTAGGAAAAAACACTAATTCATTCAGACTAACATCTTTCCTCTCTTCCTTTGGAAAAACTACGACTATTGCTCCTCCCTCACATATTTAATTTGCAGTCTTCAATTTCTCCTAATTTTGATTGACCAGCCATTCCAAGCTTTTACTTGCTATAAATGGAGCATACATTTAATTTCCTATTTTGTACTACAGATATGCAATATGCAGTGATATACAAGTAAGCCATAAGCCTGAAACAGAGGAAATATTTACTGGTTTTTATTTTAAGTTTGGGTTTGTCCAGTTAGAGATCTAATCTATCTGAAGACTCAGAAATGGGATAGTCCCAGGTTACATAAGGAGTTGACTGCACAACATGAAACCCATCAGAGGTTTCAAAATAACACAGCCTCCACACCTTTTATCTTTTCAAAGGCCATTAATTAGTATCAAAATAGAAATTAGTATTTCCATAAGAAATTTAGCCTTCACAATACCCTTTCTACAGTTTAAGAAGCTCCCCAATAAGTTTGGTACCCAGGAAGATATTCCATTCTGGACAATTTGCAAAGTGTATCTGTATCTGAATGATAAACTAGTTACATTTCCAAACGTTCAGGCTTATGTGCAAACACCATGAAAGAGACAATACTTGTTCCTTAGGACAACTAATACTCTTCTTTCTGGCACTCTTGTGCTATAGTGGGAGAGAAGTTAGATGATCTTTATCATCCATTTTAGCTTCTGACCTGGGTTTGGATTCTCAAAATCATCACGTATGAGATCCAGTACTATGGCTAGTATTGTATGCATTTTTGGTCTTTCTGAAAGATGACGAATTAGGACTCCAGCCCTTCTTTGTGAAAATATCAGTACAAGAGCTAGTACAGAAATGTCTGCAGCCTCTATGCTGCTTATATTTATTGTAATTAGTTATAAACTTGGATAGGTTAAACATCATAAAAGAATTCTCTGGTTGAATCAGCTAATACTTAAACATGGTATTAATTTTAATTCATGAATTTTTCACAGGTGTTTATGAAGTAGTTCTGAAAGTACCTGGTGATATCACTTTATTGGGTCACGAGTCCCTGAGGAAGGGCAAAATCAACCACTAATATTTTACTTTTTATTTTCTTCTTATTATTAGCTTATACTAACAAAGTTGAAGATATAACAGATTTTTGCAGGATCATTAACACATAAAATGTACCATTATCCTATGCATTTTATAGTGTTTTGTAAAATATTAACTTCTCTTTAGAATAGATATTAGAGTTGAGTAATCAAAAATAGCACCACTTGTTTTTCAAAAAGAAATCAAAATCAGATTTTCCATTCATATTTAAAGTTCATTTAGAACTAGATTCATATTCACAGACTGCTGTGTAATTTAGTATCTTTAAAGAAATAGACTTGGTAACTATATTATTAAAAGGCTATTCAAAAAAAACCACCATAAAACATTGTTTATGTAAGTCCAAGAGAATGAATATATGAATATTTTAAAATAAAACATATTTAATCAGCAAGATAGGAAGCATTCTAAAATACTTGTCCAAGCCCACAATAAAATGAAGTAACAACTCACCAGTTGGTTCACTTGAAACATATTTGTAGGACTGGAAATAAGATCTATTTTTGTTAATTTAAAAGCTAGAGAATGAAGTGGTAGATTTACTTGCCTAGCACAATAAATTCAAAGGAAGTTCAGGTAGCCAATGTTAATTCTACTTAAGAATAGATAGCACTACTAGTACATTGGAGCACTGCATCTGTAAGCCTTGGCATATGGAAATCACATGAACTGAGGGTCATAAGACTTCTGTTATTATCATTAAATCTAGTGACTATTTTAGGTCAGCTAAGTAAACTATTCCCTCCTAAATTTACCAGAAGCAATCAGAAAGCCTTTTTATTAATTTTAAAAGAACTCTGGGTCCAAAATGAGTTTTCAACTGAAGAAAACATACCTGAATATGATGCAGAAAGAAAGAAAGAAATAAAAAAAGAAAGAAAGAAAGAAAAAAGGAAAGAAAGAAAAAGAAAGAAAGAAGGAAAAAGAAAAAAAGAAAGAAAGAAAAAAAAAAGGAAAGGAAGGAAGAAAGAAAGGAAGGATAAAAGAATGTTAATAATAAATAGTATTTTTGATAAATCTATAATTTATTTTTAGCGGTGATATGTTAGAAATGTTATAAATTACTGCTATCTGAAGTTGGCCCAGAGTCGTGCAGTTATTGTCTTGTGCAGTCACTGTCTGTGTGAACCCTCGGACAGCATGAGGTTTACTGGACAAGTGGAAAGAAATGTTGGTGTCTGTGTCTGGCTCTTTTCTAAGAGCCACTCCATCAGCTCACTCATTCTCAAGGATCAGTCTTACATCCTGCCTTCTTGTGTGGAGGATGCAATGCCACAGTATCAGTCATGAAAACTGATGAGCCTGAAAGGAGTACAGGTTAGTACTGCTTAATTCTTCCGAAGCGTTTTAAGACTTTGAACGTTTAATGAATTACAGATTTCAAGTGAGAATATTTTTGACAGTTCCAAAATTTTCATACAATGGATAACTACATCTAAAAGTATGATATGTGATACCACACAGATTTTATGGACAACCTTCAGCCCTACATACTTAAACAAATAAGACTTAGGAGTTCAGGAAAGACAGATTCTCTGTTTTGAGAAAGGACAGCCAAAAGTGAATGATGAAAGGACTCACCACCTTTAAAACAAAATGACCTCTTTCTAATGCTAAGAGGCATTTTCAAGAGCACAGAAGCATTGAACATCTGTAAAAATACGTATTTGTGGAATGAATGGATTTGTTTGCCTTCTGAATCCTACTGATCTGTTTTTACAGTTAGTTTTCAATTGTAATAATTCATATGGCCATTCTGACTCAATTAAAACAGATCATAACATGAATTGCTAGCTGTTTGGATAGAGGGGACTTATTAAGGATTCTTTAAAAGCAGTGTGTTCAGTTGAATGAATGAATTTTAAGGAATTATTTCCAAGTAATGGATCTTTTACTTTGTGACTGCTTAACGCCGAGGACACTTGTGAAGTTCAGACTTTCTTCAGTTGCTTCCTCAGGGCATAACTATTCAAAGTTCTCATTACAACTTTCATGAGAGACCAGCATGTTGTGATTACTTTGGACACTTCCAACAAATGTATAATCCTTTGGGAGCAAGACTCTGGGTCATCACAGAAAACATTGCCATGGGGTGCCCACTGAAGGAGAGGCATTTGGAAGGGATGCCATTTCTCTTGCTCCAGCCCTAACAGCTCTTGCATGGGTGTTGGACACCGATTAGGTGTGAAACAACCTGAACATTCGGAAATCAGGAAGGAAAAAAACACCTTTCAGTTGACATGTATACAGGAAGCAGTAGCAACCTACTGGTGAGGATCACGCTGTTGTCTCCACATGGGCCAGGTAAGGAGTATCTCGATTGCTTCAAATTAGCAATCAGGATGAACCCATAAAGGTGGTGTTAAAAAGTGTAGGTGGCCTTTGCCTCCCACTCCATGGGAGATGAGATATTTTTTCCTTTTCTTTCACTCCTGTGAACATGGCCACAAGCTGAATATGGCTGAATATGGCTGCTGCCCCTTACAAAGAAAGCTCAGGGACCTCACTGGCCACTTTGAACAGAGGGAGAAGTACCTTAAACTCCCCCATATTAAAAGCTCTCCTTGGCTTAGTTAAATATCACCTTGGCCAACTGGGTGAGAACAGCACTGCATGAGCTTGTAAAACTCAACGACTCAATGGCCTTAAACCAGGATGTGGCTATTAAGAACTATCACCAAGCCCAGTGAAGGCCATGTGGTAGCACAGAACACATATCTCCACAGCAATGGACTACAGGATGTCAGTATGTGGACTGTCAACACCATACAACAAGTGAGAAACTGCTTGTCTTGCCTCTGATGCAGAAGGGTAGATGGAGGGAGTGGTGATACCTCTTGCAAATTCAAGGTGGCTGAGCAAGACTTCTCCTCAGCACAACTTTTCCAGTATGATTGCAAGGATATTCTATGTTGGGTTTCAACTTTAAAGGTCAGATATTCCCACATATTCCCCACAGAGCTCTGTAAAGGTTTGGATCCGACTTTCCCACTGAATGTTCAAACCTTACAGTTTGCAGCCTCTCTTTTCCCCACCCTCTCTATGAATACAAGGGAAAGGGAGAAGGGAAGAGCTACTGAAATGCCAAAATGATCAGACCAAAGTTGTACAAAAATACACACATGTATTTACACTTATATACAATTAGAATACTATGTACACAGAAGAAGGGACCC
>VZRE01010619.1:0-20908 GCA_013396775.1 Cephalopterus ornatus
TATATATATATATATACGCACACACACACATATGTTTATGTATGTAAGTGCCTGGGCATAGCACTGTGCGCACATATGCACGCGCTAAGCAGATGCATACTTACACATACATTTATACATTAATCTGAACACAAACATTTGCAAAGCCTGTAAAATTAGAAGATGAACAGAACTAAAGCATGGCTATATTTATTAGCTAATACACCAGGGAGCTCAACAAACCCCAAGGTTTTAATTTTTACTGTCATTCTGGATGATTTACAGCTTCCTTTCTCTCTCTTTAACCTTCACGTCATCTGCTGATTGCCCCTCACCATCGGAAGCAAAAGGAGGAAGTGCGACATTTGAAATAACTTTCTTAAGGGAGCATTCTTAATAAATATTTCTTGATAAATATATTCTTAATAAATATTTACTTTGAAGTGATTTCTGATCACAGCTAAAATTAAAGTACACATGGAAAAAAATTGTAGTGCTCCTGGGGGATACAAGATGCCAGGCAAGCAGTGCATCAGTTTGCCAGAAGTGAGTTTTGGGGCATGTTCTGAATAGACAATAATTGAACATTTCCCTTTAAACTGATGGGCTTCACACTGCAGCATCCTTTACCAACTGATAATTTCACAGAAGCACTTTCCTTACATTACAAAGACACCACGTGTTAATGTTTATCCATCTCCTCATAATTTTTTCATGTGTTCTGCATTAAAGACCATCACACATATTCAGCATTGCCATAATTATTTGTACCTAGCTTTACGACGAGTGACATTCATCCTGAATATGTCCTTGCAGAAATACTTGACAGCCAGTACACAACCACTGACGAACAAAAGCTTCTCCACATTCTTCTTGCACATCTGTTTTTTAAAATTCTTTTCAATTCTATGAAGTTTTCACTTTAATATGACTTGGGACTTCCTGAATAGTCTACAACATCTAAAAATGGATCAAAGCATTTCAGATTTCTGCTCTCTCACACGATATAAATATGCTGTTGACTAAAACTGTTTTCTCCAGATGAACTTTCGAGTATCTCAGTGCTATAATTTTTCCTGTTTTTCCCTCTTCATGCCACCATCAGAAAATCAGAATTAATTTAACCAGGGTCTCATCTGCCATCTACAGTGCAGACAGAAACTGGGTATCTCATGCAAATCCGGTACAATTAATTTTAAAGGAGGAGAGATTTCAGGGTTATCGCATAGTCCACAGAAAGCCTCCAGTGCCTGTGCTCCTGCACGGGTGCTCACCACCCCTTCTTTTAAGTGCCAAAAGAAGTTATAAAAATCCTTTAGATACAGAATTAACTGCACAGTCAAGAAACAACACAAAACTACTTTCTGTTGCCTACAAGGCAAGCAGTGACTATAGGTGCAGAAACTGCAAATTTGAGGAGAGTAAAAAGAAAAAAGGAAAAAAAAAGACAAGGAGCTTTTGGACTCGACTGTGGGGACATCTGAACCCTGAAGTGACTATCCTTCCCTTCTGAATTTCTCACCTGCTATGATGTAAAACCAGCACCTCTTCCTCACCACCCCACGCTGGCCAACACTGTACCATGGAGGCACCAAGGAGGGCCCAGGGAAAGGGGCCTCGTCAGGCTAGCCACGGATTGGGGTGCCCATTCCATCACAGGTGGGCTGTTTGTGCCAATTCCATCATGAGGTGGCTGTTGATGCTCATTCCATTGTGGAGGGGTGGCTGTCTGTGCCCATTTCTGAGTTCCACCAACTGTTGGGGTATGTTTGTCAGATATTAATTTAACCCAAATTCAACATTCAAAAATGAGTCAAAACCAGAGACCCAAATTCACTCCCCTGTAGCCAAAAGGTCCGTAGGATATCTCCTTCTGTGGCCCTCCATGGGTGCCAGAGTGCACCTCACCCACACCTCTGAGGCTTCTCCACAAGCACCTGCTCACGGCTCTGAGTTCCTCACCACTTTGTGTGGGCCCTTGGTTCCTTTTAATTCCCTTTACGCTTGATTCTTCAACATTTCAAATCAAAATCAGGATAATTCTGTCACGGGGATAGTAACTTTTCTATACACATGACAGGACCTAACAAGATGTATTAATATCATTGACATGATAGACCCTCTCGGAATTAAATCAGTGAATATTTTTAGGGAATCCTAATCCGTAGATTATTAACATGATTGAGCATAACTTGAGGAAGTTACTGTCTCACTGGCAGGAGCTCTGGGCTGCTCTGACAAACGAATCACCGGCAGGATAAACCACAAAGTGCAAACAGATTTAGTGACATTTTACATATTTTCCATTTTGCAATACAAAAATGTACCAAAATCCTTTTTATGTTACCTATGTGGAAGTGTGATTTTTTTTTTACATCTTAAAATGTCTGCTAGATGTCACAGATGATGTTTACTATGGAATTTTAAAACCAGCTCTAAGTTTTTCTAAAACTTAAAAAAGTAATCTTCATAGCAAGTTTGGAGGAGTAATTTTCAGAATATAGGAAATTTGAATATTCATACATGGCATTAACTGCAGAAAGAGGGCACAGAAAAATTCAAATTTTTTTCTTACATGTTTTTAAAATGCATTGGAAACCTCATTTTAGCTTGAAAATTCTATCTTCCTTATTTACATGGTTAATACTTGAAATACTAGAAATTATTTAAATACTTGTGTAGATTTACCTTTTCAAACTAAAAGAAAGGTGAAACTGTTTTTGCCGAATTTGTAAGC
This sequence comes from Cephalopterus ornatus, assembly GCA_013396775.1. NCBI lineage: Eukaryota > Metazoa > Chordata > Aves > Passeriformes > Cotingidae > Cephalopterus > Cephalopterus ornatus. The sequence goes on from VZRE01010619.1 coordinate 2,717, forward strand.
ATTAAAGAAAAGATCATCTTAATCCTTTCCCTTAAAAGAACTGTAGTTAAGTATATGGAGGGGAGACATTTTAGCAGCAAAGCTTCCCTGATTATCCTATCTGATTAATTAACCCCTCACCCAACAGCTTTGGTGAATCACAAAAATAACCCAAACCTTGCTTGTTTTGGGGTGTGCTGGGCTGGAGGGACACATGTCACCAAATGTCACATACTGTGTCCCAGGCATGCAGGGGTCAGACAACCAGATTTAAAATGTTAAAATATATTGATTTCCATGTCCTGCTCTTCTCCCTTTCCCTCTGAAAGGCAGACTCAAAAGACATTGCTTTTGCAGCAAATGCGTTCCTGACACCACAACAACGCACTGAAGTAGGGGTTCTCTAAGGGGTGCTGCTCTCCAAGACAAATACCCTGACAACGTTATTTGGAACCCCAAAGTCAGGGAAATGGGAATTACTTCGTTCAGCTTTCTATTCCACCCGCTCCCCACTCCCACAATGCTTCGAGAAACATAATAAAATGCAATTTTTGGTCAAGATGTAACTGGTCTTTAACATTCAATTTAAAAGCACCTTTTATTTAGTTTTCTGGGGAGCAAGTGGGGAAGAGCACAGGACAGATAAAGGTCAGAGAAAGCAGGACACTTCTCACCATGGTAATTACACGATGAAGGTAAGTAGCAGCTGAGGCCTGTGCTGCTGGAAGGTCCTGCATCCCACCGAAAATGTCTGCTCAATTCCTTGCAGGACATGTTACATAATTATGTAAGGTTAGTAAATTACTTCTTTTCCTTGTGATATTTTAAACACAGCTTCTAAGTAAAAATTGGGAAAGAACCCTTAGCTTGCACGCTTTTGTACCAAAAGCTATAGCATGTGCTTTGAACTCATAAAATTAACATTTATTTCAAGACCTGAAACTCTTTTTGTTTTCTATGAAAAAAAAACAAAAAAAAAGCTATCAGAAAGGTATACTGCCTTTTGTGAAATATGATTTCTTTGCAATAGGAAAAGATTCGGGGTTTAGGTTTCTCAAAAAATATGAGACTTGAAAGAGAATGGTAACAAACGGCAAATTACAACTAGTAGGGGAAAATAAACATTATGTATAGTAAAATCCTCCTGCCCAGCATGCCGACCCTAACATGCTGGTTTTCTCGAGGACAGCTGTGCAGGGTGGGCAGCATGTCAGGGGCATCTCTGACACCGAAAACCACTTGCAAAAGGACCCAAGCTTGGACAATGCAAACTGATAGTTTAAAATCAAAATATCTGCCTGTTGCTGGCCAAGCTCTGCCCCACCTCCTCCTCTGGCTAATGGGGTGAGCACCTTCTCTGAGGGCAGGAAATCCTCATGAACCCAAGCGCCTCTGAGCAGGTGTGGGGACACCGTCATGCTCCATGCATTTACCTCTCCCCAAACCCCACAAGAGCCAGAGTCATCTTTACCCTAAATCCATATCCCTGCAAATTTTGGGTTGCCTTCCCTGTAAAATATCCTGCTGAACGGATACTGAAGTGTTGGCACATGAGGGGCTGCCCTGGGATTCCGAAATATGAGAAATACTCAGCCTACCTCATAAATGAGGTGGTATTTTTACCTGAGTTACTAGAAATGGCCTTAAAACATCTGGAGAGGAATCGGCCAGGTACTAGAAGCATTCCAGAGGAGTGCACTGATCCCACAGTCCCTGGCCTTGTGTCATGCCATGGTCAGCAGAGTCCTGCAGCCATGTCATGGCCACGGTTGCAGGGAAGCTGGGGATTAACGTCCTACCGAAAATACTGCTAAACTCTTCCCTTCCCTCACCTAAAAAACACCCCTCTCTGAAAACTAAACGTGCTCTCTCTCTCTCTCTCAAGCTTATACATTTTTCCAGGGTTGTATTAATTTAAATTTTCCATTTCTGAAAGTCACACCTTAAAAAAAATGACTTTCTGGGACATGACTTTTATTTTTATTTCAGGAAAAAAGTGGCAGGCCACAAGGAATTTTACTAATGCACACAAAGAAATCTGAGCACAAAATTTAAACACAAAAGATACATTGTCCCTTCGTGTCCTTTACACCTAGGGGCCAAACCAATCAGTTCCTGGTTTACCTTCCTTTATATAAGTGGATTAAAAGTAAGATTAACAAACTGTCAGAAAGAATGTTAAATGATAGCTTCTGCTAGTTACAAATTCTGGTGGTTCTGAAACTCTCTTGGTGGCTATCTTGGTCTGGGAGCTTTCACACAGATGAGACTGGTGAAGGCAGGGCATGGGGGATGGAGAGGCACTGAGGCAGGAAGGGGTTATTAAAAATGAGTAATCCCTACAGAAAGAAAACACCTAGGCTCAGCAGGATTCATGTTTTAACACACATATCAACGCTGAGAAACACATCAGGAAAATAAAAAACCTGCTCAGCCTATTTTAGGGACAGAATTTCTTTACTCAGTTGTTTTTCACTGAAGAAGATTCTAAAACTTGTGAAATTCATTTCTGTGGTATCCACATCCTGCTCCTAAGCCAGACCAGCCATGTCCATTTTTGTAAGGCACAAGCCACCCTGACAATGCAAATGTGGTGGGATCCTTTTCCATCTGACACCCACACACTCTGAGAGGGCCCAATGCACCTCCTCTGGGTGCCCCCTCCAGCACTGCCAGGGGAATCTGGGCTGCACGGTGGAGACTCACAGCACAAGTGCAGTGCGGAGCAAAACAGGTTCACTATGCACTGAAAATAGATAAGTTTCCTCTTTTTTTCTCTGGTGAGTCACCTGCTGGGTGGAAAGGCGACTGCTCGCAGCAGCTTCATGGGGTCACTCGGCCAGTGAAGCCACCAGGCAGCCACGGGATGGGACCCACCCCACGGAGTTCCAGCCCAGAGTGGCGGGACAGTGACACTGACAGCAGCGGGAGGAAGTGCTGTCCCCACAGGACATGTCAGCCCAGACCTGTGCTGGACCCCCAGCTTTGCCCCTCCAGTGCATGAGCTGCTGAAGACAGAGCTGCGAGCGAGCACGCACCGAGGCGAACAGGCAGGAGGTCAAACTTGGAGGAGAAATGTGTTTTTTAAGAATAAACCGCAAAACTGAACCAAACAAAGAAAATCTTGGAGTGCCTTCTTCTCACAAGTTTTTCAACTTTTTTAGGGTTATTTAGGGTTTATATCTTTTTTGTGTGTAGTAAGAGGGCTACCTGGCCTCCACTCAAAATACATAATAAATGTCTCTACATTTATAACTGAAATCTGAAACGACAAGAAAAAGGGAATGAGAAAGAGCCAAGTGCTCTGAGGTTGAAAAAGGTCCTCTTTATCTTCAGTGTGCTGAGGGGATATGATGGCATGCCCTGTGAAGCATGGGCCATGTTTATCTGGGTTTGTGGAGCACCTGGCATTTAGAAAGGCAAAGTTATAAGCTAAACTTCCTCATAACCCAGAACAAAGAGCTCAACAAAGCCTCCCAATGCCTCATGCCCCCCCAATTATTAATGATTTAATTATTAATAATTATTAATGGTTATATATAATGTATTATATAATATATTAACATATTGATATAATGATATATTAATCATTATTAATGATTTAATGTTAATATTATTAACACCGCAGTAAGCCAGGATCAAAACTGTTTATCCTGAATTTGCCAAAGAAGTTCTTGTCCTATTATTTGATTGACAATAACCCCTTTGATAAACGTGGGTATCAAAATCACTCAACTTACTGCAAATGGATACCTACACGCAGAAAAACTTGAAGTAAGTTTTGACAAATGTAATTTCCCTTTTCTCATACTGAAGAAATACAGAGAGCAGTCACGACGAAAATGATGTGTAAAAGTTTTAAATCACCATCTTAAAGAGGTTATTAAATATTATTTTAAACCACAGTGAGAATTGGATTGTTCTGCTGACTTTGTTTGTTTTTTTTTTCCAGAATAATTTTAGTTAAAACAGTTGAAAGAACAAGTTTAAAGAAACTAACTTCACCCCCTTACAAAGCTCTGATTATCATGGAGCCCTTAGCCCTCAGCCCTCAGCCAAGCTTCACTGAATACATATGATAGTATTTTTTTCCCATCAAAAGGCAACTTAAAATATTCAGTTATAATCCTTTTTGCCATTTCTTTTTAAGATTCCTTGTTCTGCAAGTTTGTTTTGGTTGGAATAAGACATTTCTGCTCACACAACAAATTATTCGTAATGTGCCCAAATGTGTCACCACGGCTAACGTCAACAAACCCCAGCACCGTCCCCAAAAGCAGAATGGGCTTGTTATTGAGTCATTGTTCGAGTACCCCCATGCACCATGCAGGGGCTCTGAGGAGTCAATAGATGGCAGTCCATCTCCTCGGAAAGTGCCGGAAAATGAGTAAAATAACCAAAAGCCTCACAAAAGAGAGAGGTGGAAGGCTGTGTGGTTCTTCACCAGCATTCACAGTAATTAACTAAGAATATTTCATAGAATGTGAAACATTCGGCCAAAATCTGTGATGGTCATTTGTGAGTGATAAAAAAAAAAAATGGTGTTTTATCACAAAACTTGATGCCTGGGTTGAATGGACCTGCCTGAGGGACGCTCACCATTAATTTACCAAAACCAGTTTAAATCTAGTGGTTGTATCAATGGCTGAAGTGCAGGAAAAGCTTCTCATGGTCCCCCAGGACTGGGACAGCCTCTGCGTGCTGCACCAGCACAACAGCACTTTCGTTTTAAACTTCTCTTATTTTTCCTTAAGCTGTTATCCTGTTTGTACTGAAATATCTATTCTAAACTAGGAAAATTGTACACTAATTTCAAAGTGAAATTATGCTGATACGAGAGTTAAAAAATCATGGCTTTTTGTTACGATCCTATAAATATATATAATATATATAAAATATACATTATTCTAACACAGAAGTTCTGTTTCTTGCCAGAACATTATTTACTTCTGTTCTGCTTTGGATGCAAAAGAGAATATTTAAAGGGAGTAATGAAAGCCAGGACTCACACTTTTAAACAATTCAGATAATGGAGTTTCTTTCAATTTACTTATTGTAAATATTGAGCATGTCTTTTACCACACAAAATTTTTAAATTCCAGGCTTAATCTGACTGCTAATGTAACTTTGAGTGAAAAGGACTTTTCCCATGCAAAAAATGGAGGTGTGCAAAACATTACCCAAGGGTCAGAAATGTAGATTTTTGTACAGATAATATGTAGTTCACTGCAAAATAAAAAAATTATTTATCAGAAGCTACAGTCTTGACTTGATACCAATTAATCTTTGTGTGCCCATATTTGACCACATTCTAAAATGTCTCTAAAATGCAGCATGAATTTCCCAATGTTTTTAATAATACACTCTTATTTGTAACCACTAAATTTTCTAACAAGAACTTTTTCTGACACACATTTTTTAGCTTGATACTAAATTAAGTGTAAATCCTGAATGCTTACTACAAAATCCACAGAAAAAATTTTCTATCTCAAGATACCTCAAAATCTGGCCTAGTAACAACTTGGTCAGATTTAAGCTACTCCACACTTTTTTTTTACAGAAATAAATATTTTCGGAGTGTTGATGGCAACTCACTTTTTGAGGAATTTTCAATGGCAGGTGAGACTAAAATTAAATTAAATCTTCTGTCTCAGTAAAAACCAAAACACAAGATGTTACTGCACCAAACATACCTATCACATTATTAAGTTCCAAGTATCATAAACATTTCAGAAATTGTTTTTACATGCACCTTCAGGGATTATAACGAAAGACAACATTTACCTTTTTCCTTCATCCCGTTTTAAAAAAGCAAACAAAAATATTCAGTGAATGCACCTTTTGCTCATAATGCCTTTTAAAAAAAACCAAACAACAAAAAATCTTTACCAATTCTGTTTGAAAGTAAATTCTCAGGAAGGGTGGACGATGTCCAGAGCAGATCTTTGTGTTAAAATCTTTATGCACAAAACACAAATGTGAGGTTTTAAGTGCAGATTTCTCCTATTCATTGAATTTAGAAGCAAAAAAGCAGAAAAAAGAGCATTCCACTGCCACGAAGAGGTGGAGGCACAAATTATAAAGCACATCCCATCTACTGCTCCAGAGAAAAAGCGAAAGACTCAAAAAGAAAAGTAATGATGGAGAAACTTTTCTACTTTGTTTTGAGCAGAGAGTGGGGCTTAATTATCTGTAACAGCAAAATACGTGCGAGGCCAATCTGGGGAGCGACGACAGCAAAGCTTCAGAGGGACAACAAAACCCTGATCTTTAAAGGTGTTTTATGTATGGCAATTTTAGAAAATAATATATTCAAGACCTGTGACACCAATCCATAGAATATTTTCTTAACTGGTTAAATATCGTAACAGGTTTCAATATTAGCCAAATTTATATGCATTTTGTTTTATTTTTATCGCTATTTTACATATGAGGAAAACCTTAACTAATACACTGGTACAGTTCACGAAGTTGTATTTTCTTGTTTCAGAGATTAAACATCTACTAACGCAGGCCAAAGAAGCAGTCATAGCTGTATCCTGACCAATTAGAAATTATCTGCAAAAGTTTATGAGTTTATTCGCTCAAATTACTGTCTCCACTCTAACTGAGATTTATTTTATTCATTTAAGAGGAAAGTTTTATCACAGTAATTACCAGCATCTGGGATATGTGAGATGGGATTATTGCTCCCGCTATGCATCCCAACTTAAAATTTAACCCTCTTTCTGTGTGTAAATGTGGTCACTTAGAGGAGAGAAGCAAGACACTCATTTGATTATTACAGTATTAAAAAAAATTTAGAATTCCAAAGATGTTTAAAAAATAGTGACAGTGTTTCACTGCCTTCTTCAGTTCAAAAACTCTTCATATGTTTATTATCTTCTCACAGAAGATGCTTGTCTATATTTTATGGTCAGCAGTTCACAGAGGAGTAAATAGGTTGGGTGTAGAAGAAAATAAAAAAGGTGTTTCTACTTACTGTTAGGTGATACTGCCTCCATATTTCTGGGCAAGCCTGGAAAATAAAAATATTGATCAGCTAGGAGCATGAAACAAGGTGCTTTACAGCCTGTTGGTTTTGGCATAACACAGTATCCACTGGTGTCGGTCACAGGAAAATAAGAAGCTTAACTGAAAGGGTCTGCATTTCAGCTTCAAAAACCTGGCTAGACAGTTTAATTGAATTTTACACTGGTTTAACACACTCCCTGCCATTGTCAGGAAGCCAGTAACAGTTTTCTCTCTGCCCTTCTTCTCCGAGGGGCAGAAGTTTGGGAGAGCAGTGTGTCTGTGACTGTAGGAAGCATTAATTCTGCAAAACAAACGGGGGCAGATTTAAATTCTACATTTCTGACATTTTAAATTTACATAATGCTCTGGCAATTAAATCACAAGGTTCCTTCCTTTCATGTAGGAACAGAAATATTTTATCTTTTTTGTACGTATCTCTTCCCTAATCAAAATATAATTGTTACACGTAATAATCCTCAGCAACCTCGTGTCAGATGAGTTGTAAACAAGAACCATAACAGATTGCTTTAATGTTTCTATTTTTACAATGGCTTACTTGTTGTTTTTTTTATATTTTTATTTTTTAAATTGCCAGGCTCTCACATTAAATCCTAAGTGCAGCCTTTTGTAATAAAAAATTTTCAGAGCAGGTTTTTCAGTCACAGCAGTGGCACAATAGATCTGAGGGACACATGAGAGACAGGAAAGAGGGAAATGTGGATCTTTAAACAAAATCAGAATGTGTTGCTGGTCACTGAGGCTGAGGTCACTCTCTCAGGGGTTCTTAATGCTTTTACAAAATGTACAATATTTCTGATGGCCCCTGAGCCACAGACAGACATGGAAATAGTGGCACTTTTTGTCATTTCGGCATACAGTTACTGCAGTGGAGGGCTTTCACTTCTGTTTAGAACATTTACTCTCTTATTACAACTGCTCCTTAGTGATTTAAACAATTAGCAATTTGGTTTGCCAACCTCCAGTTTCAGTATTTTAAGAAGAAATATGAGTTATTCCATGGCATCTCCATAATATGCTGCAGCTGCAATTTCAAACGTTTGAAGCCTCATGACTACTTGCAAATGAGTACTATTAACATTTCTTTACATTTCAAATAAATCTTGCGCTCACGCCTAAATTCTTGCCTTCTTTTATTCTGATGGAGTGCATTAATTAAAAAGACCCCACACTTTAACCAGTATCTCTCAAAATAAAATCCAAGTTTTCACCAGTCCCCCTATGGCACACACTGTGTGTTTTTCCCGGATGTGATGGAAATCATATTATTTATTATTCATTCCACCAGTAACACAATTTTCTGCAGAAAAATCTACAATCTGATCTGTGTTATGGTTCAACATTTCTCCTCTTACTCAAATAACACATGTAAATATTTGAGTTTTATATTAATGTTTCTATAAAAGAAATATGTGACGGATATCACATTCCTCACTGAGGATCTGATGGTTTGAACACACTCGAGCTGTTTTTGAGTGCAAACAAAAGGATTTTCCTCCTTCCCTAACTTACACAGGGTTCAGAGGTGCAACACATAAACACCCTCTAACCTGTAAAATACTGTACCAGAGACTTCAGCATCTCCCTCAGACCTGAGGAGGCTTAAGCTGTGCCAGAGAGCTGTGCTGGTCCGGCTCAGGGGTAGCAGGCAGTTATTTATACATTAGTTCTGGATAGTTTTCGATTACCACAGTGTGCCCAGGCTAATATGGTTGAAAAATCGCAATCAACGAGTTGTCCTATACTGGCAAAATGCCACTCTGTGGTATGACCTTTACTCACATGACTGCTATTTAATAATCCTCATAATAATAAAAATTACTTTGTTTTTGAATAATCATTCGGTTGGGTATTTTTTTCAGTCTGGACACAATGACATCACTTTGAGTGAAAATCTGTAACTCAGAGTGGGAACCACAGTTGACAGAGCTCTTGCTAAAACTCTGGGAGAGGTGCAGTCCTGGTGCTTCTGTGGTACTGTCCGGTGGTGGGGTTTATCCTTAAGGATGCTTTAAGGAGGTGGGAAAACAAAAGGGAGGCAAGGAAGAAGAAGGTGGTGAGGGAAGATTGCCTAAGTATATCCCTTCATTCAGATGGTGACTTGGCGCAATACTGATCACCATTAAGAAGTTGGGTACAATAACTGAGGAGGGGTGACTATTAAACAATGGCTTTTTAGAGGCAATGCTTTTAACTTGTTACCTCATATCAGCTCAGGGTTATTGTCTGCATCTTCTATCGTGGAATGACAAAAAGTATAATTAACAATTACCACCAAACACTGGCTCCTCAAATGAAGCAGAGAGGGTTTGCTATGGAAGAGACCACAGCCAAACACAACAGCTGCCAAACCTGTGATCTTCCTTATTTATTTAGAAGAACTTAGACATGAACAGCCCTCGTTTAAAGAAAAGCCCCTGCACTACAGAGCTACTCTGGCAGTGTGATGAAGCACATTAAAATAAAATTGCATTTATTTCCTGGCCCAGTGGTCTGACCCTACCTGCATGTAGATGTACCAGCACAACAGGTGCCTACTTCTGAGGGCAGTGCCAGTGCCACCATGCGGGTGCTGCGTACATGGGCAAGGGGCATGTCCCCCCACCTGTCCACACCTTTGGCTGTGTGAGCACTGGGCCATTATTTTCACAAACCCATGCCACTGTTGCCACAGACCACGTCCAGTCACTGCGGATGGGTGACTGCTCATACTCGAGGCTGACCCAGTGCTGGGTGCCCCACCGGGTGAATCAGGACTGGGTGCTTCGTGTTTTGACCCGTATTGAATTTTATCAGGTGCTAATTATTGTTTTACCAGAACAACAGCTTAATGCATCTGTTGTTTAATTCCCACTTCCCTATTCTCCAACGTGAACATCAAAGAAAATAAAACACTCAATCTCAAACAGCCCCTGACAGCAGACCGGGACTTGAGTGCTCAATAGACGAAGCCCTTGCCACCAGTTCTCATATTTCCACAACAATGAACAAACACAAAACCGGCACTAAGCGGCCTTTCCTCCTTTCCGCTCCCCTCGGCCGGTCGTCTGCCTCGCGCCGAGAGGGCCCTCGACGGCGGCCCTGCGGGGCGCGCGGCGCGGGGGAGCGGATTAGCCCCGCTAACATGCGAGCACCGGCAAAAGGGAAGGAAAAACCCCGCTACTGTATTTGGCGTATGAATAACCAAAATGCACGCGCTGACAGGAGACCGGGACGGGCCTGCGGCTCCCCGGGAGAAAATGTAGCTGTGATGAGTGACAGGGCTTTCAGGAAATATGTTCACAATCACAGACAGTGAAGGCCATGACCTAGATCGTTTAAGAGCTTGTCTTGTCAAATTATCAAAAGCTTCTTCGTCTCTGAATAAAGAGTGACATAAGTGAGTGTCAGAAAGCTGCAGGCTGACAAGCCAAGCATACAATAACAGCATGCACGTCACATACTTGCCGAACACCGCCACGGCTAGCGGCAAATCTTAATGAGAGCGCGGCTGGCCCAGGAGACTTGGGTCCCTGCTGGCACAGCTACTCATCTCGCAAAAATCCTTCAGCTCCGAGTCAGTTATGGTCTGACACGACGACTACAATTACTAAACACAACTTTTTAACAGAATCCTCTGGTGCTTTGTCAAAGCAGCGGCGGCTGCTTGGAGCTGCCCCGCCGCNNNNTGAGCCCCCCCCCGCCGCAAGCCACCACAATAAAACAAAAGATTTGCCCAAACACACACTTTTCATCACCTCCACATGGGAACTGCCATGAAAACACACAATGCTTCCCTTCAAAACCAATACTGCACGAGCAGATGTCGAGACCTCTCCCCACGCTGCTGGTGCAGACAGCTGCTGGTGCCAGTGCCAGGCAGGCAGAGCTGAGTAGCTGCTGGCATCGACCCTGCTGTTGGTAATGTGAACTTACACTCACCCTTGGGTGGACATGAACATCCAGAAGGATGGGGCATGGTGCTGGGAACAAAGGAGAAAGGGCAAACCCTGCACTCTCTGCCCAGGCGAGTGCCACAGGCCTGTGGTGCCGCCTGTGGGAATAGGCCACTTGGCCACAGGGACACCAGCCACACCTGTGGAGCCATCCCTCCACCTCCAGCCCCATCCAAGCCTGCAGCAGTGGCAACATCCCCGTGGTGAGCAGTGGCATAGGTTCTGGAAACAATAGAGGCATAATTTCCCAGGAGAGAAAAGGCCAATGGCGGCTTGCACAGCCAGAAAAAGTGTCAGGAAACATGGAGAAGACTGATGTATTTCTCTGGTTCCCTTCCGCTCTGGAAGGAGTGCTCCTGACAGGGTGTTTAGGGTACTGGGAATGAGATCCCCAGGCCATCAGGCACAGTGTGGCTGCAGGGCACTGGGCACTGCTGGCTGCCAGCTCCTAGGTGAACCTGTCTGGCTCACTGAGCACACATATGCTGTTTTTTCCCAGGTACATATGGCAAAACTGCCCTATCTGTCTGCTCCCTGCAACATCATCCTGTTCACAGAGTCCTTCTCCCAGCCCTGCCACTGGCAGGTGAGGTACACTGACCAGGAGGATCATGACATCGACCTAACTGCCACCGAACCTGCCCAAATGGCTCCTTTGATGACCCTCACGAGGAAACCACACAAGGCCAGATTGCTTCCAACACAACTCCAGCTAAGAGGACTCCATCCATTCTCAGTGCTGTCTCAGGGAAAGAGACCAACCTAACAGTTCATAAATATATGACCCTGTAAACATTTTAAATAACTGAATGTTTTCTAACAGAACCAGGTGAAGCACCTTGAGCTGTGCAATGTTCACTTCTGGATAAAAGTGTGGCTGTGGAGATTCACTCTGACAGACTGTTTATAGGAGCCTCTTCTGCATCTTCTATGTCACAGTAAAAGGGAGTGAACTTGCTGGGAAAGACAAATCACAACTTCCTTTGATCATCCAAAGCATTTGACAATATATGTTCAATAACAAGTAGATGAGAATTCCCATTTTACAAGAAGTCATATGGGAAAGACAAGGGGTGATGGCTACTCCTGGGGAGATTCTAGTTGGACACAGGAGAATACTTTTCACAATGAGAACATTCATCTCCCTAGGGAGGAGGTGGATTTCCCAGCACTGGACACTCTTAGGATTTGCCCAGAGAGCATGCGGGGCTGTCTTGGTCCCTTCCAACCTGGTGTTGTAGGATTCTGTGATTTATCTTCGATGAACTGCTCCCATTTCCTCTGGAAGCAGAGCAGATAGGCATCCCTCAGTACGGAGACTCACAGGTCTACTGTCAACTGCACAGAGAGTCACCTCCTCCTGTCTTTTCCCAACCTGGCTCCTACTGTCAGGCGTCCTGGAAGAAACAATGAACAACTGATTCCTGACCACTGTCTCCCATCACAGACGATTCTGCAGCTCTTCACATACCCTTCCCTTTGTCATCTCCCTTCCAGGCAGAGGAATTGTGGCTGTGCTGAGCGATGCAGAAGAGAGGGACCAAAGTTGTTCCGAGGTGTCCCTTGCTTTTCTGATGATTCCTAACATTTCAGTAGCTCTTTCTTCTTACAGCTTGTGAAGGCTAAACTGATTTTTTGCGGGATCATATCTCATAACTATAGTATGAGTCCTGAACAGTAATCCGCAGAACCCATCATTTCATATGCCAAGATGTGATTATTTTCCCCGGTATTTTACTTTACATTTACTGCCACTCAAGTTCATCTGCCATTTTACTATGTTCTCCCTCCAGTTCTTACAGTCCTTGGGCAGTTCTCCACAGCTGGCTCACAGCACTGACTCTCTAAGTAATTCAGTTTTCGCAGCAAATCTTGTTGCCCCATTGTTCACCCTTTCCCATGTCACAGTAGCATATCCCACCTTTATCCTCTTACTCCATGCCTGTTTAGTTTCCTTAAAAGCTTTTGGTCAGGAACTTTGTCACACGTCTTCTGGAATTTGTAGACTATGCCAACTGCATCATGTTTACACACATGCTCATCAACCTGCTCTTTTGAAGAACTTCAGAGATCCCCAAGAAGTGGGATTTCCTTTACAAAAGCAGCCTTGAATCCCCTCATGTATATCATAGTTATACACACATCGTAACATGCTGCCGCTGTGGTTCCTGCCTGCTGGCTCAGTGCATGTGGCTGGTGGGCCTGGACCCACAGCTCTCCCTGGGACCCCAACTACACACTGTACTTGCATTTGCCACTCAGTTACCACTCAGGCACCAAGACAAGGTGTCTCCCTGCCATCACCAACTGGGTCGTTTCACCTTCACATTCCTCCGCAACTTTCGGGTAATCATTACCCTGTTTTGGTAACCGGCTCACACTCACAGGTTCATGGTAACCCTCACTTTCTCTTCAATTCCAGGCAGCTTCCCTGGTGATCCTCTCCACAAAGGTTTCAGTGTGAGAAAGTGGTTTCTTCCCTATGAACATCCCAGATGCAAAAAAAAATAGCTTTAAGCCAACAGCAGCAGCCTGTCCTGTCCAAGCACTCCCTTGGTGTCTCGATCACCTGTTGGCCTCACAGGAAAGATTTACTGTTGATTTTGATTGCTTTGCCTTTGTTCTGCCATGCTATCTCTCTCTTTGAGGACAGGGCAGGAGAGATACTGCTCCGACACTCCAGCGTTCACCGCACAGGCAACCTTACGCAGGAGCGCAAGAGAACTGCTCAAAGTTTCAAAGATAAGCCTTTCTGATTTAAGGTGGACCTAATTAGCAGAAAAAATACATGCTGTGATGTTCCTGATAACTTGCACAACTCAGGTAGGATTTAAAATTTTGAATGATAAAGGACTCATGATTCTTTACAGAAAAGAATATCATCAGTTTATGAGAACTCATGTCATAAAATGTGTAAAAGAGAAAAGGTGGTAAAGAACAGATGCCGGAGATTACAGTTTGGTCTCTGTGCCTACCAGAACAGGGGTGCAGAAATGTGCCATTCATGTTCTTTAAAGGTATTGTGTGCACATTATTTATAAGAAAAAGTACAGGTAGAAGAGAAAGATCAAATTTGAATTTCTAATATTATTCAAACATTCAAATATCACAAGAAATAGCAAATCTCCAAATGTGCAGGGTGTCCTCCGCACATCCCATGTACTACCACTGTCTGTGCTGAGCCTGTAACACACTCTTTGACCAAACAGAAGAAATGAAGGCAGGGAGGACACATTTAGAAGGAGATTCAAGTATTTCTGAATCTCAAAAAACCCAGCATCACACAGGTATATTTGAAAGACAAAACACATAGGCCAAACCTTTCGATACTCAATGAAGTGTGAATATATGCTGATGTTATCATAGCCTGCCTTTTATCCTCACCTTTCATGTTTAATTTGAGGGAAAAAAATACCATAAGATATTGATTGCTACATATAGGACTGAATTTCTGTGACATGTAAAACCATAATAATATCATACAAGGTGAAAGAAACAGAAAAATATGTTTAATCTTTCTGTGATTTACTTAAGTAGATCATATAAAAACCAAAGCCTTCAAACTGCTCCTCTCTAATAATATTATAACTGATTAGTAACCAATCATAGGGAAAAAACATGGATCTGGAACTCTTGGAGCAACAGTTACTCTTTACCTCTTGGTAGCATGCTTGCAGCATGCTGTATCTCCTAATTGCAACCTCCCTAGATCTTCCACTCCACAGAAATGAGGATGTTTTTCTCCACCTCAACTAAACTGAACTAAAGACTGAGTGTTTACATCACTCTGGTTTGGTTTTTTTCAATCATTCTCCACGAAATCTGGGATAGTGTTATGTAAAGACTAACCACAAAATGTTCATACACTTACAGAAACACACAGTATGTAAAATCAAAGAAATACAAAGCGACTGCAAATTCAGTGTTTGACAAACACAGAGCCAATGATGACCGAGCTCTGTGCCACGGACCATACTCACATCAGCATAGTGGCCCTTCATGTCACAGCGGTTGCAGTGTTTGTTCCAATAGGCTCTCTCCAGGCATTCCCTGAAATAGTGCCCGGGCAAACAGCAGTTCAGACAGAAACGTGCTGGGCAGCTATGCTGTAGATGGTCTCTTCCTGCACACAGGCAACAAGGGGGAACTTTCTATGGAGAAACAAAAAAAGAATCATGCAACAACATTTTAAAAGATTGAAGAAAAAAAGAATCAAAAGAGGAAATTAAGAAGAAACCACCTCAAGGAAGTGCCTATGGCTTACTAGGACTTGCAGAGATGTTGTATTTCATCAAGGAATCCAAGCAGAGGAAGAATACGTACGAACTAAAACTGTGATTCCACAGACTCCCTGGACCTTCTTGATTTGAACCTTGTCTCTGCAGCACTTGTTGAATGACCAGTGCCAGTGGTCTGTGCTCAGTGAACACACTGACGATGACTGTGGTGTCTGAGGACATGGGTTAGTGGTGGGCTTGGCAGTGCTGGGGGAATGCTGGAACTCCATGATTTTAGAGGGTTTTGCATCACTGGGCTTTTTTCTTCACTTACTACACTGTCTTTACCTCGATATATGAGATTTTCTTGCTGTTATTGAGTGGCTGGGTGGAGCCAGCTGGGCTCAGCCCAGCACAGCCTCGTGACTTACACAATTCAGCACTTGGAATGACAAATACAATGCGCAGAAAGCTGTTCTGAGGCCAGGTCTATATCTCTGTAAATCCAATTCTTCCAGTGAGTTAGTGTATTTCCCACCAAGAGTGGATGGGACGCAGTCACTCTGTGTCCCCTCATGAATAACAGCCCAGGGCACTGAGGATCCCACAGATTCTGTTGTGGGGGCTGGTAAATTCAGGCTCTCGTGTGACTGCCGCCACTTCTTCACAGTGTAGAGACTGACTTTTAAACTGCTAACCCTGGGACTTGGCATCTATTTGAGCTGCTTAAAGTTAGCTCCAGTTTCATCTTGTCTATGATTTTTAACATAATTCATATCATGGTTCATTATGCAGATATCTGCCTCCATTTATTTACTAAGGCTATTTTTTGGATTCCTTAGGTTCTCCTTTTTGAAAATACAATTGAAACATCTTCAAACTGTTTTTTACAATATGAAAATAAGATGTTTCTGTATTGCACTTCACTCCTTTTTTGCTCAGTGTATAGCCACAGGGTCTAGTGGAAGGTGTCCTTGCCCATGGCAGGGGGATGGAATGAAATAAGCTTTAAGGTCTCTTCCAACCCAAACCATTCTCTATCATTCTCTATTATATGATTCTGCATATTTTTTCTTTTAGAAAAACAATAAAATCAATCACCTGCCCAAACAGAAGGTTAATTTTATACAGTAAATTGACCTTGTGCAAGGTATTCTGCAACTTATAGCAACCCTTCAAAGAAAGGATAAACCACTGAAGAAAAGCTTATAATGGCAAGTACAAGGGAGTATTAGGAAAACCAGCTGCATCTATGAGTGATTTAAGTGTTTCACTTACCTTTGGAGTGGGACAGTTCTTGGACAAATGTCCTGGTCTGTTGCAGTTCCTACTGGTGAGGTTTTTGTCAGCTGTGTAGTACCTCATGCTGCTGTGCCGCACACTGGCATAGTTGGAGATCTGCGCCTGGTAAGACATAGGAGAGAAACGCATTTACCGTTTCAGATTTATGCTTTGTTGTTTGTTAGAACTGGGAATTGTAAAGGTCACTGCTGGCAGTAATCAGTCATATATGTAATATTTCATAAGTACAATTTACACATACAGGTTTGGAATGGATAATTCCATTACAGAGAAACCTGCATTGTCTGGAAGAAGTTCTTGTTCAAACTTCCACTTCAGGACATTCTTTTTTACTGTTTAAGACTGCAGTTATGAGGTTTTGCTTTCCCTCACTTAGCCAAGACACTTTTACTCACTGTGCCATGTCGTGACAAACTGGAATTTTCCTCAGAATACAAATATAACTAACATTAATTGCAAATGCAAGTTACACGTTCCCTTGCACACATTAAGGGAAACTACTTGGACAAAATACAATGCTATACAAGTCTGCACCAAATCTGCAATTTGCAATTGTAAAGAAAGATTTATACAGCAAAAAAAAGAAGAAAAAAAAGAGAAGCTGGAAACAACTGTCTTTCTCTCAGTGACCTCACACATACTTTCTGTGCAGACAGACAGAATTGAAAATCCTATCTACAACCTTCACTGCCTAGTAAACATGACAAGTTTTAAAAAAATAAATGAAATTTTGGATGAGTGAATGGGAGAGGTATAAAAACACCATTGGACTTCAGGGAAAGATTTTGTTAATGTTACTTGATTGCATCAGCTTTACTGGACCTTGGAAAGAAAAACGGAAGGAGTTGGACCCAGCAGCTGAACCTCACTCCTCCTGGATGCGCTGGCACCTTGCATGGGAACTCCTGGTTGCAGTTTCCCCACATTCACCCCGCCCTGAGCCCGACCCTGGGAAAGCACCACACACCACTGGCTCCCAGTGCCTCCTGACAGTGGGACCAGTCTGCCATGAAACATCTCTGGCCTCTGAAGAGACTGGAAAGGAAGAGATTATGTTCTCCTTGCAGAATCCACAGGGGCACTCCAGCTCCTGACATCTCTGTCCCTTCCTGCCTCTGTGCTGGCCGCAACTTGGGAACTCCTTCCTCCTGTGGGGGGACACTTCTTATGGTCCCACACAAACACCACAGAAGGGTTTTTCAATCCTATTTATCTTGCTTTGCTTGTTAACGAGCATCAATATAAAGAATTACAGAAGAATTTGATTGTCTGTGTTACCTCTAAGTCTTTATGAGAGATGGACCAGTCCACACAAACTTCTCCTGAAAAACAGAAATAAAATTATTGTATTTAATTTACATGACTATTTTTCGACAATATATTCCAAATTATGATTATTGCACTTACTGAAATTGCTAACAGATTTTGATGTACTAAAGAGGAGAAACTATTTCCGTCTTTGGTAAAGGAAAGCTGTCAACTCACTGGTCACTAAATCTGCTTCACCTTGTAGTAGTTTTGATTTTAGACCTTCCTTGGTAACCAGCTTGTAACCGAGGAAGTGGTCATGTTCCCAGTATTCCATACGATTTTTTACGTAAACCAAAGTATAAATAAAAAGGGAAAAAAGCCTCTTCCCTCTCTTTCCTTTCCGGTGGATCTGGGAGCAGGTTCTCTGCTATCAGCTCTAGTCGTGTAGAGGAGTGGGGCCCAGTGAGGCCTTGTGG
>VZRE01010622.1:0-12994 GCA_013396775.1 Cephalopterus ornatus
GATGATGATGATGATGATGATGATGTGCTTCCATACATCATCGCTGTTTAAAGTTGCATACCCTTACAAGCATTTCCCACCACACCAGTACAGGCTCAAATCCAAACACTGGGCAGTCCTTATGTGTTTACAGGGCTCGAAAGCCTGGAACATGGACTCAGAAGGACATGGCATTTTGACTCAGAATAACAAGTTTGGTACATGACCATATGCCTTAAGCAATGCCTTACCAGTAGCTATCTGTTCTGAAGCACAGGTTTACCATTTCTGATCACTTCTAAACAGTGCTGATAACTTATGCACAATGTCACTTTTCAAACATCGTTAGATATTTTCTTTTTTTTTTCCCTGGAAAATGCTTGCACCAACTGTATACTATAGCTATATCCATCCATGTGTCCACAGGTCGAAGTTTTCATTCACCATTTTTTGTTACCTTCCCTGGCTTTATAGCTTGCAAATATTCCCAAACAACCACTCTCTATGGAGAGAGGATCTTTGGAGTTCCCACCAGCATAAGCCAGTCCTAATCTTTTTTAGCTTATATGGCAGTCATGGATATTAAGTTTATATATAATACAGTCAGGATTTGCTTTTTTCTATAGCTGTGCATCTACCATAAGCTGTGCCCATAAGTACAGTGTACACGTGGTTTGAAGGTGCCTTTACGAAATATCTGTGTTTGTTGCTCTCACCATTCATCATGCAGTCCCAACAGGAGAAAACAGTAGTCTAAAAAACAGGAGTTGAGATCCCAGAAGGAAACTGGAGACAGATGCTGAACCCCAGATATTTTCTGAAAGGCTGTATGTATAAATATGACCCAAGAAATCCGAACATCACTCAGGAACAAGTTTAAAGGTCAAGGGGCTACTGAAGTTCAACAAAGCAGCTAGATGTGTGAGACTGTAGATGCATTATTGAGAACTAACTAGCTATAGAAAGTGGCATTGTACAGCATCTCCAATGCTTACAAGAAAATGTTTACACATATAGCCTTAGACCTCACATACAAGAATAAATGAGTCAAGTCAGGCGATTTCCAAACCCTTTCATTTTTAATACGGTCAAGCTGTATTTGCTAAAGTGAAGAAAAAAAGCAGCATTTTATTCCTAATGTCATCATTACTAAGCCACTATGTCTTTCCTTTTCCCAGAGGTGCAAAGCCTTCACCTAAAGGCTTCAAAAATGCATAGTTCTGATTCTTCTGTGTTGCAGGCTTTCTCTGGACACTGCAAACACCTGAAAGATCTTTGCAGCCCAAACCAGGCTAAGGACATTCTATATACAGCACTGTAAATAAAAACACATAGAAAACACTGTGCCTCAGATCACTGCAGTCCTTAATAACATGTCAAGTACTCCAGACCTCACACGTAACCAAAGCCAACTTGCTCAAAACCCAAGTCTACCCAGTGAATATTTTCTGGAGAACAACAGCAGATCCTACAAGCCAGCAGGCTTTGCTCTGAGTAAACAGATAACACTGGAGAATGGGTTTCACTCCCCCATAAGGCTTTTGTGTTCCACAAACATACAAACAGTAAGTTTATCTACAAGAGGTGTCGAAGGGAAGGAGTGAAGGCTTCCTAGTATTATAAATTCTGTAGGAATGAGCACAAAAGGGCAATTCTCAGATGAATTATCACTTCACTCACTAAAGCATAAATTTTTAGTTCCTGTTAATGTTGTTGGGTTTCTTCTGTGCTACAGCAGAAGTAAACCACTAAATGTACTGCCAGTGTAAACAAGTGGGGTCCAGTCTCCCTGCCCTAATTAGTCAGGAGAAATCTGGGAAGCAAAACTGGGACTTGAAGGAAGGAAGCAGAGTTGAACCAGTCTCTCCCACTTCCTGGTACCTTAGCCACCCAGCTTGTCTCCTCCAAATAGCATTTTGCAAAAAATGAAATGCTCCCAAATTTTGCTGCAAAATTGTTTTGTGCTGCTAGATCCCAGTACATAACCAGAGAGAGGCACCAGAGTCAGAACTATTATGCATTTAGACTGTCCAGTGTAACATGATTTTTTATTTAAAGCAATGGTTGTTTTCTTGCTCCACAGACACCTTTACTATGCATTTGACTCATGTTGTGAGCTGTTTATGTTGGTCATATACTCTGTGTAAGACTTTTATGTTTTTTTTTAGCTTTTCAGTATTATATATTTGGCTATCATAGCGCTTAAGTGTGGCTGGCCTACCTTAGGCAGTGTAAGTCAAGTGGGACAGTAGTGAGTGATGAAGGATTTTAAAAATTTGATGAGCTGGCTGAACTCTTTCCCTTGTTGTTTTAAGACACTTATATTCCCCCTTCTGAAGACGTAGAATATTCCAAAGCAAACTGAAAGCTAGATTTTTATCTTTCCCTACCCCTTGTGCCTGAAGTCTTCTGAGAATATTTTCGGATTTAACTCCCTCTGTATGAAAAACACACACAAACATGACGACTGCTGAGAACACTGATTCTAATTCTCTACATACAGTATCCTTTTCCTGTTAAATCAACAGCAAATCCAGATTCTTACACCAGTGTATTTTGAAACTCCCCTTAATAAGCAGCTGTGATTTATAGGACTTTTCAGGTGGTCTTCCCTCCAGACATTAGCCACACCAAAACATTTGGCTTTTAATAAAAGGTGCGTCCTGCCCAGACAAAGAACAGCTCTCTAAACACCTTCGATTTGATTGTGTCCCATCCACCATTTCTCATCCTTCACTGCACTTGCTCCTCCTCTGTCACATCCAGATCTGTTTATCTCCATTGCAAACCCCAAGAGGAGTCTCTACAGTGCATGGTGGGGACTAGAATCACACCTCACAGAGTTAGGACTTCATCATGAATTTGAATTTCTTCAGGGCATCTTTCAGGCCCTACAGATAGCTTCTAGACTCAGCAAGCTTCTCTTTAAACAAGAAAAAAGAGCAGGTATTTATACCTTGAGATTGTAAATAAAAAATAAACCAAACAGCTTTCCAACAGAGTTTGCAAAGTCTGGACCAATTGTTTTAATTACTGTAAACATTTCACATTAATAAAATTGTATGTTATTTCTTTTGTTCAATACCAACAACATGTTAGCTTTTCACACCTATCCTCTGCACCACAGAATCAACTACTGAACATATAGTACTGAAATACTAATCCCATCTAATAGAGATGTGAAGCCGCCAAAGGGATTTTGAACTCTACTTAACTCAAAGGATGAGCTGAACCCAAGAGAGACAAGTGCAGATATTTCCCTAAGTAAAGAGCTACAGATTTTGGTGGGCAGCAGTTTCTGTACAACTAGACCTTGTTCTCTTAAGCAGATGCCAGCTTTTATTGTGCATTTCACAGCTTGCACTGTGAAGTGGCTGGCCAGGAAAACCTTTTTCACCCCCAAACTCATCTTTATTACATAGTGTCCTAGTTGTAGGGAAAAGAGGCAGAGTTTAGCATTAGGTGGATGTGACCAATTATGTATTCTATCCCATTTCATCATTTTTTATCTCTTTAAGCATGGAAGGCAGAATTGTCTCCTTGCCTGAGTTGTGTAAGGGAATGGACAGGCCCCCCCTTTAAAAGTCACAAGGCAGAAGCATCACCATTGTTACTTCCCTGGCAGAGGGGAGATAGCCACTTTGCCGCAGTTTGGGTTCACTCCACAAGTCCCAGTCGAAAGGGAGCCACCTCGAACCAGAAAAAACATGTCAACACTTTGCAAGCTGTGCCACAGGTTGCAACTGCCCCACGAATCCCACCACCTCTGCCATTTCTGGGGGAAGCAAGTCGGCTGCTGCTGGAAGATCCCCTGCTGGCATTGCTACCCTTAAGGCAGCTGCTACTTCTGCTGTAGCGCTTCCCACTCACCAAGAGAGAGTGGACCTATTGAGAGAGAAGGGGCCACCACACTGCAAGCTGCTCCAGGGTTTGGGGTTTTTTTCCTGTGGGTTTTTTTTTTGTTTGTTTGTTTTTTTCTGCTAACCGCTTTTTGCTGCCCCCCCCAGAGAGAGAGAGAGAGTGAGCCTGCAGTCTGCTACTGTTTGCACGGAAAACCATTTGCGACCTTGTTTTCTTTATTTTTTTCCTGACCTAGTGGTCCGGGGCAGGGGGAGAGGGAAGCCTCTCCACCATTTTGTCTTTGACCCTGGGCAGACCACGTGGTGTGCAAAGCATGAGATGGGAGCCATTTTATCTTTGTCTTAGCGGTGGGAGGAGACCACGTAACACATGTTTGTGGGGGGGTTTTTTTTGGTTTTGTTGGTTTAAACCATTTTCTTCTGTATCTTTGTAGTTACAGCTATTTCCTTCAGTAAATTGTTATTTTCACTTATATTTCTCCATATTGCTGCTTCATTGTTGGAGGGGGCAAGGGGAGGAAAAACAACAGAGGAAGGACTTGTTTGGAGTTCTAGTTCCCTGGTGGTCATCCAAACCACTACACATAGTAAACCAGAAAGAATGGTTCCTGAATCAGTGATATACCAGTTTTTTATGCCAATTTTAAATCCATTCCTATTTTTACTAGAAAATGTACAAAATTCTAAAAAAAACCAAGAAGCAAGTTTCATCTAGTCTTGGAGATATCCTACAGATTTTATACTGCTTCCCACATTCTCCTTTGCTCTTCAAATGAGAAGAGCATTTCTGTATTTCTGTACATCACTGTGCTTCTGCAGAAGTAACTCATTATGCTCAGATGTAGCAGAAGAAAGCCAGACTTAGCTAGTGCAGTGGTAAACATAAACTGGGAAAGTTTGGATATTAAGCAACATCTGTACTCCTCAACACCTAAAATTTCTTTTGGCAAAACTGGGTCCTTGTTTTCTTACTTCTCTACTTCCCAGTTCATATGCACAGGGGATTTTGCACATCCAGTTTCTACAACTAATGTTCTGCTCGTTGTAATAACCCTTCATGTGTGCCTAAATTCTTTCACTCTTGCTAACCTAATTCTTCCAGATGTTTGGGAGGTTTTGCATTCTGGCAAGAAAGACTACTACAAAAGAGACAATCATAACTCTTACGGGATTTCCCCTTTCTTTTTCATGTCAAACCAGTTGTTGAGATTTTAATCTCTTGGCTTCAATTTTCATTTCACAATTATGGGTAGTATTTTACCATTGAAATACTTGCTTAAAATGTTTAAGTCCTTCACCCCTTACAAAATAACAAGCCTTCTTTATTTCATAATTAGAAGAGTAATGAGTCTTCAGACTAGATCTAAAAATTCCCAGAAGGAGCTGTGCTGGAAAAATGGCCACTGTGGCATTTTTTAGAGAAAATTACGTCATGTTCTGTGGTGGAGAGGGAAAAGAAAAGAAGTAAGAAGGACCATTAGAGACTGTTTGTATTCTCTGGCAAATAAAATAGCCCCTCCACTCTACCCAGGACTTCCTTTCCCTTAACAGCTGCTTCTCCACCACCTTCTCCCTAGATATTGTCCAATGGTGTGGGGAGTTGCTGAAGGAAAGACAGAACGGATGAAGGTGTCTCTAAGCCCTGGACTGTTTAGTTTCTCGGGATTCACAGTCAAGAGCTAAAGAGGTTGAAACTGCAGACTACTGTCACAGAAAAATAGGTGACTTAAAATCTGTCTCTCTCACCATCTTTCTGTAGGTATAAAAGGTAAGACCATCCTTGGAGAGTAATTCCAGTGATTAAGCAAAGTCAGGGAATCAGAGCTGACATTTTGCATTCTGGTTCAGAAAAAAAAATCCTTTTTCAGAATCTGAGTATGAATTATTCCCCCAGCATTAAATTTGAAAGATGCCACTTGAAAGCATGTATATTTATAATTTAAAAAACCCAAACATTCAATTGAAAACTAGCTTGCAAATTCCACATTTAGTTTGAAATTTGATGCAAAAATAATCTTGGTGGCAGATGCTGCTTGTACAACTTAGGTGGAAAGGCAGAGAAAAAACAAATCCCGTATGGCTTTACATACCAGTGGCAGCTTCTCATCTAGCTCATCCTGCATAACATTTTCCATTACAGGACTTCCTCTTTGCAGTAGCTTATAACTTGGCTCAGCATTAAGTGTCTGAATAGAAGTTTCCACGCTATGTACTTGGGTCATGGTACCTGATGACAGTTGGAAGGAGGTTGTTGATTGGGGTTGGTTTTGTGGCTGTTTCCAAAACTTAGAGTAAAATATTGGACCACATGAAAAATGTTCTTGTAGCTGTTTCACAGAGAAGTTTTAGGCTTCACAGTACAGACATTTCAGATGTGATAGAAAGACAGACTCATCAGGGCTTTTCCCATCCAAATGGGAAATCAGTACAGTTTAATTCACTCAAAGTCTTGGAAGCAAGAGGTAGATTATCAGAGTATGGTGCTAACAAAAATCTGACTACACACCGCAGCACCTTCCAATTGTCTTTGTGAAAGAGGTGAGGGAAGGAAATCAGTCTAGAAAGTCTGCTGCTCCTAGACTGATAATTTTAAGCTATGATTAACAGTAATACCTTCTTCCTCAATACTTGTTCTCTAGGTCCATCTCCTCAGGCTAATAATCAAAAGGGTCTTCTTGGTTTGTTATCTTCTAATAAATTCTATCTTCAGTGATTTCACAGTGTTGAAACTGCTTCTCTCCTACCACAGACTGCTCTGGGTAGCAGCACAGCCCAGCACATGCCTGCTGGCTTTCTAAAGCGATTTACATTGCCAGCATCAGAGTCCTGGAGCATGAGTCCCTATCTGTGAGTTACTGTGCAAGCTTCAGCAGCCATCACTCTTCCAGGTATTTTTTCCCCCCTCTCAAGAGAAAAAGATCTGCTCCAAATTAAAATTAAGCAGTATGGAACAGAACAGGAAGAGAAAAAACCCACAAGCTTTATTTCTTGGACCATTAATCAAGAATCTTAAATTATGAGTTTGTCAAACCCATTGACCCTGGAATAAGATCTTCAAAATAACAGTGAAGTGGAACCTTTTGCTGTGTTTGCCAGATGCAGGCATATGCTCTTGCTCTTCTTGACCAGCTTTCCAGACCATTTCAGCTGCAACTACAGGGCTAAAAATCTACAGGATTGCATACTTCAACCAGTGTTTACAGTGGGTGGGGAGAGAGATCTACAATCTGTGGCTCATACTTCTTAAGCCAATTTACAGCATACCAGAAGCATGTTAAATAGCTCATGGGCAAGGCCAGATATTCACTTATAAAAACCTGAAATATTTAAGAATTGTCAGTGTGACAAATTGTGTTAACATGTGTAAGTGCCATTTAACTCATTGAAGGCCCTGAAGTTCAGTTTTGATCTTTCTTGAGCATGACCAAGCAGATCAGTCAATTTTTAATTTTTTCAGCCAGCCTGGCTTTGCCAGACTGAAATCAAACTTATTTCCAGTGTCAGCTCAGCTATCTGGCTGGAAAAAACAAGACAAGGGGTAGGATCAAGATGCAGCTGTCATTACTAGGGAGTCATATATACTGTGTTTCACTATCTCCAAATTATACTCATTTAAACAGGGGAAAATGTTTCTGTAGCTTCCAGCAGACCTGCAAACATACTTTAGGCTCAGTGAGACATTACAAGCACTATCTTCCTAAGGATACCAAGCCATGGCCTTTGTGTTCAACCATACAGAGTAAGCACCATCTTGAGACATCCCTCATTCTGTTAAATGGTTTTAGGTCAGTTCAAGCTACAATTTAAACCAGATGCATTGGTGAGATTTACAGTAACAAGTTGGCACCACTTCATACCAGTCCATTTTAAGGCTCCATTTGCCTCCCATGACACAAAAATGTCAGTGCTGAGTTCATGAAGACCAAACACAGGTAGTAAGCTGCACGTCTAGATAGAAAAATAGTAATACAAATAGTCTGGCTCAGGGTTAACGCAGACACAGAAATATTTCCTTTTGGTTCTGCTGACTGTTTAATGTTTTAAACCATGGAACCCTAATTCTGTGTTATGTTGCTTTTTACAACCTGTTTTTGATTTGGAGAATAAACAAGGAGCATGGTTCTTTGGTTGGCAACAGTACAAAGTTACTTTGAACTAACAACATATTCTGTAATCTAGTCTCAGGTATGAAGTTAGCTACTGGATGGACATAAAGCATGTGCCTGATTGGTACAGATCTGGCTGCACAGCCCAAGTCTGCACTGCTTTTAAAAAAAACAGACAGAACCATGCATATTTCTGCCTTTACATACACCTGTGCAGCTCCCTCGAGCTCAGCATGTGTGTAAATCAGAATGCAGTCTTGAATCCATGTGGTCTGTACAAGAACTGTACCTCCATTCATTCCTCCCACCAAAGCCTGGAGGTCCATGCTGGACTGACATGGTAAACTGATTTTCTGGAATCTGCTTCTGTAGCCAAGCCTGCAAAGCAAGCCTGGGCTGCAGTCAGAGGAGACTGCTGTCCAGCTGATGAGTTGAGACAGACTAAATATTAGGTGTTCTGCTTACAAACACTTACTTCCCAAGCAAAAGTGCAATTTAAATTAGAGGAGAGGAGCTACTTTTTTTTTTTTTTTGTAAATAACAAGCTGTACAAGAGCAGCTCTCTGCTGTTCTTCCGAGTTTGCCCTACATATAAAACAGTCTATGGTAGAAAAACAACCATGCCTATTATGAAAAAAAAGCACTTTTATCACCTGAGTTCATTGATGAATATCCTTTTCCCTATCTCCTTGACTCCAGGAGGATTCTTCATAGACTTCAGCACCAGCACCAGCACAAGTTAAAAAACCATTTTGATCCTGAAACACAATTCTCACCACACAGTGCTGGTTTGGAGTCCTTGTGAGGTTTGAATGACCATCTGACATGTCTTGAGAAAAAAGGGAGAACATGTCTACTCGTCTGTCCTGGGCAATACTCTCTGTATGCTCACTTCTTTGTGGCTCCTCTCCATGGAAAGCCTGACCCTTATATTATCATTGCACACAGAACTAGTATGATTTCCAAGCTACAGAGTTGGCTGAGTATTTTTCTTGGTTATTTATTTATTTATTTACAAGTAGTGATTAAAAGCACTAGAATAGGTAAAAAAAGTCTGTAGCAGATCTTCAGGCACAAGAGGATCGTAGTAGTTTCTGTGAAAAGAAGAGTCACATCTTAGCTGGAGTGCAAGTTTCAAGCATGCATTCTTTTACACCTCAGTCTATCAGTTTGCCTGCACTGAAGATTTGGACTGCAGCCCTCTGAGCTTTTGTCTGATACTGTGTTATCTGCAGATTCGTGGTAAAATATAAGGATGCAATGTATTGGTACTGCCTATTACTGTAATACATTTATAAAGATAGATTTGCCTTTAATTTCACTGCACAGCTGTCACCAAAAAAATTTAGCAAAATATTGTCTGTCCACGTATAGACTTTCTTCTGTATCTGTTCAACTTTGAGGAGTCAGGGAAACCGTCAGTATCCCAGGCCCAAGGTCAAACTGATTTCCCTTATTGTTTGGAAATCCGTTGAAGGGAAGAATCAGCACTAGCCGACTATACTGAAATTTTCCTTCTCAGGACTCTACCTCAAGGTTTGAGTCGACAGGCAGAGCAGGGAGCCAAGACTGAAGTTACTGAGTTTGACTGCTCCATAGAAAATGGTAAATCCCTTGTGCTTGCAGAGCAGAAGCTGCCAGCAGCACTTCTGTATGTCACATCTTTCCTGGACTCAAGGTCTTTCCCAATTGCTTAGCACTAGTCAGGCACTGTTGTTTTGTTTTAGTCTTTCTCCCCCTGGAGAAATAACTAATATGAAATATCTTTGTGATTGTTTTTTTTCATGAACATTGGGTAGACCTTTCTCCAGTTCCTTCAGTGTAGGACAGCAAGGACTTGATGCATGCATAGCTTGTTCAACAAAACTGTTGCACATGTGGTTTTACTTGAACAAGGACAGTGAACCTGGAGAATTAATATTCTTGTTTTAAATTTCAGTTTCTTTTTGTTGTGTGGAAGTTGTCTTCAGCCAAGACCTCAGGAACTTTTGGTAAACCTTAACCTGGATACTGTCTCTGTATTTCTATTTTTTTTTATTTCATACATACCAACAATTTTCTTCAGTAAAGACAAAAGTAAAAATTCCAAAACATTTCACAAGTTCTTAGAAGAGAGAATCTATTCCTCACAGATTCATTTAGGAGGAATTCATTTTGAAGGAACTGGAGAACATCAAAGCCCTTATGCTTTTGGAATTTTTTTCATTTCTTTTGAAGTATGAAACGTGTGCCAGACAGTTGTGCCAAAAGTTTACATTTCAGTGCATAGCTGAACTGCTTATCAGAAGCTCAAATGCTCTTTATTTCTAATTTCCCACTATTATTCACACTTCAGGCTGTGCTCAAACCCAGTAACACCCTTTAGCCATGAGAGCCAGTAATGCTTCTGTCTCACATGGAACAGACCAAAGAAACCCAAGTTCTCAGCACTCACATCATGCCATAACTCCAGAGTATATGATCACTGATTTCTCCCTGCATTTTTATCTTTATTACATGGAAGACTTCATACAGAGTGATACAAACCTCACATATTCAAGAAAAGCACCTTTCCCAAAACAGTGAAGTGGTTCACCTTGGTACCTTGATACTGCAAAGTGGCTGAAATGGGTCCATGCATCCTGATCCACCTATGGCCTTTCACTCACTTATGACAACAGCTCTCACTGGATTTTCCTACTCTGTGAAGTCCCAGACATGTGTCCTTCTGTCCCTGCTCCTACGGGATCAGAGGTGTCCTAGATTTTATTTTAGGATAAACACTTCCTGAGGATTATTAATCCTACTTCGTGACAAAGACTTCCTCTGGTAGGATTACTGACTTGCGGAAACAAACTCCAAAACTCACAAAGATTATTCACAGCGCTGGGGCGCATGGGGGATAATCCAGTCTTTCATGCCCCCTCATTGCCTTTTTTCAGCTCCTTTTTATGTGATGTAATATTACATATGCATTAGCTGTATTAAATATACATTATTTGTGTTACATATGCATTAGCTGTGACAGAAAATTACAGAAAAGGGGAGGGGAGATCATTAACATACACCACTCCTATAACTCTGCCTCAGAACGCCCCCTTGGGGTCTTCTTCTGGGGGTCTTTGGATGAAGTAAGAAGTCTTCCTCGGCTCTAAACTTCTCACCTTTGCTAAGAACTGCTGAACCGGCACTGTCCAATTATCCTAAAACCAGTATCATCTCTAGGAGCTCCTGTTTATCAGTCTTCAAGGTCCCCTTTCTTAAACCTCAAAGCTCCTTATCAAGACTTCAGAGTTTTCTTGTTCCTGTTAGAATCCTCATTATAAAGTTAACCATATCCTGTCTGTAAGTTAGCATGAGCAAGCAAGGCTCTATTTTAATCTAACAGTATTCTATTTAAAATTAGCTCTAGTAAACTAAAACTACAATCTTTTTGTATCACCCTTTATCATTACTGACTGTAGAGGAATGCTGGAACAGGAAAGTCAGTCTAGATACTTTTTTGGGCCCTGAAGAAGGGGTACATCAGAGTAACCAATGGAATCTATGCTACCAACATCAATGCAAAAATTTTCAATTTGTTACAGTATTCTGGAAGACGCAATAAAAAAGGATGACATTGATGATTTTGAGAACAGGCATGACGTCTGCTGTTCCATGACAGTGATGCAAAGTGGGATTTTGCAGGCATAAACCAAGAGGGGAAGAGGCTAAGAAACAACACAAATCAGCAGCTTCCAGCAGAAAGAGAAAAGACTAGGGATAAACACTTGTTAGGACTCACAAAAATGCCCTTGAATGATCATTTTAACTGAGAAAAATTAAGAGGAAGGGGAAATTGTTACAATGGGCAAGTTTTGCAAGGAGAAGATCAGCATAACTGGAACAGAAGAGTCAGCAAGTATCAGCAGGAAATGAGACAACCTAAATCATTCTTATTTCCAGACACAACATGGAAACAGTCTATAAAAATATGTCAACAAATTATTTGCATGTAAATCAGCAAAGCCTCGGTAACTTCAGAGGAGCTCCTTCCATTTATCCCAACAGCTCATAAGGGCAACAGACAGGATCATCTCCCTTGCAGGGACTCTGACAATATTTGCATTTCCTTCAGAGCATAGACACTATCACATATTCAGGAAAGGGCTTTTAGGAGTGAGAGGGATAGAGTTTCAGAGGAAAGGAAGCTTCTGACAACTGACATATCTACAGCATGCTTTCTTAAAGCCAGGCTGGTGCTTTTCCCACTGTCTTCTTGCAGAAGAAATAGCTGGAATGGAGTTGCTCTTACTCTGACTGCATGTGAGAAAAAGGTGAAACGTTGCAAAGAGTGAGAATACACTATGATTTTTTCATGGAAATGAGATGGGGAGACACAAGGTGCTGTATATAGATATATCATCTTTCCTTCCTACATCATTTATTCTTTTACTTACATATTGCCCCAAGTAGAGAATGGCTATCTTGTCAGGTATTTTGGCAGCTATCCAAAATAACAAAAAAAAAAATTGCAGGTACATTAAGGATATCTTACTGCATTTGACCATGAAAGTCAGGAAAAACTTCAATACAGGCTTTACAAAAGCGGTGTTGCTCTTACAGAAGGTAGGTTTAATTTTTTTCTCACTGCTCTCAACAGAAGCTGATTAAAGATTCAAAATCTTTGTCTTCACAGAGGTTTGGAACAGACTCTGTGAGATTACAGATGCATTCATATCCCTCTTTTCAAACCCAAATGCAGTGCAACACACCAAATTTACCAAGTCAGAGATCTGATCACACTTCAGCTACTCTCCTTCTCAGCTAAAAGTCAAAGAGAACTAAAACAAACTTAAACAAGGAAAATATTCCCAACAGGAGTTTACTGGAAGAAAGAGAATATATTTGTACCTCATCTAAAAGGTGAGATAGACAAAGTAAGATTCTGTATGACAATGAATGAATACCAAACGGCTTTTACATCAGGGTAGCACAGCAGTGGCCTTTCAGAACTTGTTCAGCTAAGAGAACTGTTGAACTAGCAACAGACTGGTTATGTTAGTGTGATAAATAAAGATGATTCGTGCA
>VZRE01010623.1:0-15171 GCA_013396775.1 Cephalopterus ornatus
GATCTCTGAGGTCTTTTCCCACCCAATCGGTTCTATGATTCTATGATAAAAATAAACATGGTATTAGAGTCCTGTCCATGAACATGGTACTTAGAGAAAGCCTTTTGAAAGTAAGATCATTAGAGGGGAAATAGTTTTTATTTCAAAGTAGCATGACTTTCTGTTGGTTAATATATGTCAAAAATTAATCATCTTCTTATGCTGCACTGCAATTTCATTGTAGAATAAGTGTAAATTGAACTTTGTGATTTGGATGTGTGTCATGAAGCACTGACCAGTGAAAGTTACTGGTATGTGAATGCCGGTTGAAGGTGTGACTGAAGAACATGTTGCGCTTCCCAGCACCTCTGGTCTCTTTCTGTATTCTGTAGGATGAGGAGGAAGAATCAAGCAGATTAGAAGCAGATGAGAAGATACTCCTGGATCCTAACAGTGAGGAAGTTTCTGAGAAAGATGCAAAACAGATCATTGAGTGAGTGTTCCTTAGATACTGGTTTTTGTTAGGAATAGTGATTTCTTACAGTGGCGTTTCCCAAAAGTAGCTTTCTCTAGATTACAGTGAGTTGTGGTAGCTTCTCTGGCATGAATATCTGCAGGAGAAGGAACATGATCATTTAACTGTGTACTGTTTATAAAGAATCCTGCACCCTTTGGTGTACTCATCTCAGTTGAGGACTTGCACTGTTTCTTCAGACATACATATGTAAGCTATGGTCAAAAAAATATTTATTTGTAGGAATTCATCCGAGTTCTTTTTCTGCTTTACAGGACAGCGAAACAAGATGTGGATGATGAATATAGCATGCAATATAGTGCTAGAGGGTCTCAGTCTTACTACACTGTTGCTCACGCTATCACAGAAAGGGTGGAAAAGCAGTCTTCCCTTCTTATTAATGGCACACTAAAACATTATCAGGTGAGAAATCATTAAAATACTTAAAACTTGGAATTACACCCAGCATTTCAGAGTGGTATTTCAAGTGACAAACTGAAAATTTGTTAAGATACACAAGATCTCTAGTAGGTTAGAATTTGGGACTATGGACAAAGCAATGACAGTTATCTATCATAGGTAATATTTCATACATACTGCTTGAATAATAATAGCAACTTTCTGCATATACCTCTCCCTTTTTTTCATTGCACATGAATAGTATTATGATTTTGCTATCCTTCTCATCAAACTCTGATTTCAGTTCTTATTGTTTTAATTTGTGGTGGATTAAGAATATTTTCCTTCTTCCAGTATTTAGAAGTTTAGGATTTTATTTTTTAATTAAGATCCTAGTACTTCGGTGCAGTGATGATACAATTTGGAAATAAGAAAAGTAGTTTACTATGGCGGTAAGTGTCACATGTTCTTTACAGGCTTTCACTGGATTTAGTAACTAGGAACTTCAGTATGTGACATAAGCTAGGTTCACGTCTGATTGAAAATGTCCTTAATACGTGTTTGCAGCAGTTGTGCAATTGTACAGCTTTCTAGGAAACTAAGCCTGCATCTTTTCTCTAGTCAGAACATTATTTCTGTATCCACATAAAATAAAGAATAATGATGCAGACACAATAGCTTTCCTATTCTTGATTCTGAAGCTACTTTGTAAGTGGCACATACAGTGACAGTACAAATTCAGCTCCTGGTGGTTTAATATGTAAATATGAATCAGTCCACATGCGGGTAAAGCCAGCGTATTGGCAACATTGCTTTGGATACTGCTTCCCAGGAACAGCAGAATGTTACTTAAGGCATGTAGAGTTTTCTCTCTGAACTTTCTCAGGTCACTTAATTTTCTGCTCTCTCCTTGCATGAGACACACCAAAAGTCTAGATCTTAAAAGCAGAAACTTACTTCTCATGTCCATTAGTAATGTGATACACACATATGTGGAATTCTGTCTGACAAGGGAATAGTGCTTTCTAGCAGTACTCTTTGGAGTGTGAAATTCTGGTACATAGATATTGCTAAGCCACAGTACTCTGGCTTCCTTCCAACTCTGGAATTTTATACACAAGGCATATTTGGATGAAATTGTCCTACTCTGACATTTGGCCAGCAGGCACTAAATGGACATGTGCTGCAAGTGCTTTAGCATACCAGTGATGCAGTTGGCAAGAATGAGGCTTACATGTTTTGCACAGATTTGATGGTTTGGGTTTTGAAAGATTTTAATTGACACAGGCAAATGGCATGAAATATATACAGAAAATTTTAGCATTTGACAGCTGAAATTGAAGAACAAACTCTTGCAGGAGTGTTTATCAGCGTTACATGTGAGTGCCTCTCTTGCTTTGTGTTCAGTACTAAAACCTCCCTGTATGAAATCCAGCTTCATCTTACAGACTCTGCTAAACAGGAGTGATAACTTCCATGTAAAAATATACAGGGGGCTCCATGCGTATAGTATTACTACAGGAAATTCAACATGCATGTAAACAGGGACGTCAGAACATTGGTCTGTACTGCTGATTTTAGTTACTTGTGTGAGTTTTAAATAACTGAAATGATTATTCTTCATTTCAGCTGCAGGGACTGGAATGGATGGTTTCACTCTATAATAACAATCTGAATGGAATTTTAGCTGATGAAATGGGACTAGGAAAGACAATACAGACTATTGCACTCATTACTTACCTGATGGAGCACAAAAGACTCAATGGCCCCTATCTCATCATTGTACCCTTGTCGTAAGTAATGGATCTCTTTCTGACATTAACATCCTAAGAACTGCAGATTGGTTTATTTGGAACACAGTGCACTGACAAGACCAGAAAGCTTCAGTGGTTTGAATTTACTCTAATTCATTCTTAAGCCACTAGAGGGGGATGTGTTTTTCTTTCCATGCGTACAGTTTTCCATTTGTCTTTTAACTCTGATATTAAAAATGTTGCTTAATTCTTTAAACAGCTGGCACTTCATCTGATACCATGCTTTAATGAAGTTACATGATCTTTTAAGTACTGTATAGCTAGCCCTGGGTATATATAGCCTTGATGAGTGATATTCACACTTTTGTCAGGTGTCCAGATTATGAGTATTTTTTGCACTGCCCCCCTTTGGTTTTTCCTTAGCTTTCCAAGATGATGCTTGTTTTATAGAGGACTTGTAATGCGTTTTCTCTTCTCTGAAGGTGTGGTGTGGGTTTTAGTGACTTGGGTAAAAAAAATGCAAGGCACTGTAAAACTGAGGTAGGATATTGAGGGGTTGTTTGCTTCATTTTTCTATAAGTGACTTGATTGATGTGCAGAAACTCCCATGCCTTTTCACTAGCTGATTTGTCCTCCAGTTGTGCTGCACATGCAAATTTGTTGCAGGATTAAGAATAATTTGATTTGTGGTCATCTCTTGATTTCTTCTGAGGCGTCCTGCCTTCTGGCAGTGCTGCAGTAGTAACTTATTGGCTAAGATAAATGTCACAGCTGTGCCTAATTGTATGAATATGAATTTTGAGCTCTAGTGTGAAAAGAAACATCTGGGAGAAGGTCTTTAAAGTAAAACGAAGTTAAAAATAAAGGGAAAGTGTTATTAATGTCAGTTTTCACATGGGTACAGTAAAAATACTAAATTTCTTGTAAGTACTCTCTAATGATTTTTTTAATGTTTCTAGAAGAGGGAAGCTAAAGCTTCTTTCTTGCATACATTTTAAAAGCTGCCTTTCTCTGCCTTTTCTAAATAGCTAGTATTGCTGCCATCACAGGTCTAGTAAGAGGGGGGAATAAAAAGCAAGCAGCTGAAAAACCTCAAGATTGTTTTTTGCTGTTGTCTTCTGATAGTTTTGGATGATACGTAGTATAAAAGAACTTACAAATCTATTTTTTTTCTTCAGAGTAATTGTTCTTTTCCTTAATATGTTCCAAAATACAAAGGTGCATGTAAAACACTACTCTTACTGGTTTTAAAGAAGCCCCTGAATATAAACTGAAAGAGTGTTTCACATTTTTTGTGCTTACTTCCCTCTGAGATTCTTGTATTTTATTACAGTATATAAAGTGCATTTTTAAAAATATGCTGTTATTTGTGGTGTTGGATTACATAAAATGTGTTGAAAAGCTGGCAGCCACTTGGAAACATTTATGAAGTTTGACCTGCAAATGGTGAAACATGTTACTTTTTCTTTATAATCTCTATGATAGGACCTTATCCAATTGGACATACGAATTTGACAAATGGGCTCCTTCTGTGGTGAAGATATCTTACAAGGTTTGATTTGCTTTTTATATGACAACAGAATTGAAGGAATGAGACTAGGGCCAGTTTTTCCACTGTCTATGCATGCATTTAAACCGTTTACTTATCAGATTTTGTTACATATATCAGGTACTAAGCATGAAATTAATCACACTTAAGAAGACTGTACTAAACTGTGAAAGGTTAGAAGAAAGTGACTGTAAACAACTAAAAAATGCAGAATAAAATTGTTAATTATCACCTTGCAAGGCTTCGGGTGAGACTAATACAAATGGTGACTACTTCACATTTCAAACATAGCTGAATACTTTCTTGTTTGCCTGCTATAGAAGTGATATGGCCAAACAATTTCTATGGGGGCTAGAGCACTGGCCTACATATTTTCATGGCCTCCATAAACAGGTTTTCAGTCTAGCAACTGTTTAGGGAAACCACTCTGAAGAAGTCTGGAATGAATCAATGTATTATTTACAGAACTGTACGATTACAAGTTGATATAGTTACTCATTGTCTCCTAATTCATTTACAAAACCTATTTTCTTAATCAGATAAAGAGTAACTACTAACTTCTCTCTCTTTTAGGGTACACCTGCAATGCGCCGCTCCCTTGTTCCTCAGCTTCGAAGTGGAAAATTTAATGTTCTTTTAACTACTTACGAGTACATAATAAAGGACAAACATATCCTTGCTAAGGTAATAGACTATCATCTCTTTACAGAAAGACCAAGACACTTTCAAATGGTACATACCACAAAACACATTTTTGTTTTATAGGTAAGGTCCCATTGTTCTGTCCTGCAGTAGAAGTTAACGCTTCTCGGTCACAGCTCTTCCCTGTGTGAACAAAGGGAATTTCCTGAACGTGGCCACAGGACTAATTCCTTTGTGCCATTCTGTCTGTGTACTTGTCTGTCCTTGAAGAACATGACTTTTCTCACCTCTGCATAATATAACATAGTCCTAATTTGCAGCAGTGACTTTAAATTTTTTCTGTTGTTTCTAACCTAAAGCTCACTCTTGCTAAAGCCTTTCCATCTATGTGGTCACTTTATGACTAAATAGTTACCTGTAATCATGAAATTGCTATCACTCACTGACTGTCTACAGGTGTGCCTCAAGTGTAATGAATTAAATTGAAAACTATTGTACTGTAAGACTTTCATGTACACACAAAACAGACTAAGGCTATACAGAGAAGCCATATGGTCCTCCTGTCCCATTGTTTTTAATTTTCACTTTTATTTCCGTCTATTACATACTGCATAATTAGATTATTTGTTTGTCCTCTCTAATACAAAAGCAGCGCATTTGCTTAGTACAACTCAGAATGCTTGAAAACAGCTTGAGACTGCAGAGTGTTTCTTTTCCTCTAGTTTTTCCCACTCCTGCTGAAAGATAAGAAGGACAGGCACTCACCCTGTCCTGGGGAATGGAATTAGGTAGCACCTATGAAAGGACAAACCGAGGCCTTCCTAGTCATATGGTCAGTGTGGCGATGGTGTTGACTATCCATGTTGTAGTACAGGCAGTAAGAGAGGGCTTGAGCAACATCTTTCAATATCTGCTGTGACTGCATTTAGACTTTCATATTAAGTAGAAACTTAAGTTGAAAATGCTTAGTTGAAAACTGAGATGACTGTAATTATGCTGCTTTGTTCTCAATTGAAAATACAGGATTAGCTGAAAAGAAAGAAAGTTCAGGGTTGCTGTTGTTTGTGAGCATACTTACATTGTCTGAAAATGCTTTGTCCCCTTTCAAGGTTCTTGTTTGCAGACAGATTTATTTGGAGTTCCTGTGATCTCTTTTTTCCCCTGTGAACCATCTTCTGGCCTTGATTCTGATCTCTTTCCCAGAAATGGAAAGAATCTGATGTTTGCTGTTGCCATTCCAGTCAGAATTCAGCATCAGATTGAGCATACCTAGTGTTTGTGTTTGCTGCTTGCAAGGACACTGGTATTTGCATAATGCTTGATTTGGCTTTCCTCACAGCTGAGAGTGACTAGTGTCTCAGGCTTGAAATATTTTTGTTGTGCACCTGTTGGGAGGAATTGGAAAATGTCTGACCTGCTGTAACTTTGCCAACTTTTCTTTTTCCTTCAGATTCGGTGGAAATACATGATAGTAGATGAGGGCCATCGAATGAAGAACCATCACTGCAAGCTGACTCAGGTCTTGAATACTCACTATGTGGCCCCTAGGCGAATACTGCTGACTGGGACTCCGTTGCAGAACAAACTGCCTGAACTTTGGGCTCTTCTCAATTTCCTCCTCCCAACCATTTTCAAGAGCTGTAGCACCTTTGAACAGTGGTTCAATGCTCCATTTGCCATGACTGGAGAAAGGGTACTGTGGTAGTTTTTTTTTTTAAAGATCAGAAACAAACCAGTTTGAAGCTCCTCTGGCAACAGAAAGGAGCCACACAGAAGGATTAGTGTTTGAATTCTCTCCCTGGTACTTAGGGAGTTAAGATAACTAAAAGTCACCTTTTTTATAATAACAGAAAATTTTAATATCACTGTATTTTTTGACTCAGTTTGGTTGTAAGATGGAAATAATTATTGTGTATACTTAACCTTTCCTAATATACTGAGTTGCCTTGTAGTGACTTTTCTAAACTTCTGTAGGTGGACTTAAATGAGGAAGAAACTATTCTGATCATCCGTCGTCTCCATAAAGTGCTTCGGCCCTTCTTGCTGCGAAGATTGAAGAAAGAGGTGGAGTCTCAACTGCCAGAAAAGGTTTGCAATGAGAGGAGTTTTGGAAAGGGTTTAATATTCCTTTTAAGCATTGAATAGTGTTCCTTTTTCAGATTTATTTTTCAGAAGACGACTTTTTTAGCATTTGTTACTGCTGTGATTGGTTTGTTTATAAATCTTCAGAGAAAGTTGGCCACTGAGGAAGCCTGAATACCTGAAATTTCTGAATTGTCAGGATTCATCACTAATCTTACAGCTTTAATTCTGTTTGTTGTCATTGTTGTAAGACATTCAACCTCTTTCCATAGAGGCTGGTTTCAATTTGTGAGTCAGCCATAGACTGAGGATAAGACTCTGTCCTGTCCCATCTTCCTTGCACTCGTTGAACTTTGCTCCCTTGGCTAGTTCACTGAAATTTCTAAAGGACTACTGAACTTGATAAAACAGGCAGAATTTGGTCCTGCATTGTCATTCCAGAAGTTATGTGAATTTTCTTTTTGAAATTGCACATTTTTATTTACCTAGTAGCTTTTTAATTCAGAACATAAAATTATCTTCTGATTTGAAAGGTCATTGTTTTTATTTCTGGCCAATTTGTCTTATATTATCATGTCCTTCTCTGCAATTCTACATCACTCTTCCCAGAATAACAACAGCAAGTTGTTAGTTCAAGTTCACTTTTCAAGTAAATTTAAAGGTGTGCTAAAGAAAATTTGGTGTAAAGGTCAACTGAATTAAAACCATACCAAAATGAAATACTTGTAAGGTATGTTATAAGCTGAATAACACTAACTAGATGAATGAACACATGCTTGGTGACAATACACAAAGGAAAGGCATTTTAAGAAATTTTTTTCCTCTTTATAACGTTGTAAACACTTTAACTGTTGTGACTTTCTGTTCCTTGAAATGTCAAGTTCTCAGTATCTCCAGAAGCATTTATTTGAGAATGAAAAATGCTTGCATTTGTACATAATACTGAAATCAAACCACTGTAACTGATAAATCCATGAATAGGCATTGGAGAAGGAGAATTTTCAAGTTGCATACACATTGGTACACATAGGACTATGTTTCTTTTTGTTTTCTTTATCTTGAAAAAAGCAGTTCATCCCACCATGAGTGAACTTGTGGACTGAAGCCTGTTAATCAGGTTCATTTTATCTTACAAATCTTGGTAAAGAAGCCATTGAAGGAAGTCACTTCTCTCCTGTCTTTCTGAGAAGAAAATAACCTGAGAATTTTCTTTCCATATATTTATTAAATATTGGGAAGATTATGCTTTGTCTTTTAGTCACAACTTGAAAGATTCCTAGTTCTAGCTGTTGGTGTGGCTTTATTATGTGCTGTTTTTATTTGACATAACTTACTGAAAACACAGTGACTGTAATCTGGAAATGGGGCAATAGAAAAAGAAATGGGTTAAATTGGGTTATGAAATCTCTGTATTACTGTGTTTAAATCTAGCGTGCAGTTAAAAGCTACTTCAGTAAATACATTTTTACAAAGCTGAACAAGTCAAGCTGAATGTAGGGGTCATACAGTACTTGATGTATTCACAGTGCTTTAGTAGATATTGAGAAAATGGCACATTTCTATCACAGCCTAAGTAAGCATTATGCTAATTAGACACTGTGGCGGATGCTTATTTGCTGCATATACAATGGTGGTATTTTTATAATGTTTAACTCCATAAAGTCCACACAAAATACTTTTTTAATTATATGTTAAACATAAAACAAAATTAAATTATTTTTTAAATTTTCAGAATTACAGAATGAGAAAAAAACTTCATTGGGTAATGCGACAGTTACATTCTTAGGATCCAACTGTCTCATAGTAGCTGTGACTGATAATCTTCTGAGATGCTCATTGCTGTGTTCGCAGTTGGATTGCTGGTTACAGGAATTTTATGTGGTGTTAGGGTACAGATAAAAGATTAGTAGTTGCTTTGTTTTGTGTTTTCAAATGACAAGAACCTGCAGTTAGATCCTACTAATACTATTATGTTAATGTGTTTATGGTTGGGTTTCTGTTTTACACTAGGTGGAATATGTGATCAAATGTGATATGTCAGCTCTTCAGAAGATCCTGTACCGTCACATGCAGGCCAAGGGAATCCTTCTCACAGATGGTTCTGAAAAAGACAAGAAGGTACAAAAGAAAGACTAAAATACGTAGGAAATACTGAATTATGATTAAACATAGTAACAATATTATTTCTGTTTTATAAAATCAGTATGTAGGCTCTTACTGCAGGTATCTCATGGGAAAAGAAATCTGTCAGGCACGCTTCTCAGTTACAAGACTGCAGCTTGTGTTCTCTTTTCACAAGATTTCACAATTACTTGTATACACTGTAGTTGCAGTGCCTTTCTGCAAAAGCGGAATGTTTGAGAAAAAAAACAGCATTTCCTTTGGCCGAGTTTAATTCAATAATGTTCCTGAATAATTGTGATTGTGGCAGCGATGGCTACAGAAGGTCATTAATCTTCCCTTTCAGAGCAATTAGTTAGGTCTTGTTTCAGCCAGCGGGGGCTGTACACTTGCATTCATAGGTACAGGATCTGTCGATGACAGAGTTTTTTAAGAGAACGGTATGATTCAAAGTCATGTAGTTAGATTTGGACTATGTGTTAGTAAATGTTCATTATGCTGTCATGGACTTGATACAGTCAATACAGAGTAAAGAAGTTGCCACTCATCAACTTTGCACATTATAACAAATGTGAAATACTGTAGTAAATGTGAAATACCTTGAACAGGCACTGCAGAACACCTAGTGTGTAACAGTTTGAGTTTGTACCCTCTTGTGTGTATATTGCTGATGCAGTGCAATCAGCACATACAGTCTTTCCATAATCCTTTTGCAGATTGCCTTGGTACAGTGGGTGACTTTTTCTATTCAGTGTCTTAGTTTACCTTCCTAGTTTTGTGCAGTCAAATTGTTTTCTTTACAGGTTCTTAATTAGAAGTCCAGACAAAGCTGGTTCTTTTCACTGGATATTGGAACTCATTTTCATAGTTTGAATACCTTTTAGACTCTAATTTATGTTCCTTGGTTATATTTTTAATGTACTTCTGAAGTTTAATTTTGTCCTAAAAATTTCATTTTGTATGAATCTTCCTTCCCTTTCTGGTCTCTTTCTTTCACCTGCTTGGAAGCTTCTGTCAGTTTTGTCCTACCTGATTCTCCACCCAGCTTTGCACTTAACCAGTTCAAATTGCCTTTGTTTCTTCTGAACACTTTCTTCTCCTTTCTCTCTCCCCAAGGGTCTAAAATTTTTACTCTCTTGCCACCCTCCCTTAAATAATCTTCTTCTTTAGCTGTTTCATCAAACTCTGTTATCCCTGCTACCTGTTGACAGCAGATGGAGGTGGTTGTTAAGACCACTTGGCTTCAATGATCAAACAACTACTATGTTAGGAAAAATTCCTGTCTTTCTGCAGCTCTGGCCTGGACACAGCTGAGATTAGAGAGAATCTGTTAAGCTGGAAAGCTCTAGGGGTTACATGTATAATAAATATGAACTGCATTTTGGAGCAAATCTGAGAGAATTTCGAAAAGAACAAAACTGAGTTTTGAATGTGCAGAGTGCCCTCTTCAAATGGATAATCTCTGCCATAGATGAAAGTTATGATTTCAGTGTACTTTCCAGGAAAGACTGGAGTATTACGAGTATATTTTATGACAAGTAGTGTATTCTCCCCTAGTGTAATGATTTGAAATTGCTAAATAGTTTTTAAAGTCAATCTGAATTAGTCATGCAATAAGCTTGGATTATTGCTGCCATTCTGATTACATTTATATAAAATTGCAACAAAGCCAAATGGCATCTGAAAATGGCAAGTCTGTGGCAACGTTGATATGATAAGATGTTCTCAAACTTTTATTCACCAGTTGCAATTAGTTTTAACTGTATGGTTTGGTCTAGCACAACGGTCTGATGTGTGTCGTGGTTCTACAGGAAGATTAACTGTAGTGTAGATTTTGAGAATACACTTCTTTTAACAACAAGATGACTCATGAATTTTTTGATCTTCAGCCTTTTAGCACCTGTGGCCCTGTGTTTTACTTGGCCTAGGTGAGAAACCCCTTTTGTCGAGTTAACAGACTAGAGAAGATACTGTGGAGCTGAAAAGCATCCAGCTAGAGATGTTTCCTGTTAGAGGGTTCAGACCAGATGGAGTTTGCATGGTTTCGAAGTAAACAGTATAAATAAGGAGGACAGTGGATGCTCTGCTGCCTACCATGAATACTGACGTTAGAAACATAATGCACTTTGTGGATTATTTCCAGGTCCTCCTTTTTCATTGCGAAGCATCGTTAGGACTTGTGAATTTATACAGCAAGACAACTGCACAGTAGCTTCTGGATTATTGTTGTTTTGTTTGGTTTGTTTTGTTTTTTTCTTAATTTTTGGGGGGAGTTGTTGTTTTTCCTTTGTTGGGATTTTATTTTTTTTAATTAGTGATGCAGTGTTCAGGTTTGGGCTAAAAATATTTTCAAAAGTTTTATTCATAAGCTAAGAAATTAATAATTCATTTTGCATTGTTTGTACCTATAGGGAAAAGGTGGGGCAAAAACTCTGATGAATACGATCATGCAATTGAGAAAGATATGCAATCATCCATACATGTTTCAGCACATTGAGGTAAGATTGACCAGTTTGATTTTGAAGGTTTATTTTATTCAGGTGGCTAACATAATAGAAAACTGCCATAGAAGCTTATGTGTGTGGGAGGGAACATCTCTGTCTACGTAATTTATAGTGGAAAGGACACAGTTATAAAAAACAGCCGTTACAGTCAACAGGTCCCAGCTTTTTATTGTTAATCCAAAGTCTGGTTTTAAAGCATTTAATTTTATGAAACAGTGTTTTTAAAAAGTGAAGGTTTTTTTGTAAGTTTGAGATATTCCAGAGCAACTTGGTCTCCACATAGACTAAATATCTTATGTATAGACACTAGTTCAAAATATCATGTGTAGAATCTTTGTAACTGCTAATTAAATCTTTGTAAGACTGCTAATCTTTTACAATGTCAATTAAATTGTCCTATTCCATCAAACTTTTTGCTGCTATATAGATATAGTATCTATATAGCATTTCTCAATAGGACCTGAAGTACATAAATATAGTATATCTGGAATGATAGAAACTGTCATAAGTGTGTGGAATGTAGCTACATTTATGAATGAATAATTAAGTTCCTACTGTGATGTATTATTATTGTAGTTTTCACTCTTTGTTCTCTTGTATGCTGGTTAAATAAATTCAGTAATTTGCAAATGGATGTTCTAGTAATCAGTATAAATTAATTAGAGTTCTGCTGTATTTGTAATCTGATAAAATGCAGAAGTTACTTCTGCAAATGATGAATTTCAAATAATAGTACAGGAAAACATGAAGCAGAGCACTGTTGCTACAGGGTGGTTTCCAAGAATGCAATCATCATTAAACTCAAACCCCAACACTTTTAATTTCCATAAGAATGCAAAATTTTTGGTTCCTGTGTAATTTGTAATCTGTTTATTGCTTATAACTCTGCAGGAGTCCTTCGCTGAACATTTGGGCTACTCAAATGGTGTCATCAATGGGTAATTCTTTCAGTTTTTCCTCCTATTCATAGTGTTGTTTTGGAACTAATGATCACATCCTTTTTCTGGATGGTACATGCTAGCAAACTCAAGCTTATGAAAAGGCAAAGGAGGCACAAGGGCAGATATGTAAAGCAAAACACACTCGTACTAGAAGTCTTGCGGGATCTTTTCATGATCCTCCATCTCTTTCAAGATAGCAGGCAGAAAAGACTGTCTTCCTTTCCCCTTATTTTGAAATAATTTAGATACCATTGGAAATTCATTGGAATGACTCTTCAGAAACATCTGTTGGGAGTTTCTTTTGCCTTGTTACTTTTGCCTTCTACTTTTCCCTCTTTACCATCTGTATTCCAAATTAAAGTAGCGTTTTTTGCATAATCTGAAGTGAAATAGAATTACTTTTTTTTTCTTGACACTTTGTGCAACTGTCAAGTTAATGGATGCTTTCTGAGCAGAAGTGTGTACCATCCACCTGACTTGCTTCCTGTTCAGGTGTTAATTTCATTTCTTTTTTTTTTTTTTTTCCCTTAACTGCTG
Source organism: Cephalopterus ornatus (assembly GCA_013396775.1). NCBI lineage: Eukaryota > Metazoa > Chordata > Aves > Passeriformes > Cotingidae > Cephalopterus > Cephalopterus ornatus. The sequence continues at coordinate 13,023 of VZRE01010623.1, forward strand.
TACCAGACTATTTGTCTCCTTAGCTACTATACCAAAATACTTGTCTCCTAAAAAGTTAGTCTTTTCCTGATTACAAGTTTATGCCTATCAGAAGGCTATGTATCTTCTGGACTTTATACCATTGCTAATGATACATCATATTTTGCAAGTACAGACTCAAGGTTAGAAAAAAGTTGCATGAAACTTATTTTTGTAAAGCGTATCACTGTGATGCTGATTTAGACATCCTGTTTACTTTTATTCGTTTACTCAGTTATGGGTTGATTCAGTGCTTAGAGTCTGCTTTGCAATGCTTAGCAAAGGAGACAGAAGAGCAGCTAACCAAAGCAACTGAACACTGTTCAGGAGTACCAAGGTTATATGGCTAAAGAATATATCCTCTGTCAGATTCTTTCTGTTATCTCTGTATCTTAGTTCAGGTTGCAATATTTTACATTCATATGCATAATAGTTAAGTGGAAACAGAGTTTCCAACATGTGCCTGATGAATACAACTTGCAACTGCAGTTGCAGTTGAAAGTTTTTTTCAATGCCAGTTTGAAACAAAACTCGGAGGTGAATGTTTTGACTGATAAAATGCTTATCTAGGTGAGAAATAATGTTTGTTTTGATGAATAATGAAAAATCATTGAATTTCATAAAGGTGGGTATTCTGTGTGGTTGAAAGTCTGCACAGGTTTTGTAATTGAAGAAAAGTCAGGAAAATGGGAATTCACATCTGTGTTTATTTTTTTATTTTAATCAACATAAGCAACTTTAAAGAAAGAAAGGTGCTATAATCTTATTTAGATTAAGTAAATTAGTCTCTTTGTTATACTCTGACATGATAATGTGAGCTCATTCTGGCATTTACTGTGCTGCTTTTCTCAACAGAGCTGAACTTTATCGGGCTTCAGGGAAGTTTGAGCTACTCGATCGCATTCTGCCAAAGTTACGAGCTACTAACCATCGTGTGCTTCTTTTCTGTCAAATGACATCACTAATGACCATTATGGAAGACTACTTTGCATTTCGAAATTTCCTTTACTTGCGTCTCGATGGTAAGCTAAATGGAAAAAAAAAGGATAAATAGCAAGATAGGTAGCATCCTTCATGAGATTGGGCATGGAAGCCCTGGGTTCTCTTCATAATGTTTTCCTAGTACACCAGTGCTGTGATGTGACTATACTAAAGTGTAAACAGGTTCAAAAAATTACTTTGAAAATCTGCAGGGATACTTATCATGGCATTATGGCAGTAGACCCTTAAGCTGCAATTTACTGGAATTTTCCTTATTCTTCCAGACAAGGTACTGAGCAAGGTATGCTTTTGTCTCTGTTCGTAGAGTTAAGTAATTTTCCCTGGCTCTTTCAGCATTTTCTTTCATGTGTTTAACCTGCAGATTATTTGGTTGAGGGATTGTTTTGATGAACACTCAGGTCTATTCATGGAATGCAGATTATGTAGAAATCTGATGCTTAGGGGCTCGTCCATTTTGCACAAAGGGTTTAAAATCCAGGTTTCCAATCAGTCATCACTGTCTTAAGTTGTCTGAAGATATTCTCATGATAAGAGATGATAATGCCACTGCTATGCCTACATTCCAGTGGAATTAGTTGGTTTTTATCTGTTGAAAGTTCGACCGCTGTTCTCCACAATCTGAATTTCACGAACAGGTAAATTATTACCTGTACCTTTTTTCCTGAATTTCACAGGAAAATCAGAAGCCTCAATTCCTTCATGTGTAGATAAGTTTTACTACCTTTGAATGAAAAGATGATTTAGAAACACTGTAGAGTATTGTTCAATATCTTTATTGTGTTCAATATATTTATTGACTATTCAGTATGTTTATTGATTTTCTGGATGAGGGGATCAAGTGTACCCTCAGTAAATTCACAGTGAGACCAAGTTGGGTGGGAATGTCAGTTTAGTCTGCTGGAGGGTAGGAAGGCTCCACAGAGGGATCTGGACAGGCTGAGTCAATGGCCAAGGCCAGTGATACGAGGTTCAACAAGGCCAAGTGCTGGGTCCTGCCCTTGAGTCACAACAACCTCAGGCAGCGCTACAGGCTGGGGGAGGAGTGGCTGAAAAGCTGCCCAGCAGAAAAGGACCTGGGGATGCTAGTTAAAAGCAGCTGGACATGATCCAGCAGTGTGCCCAGGTGACC
>VZRE01010624.1:1059-14639 GCA_013396775.1 Cephalopterus ornatus
ATTTTTTTTAATTGTTATAAAAAATATCTTAATAAAAATGTAATATATATATAAATAGTAAGAGACTGCAGATGTGCAGTCAAATGACAGTGAAAGTGACAGTAAAATCTGTTTTGCTTTCAATTCCCCTACTCTGTCTATAGTCTGCATGGAACCTGGAAACCAGTTTGAAATGGGGCAGGAAATCCTTGACCAAGGAGGAGATCACCACTGGAACACACATCAAGGGGAATAGCCCAGCATGGGATTGAATGTCCTTGGCTATTCTTGTTAGAATGTTGGAAATGTTTTTAAGCCTTAATGTTGCTTAACTTAAGTGGGATTTTTTTGCATGTGAAAGTAGATTCCTTTGTCAACAGTTGTCAAGTATCCTTCAAGGCAAACACAAAGCAGTTAAACAAACTGTGACTGTAGATAGGAACCTTGGAAATAAAAACAAAGCCAAACCCATTTCTCCTGCTGGCTGTTGAGAAGTGTGTTGATTTCCCCCTCTAAATACATCAAAACCCCAAGGGTGTGTTTTCTTATGTAGAAGGTGAAGGAGAGGCCGGTGAATGAAGTTTACAAGTCTCGGAGTTGTGCCTCTATGTTTGTAACACTAAGCTGTAAAATGGAGCCCTGAAATGAATTTGAAAATGAAACAAATCCAGTGTCCTGGAGGTTTCTGGACATCATGAGTTCTCATGCTTCCGATGGGAACTACAAAAAAATTGTACTGGTGCAGAAGGAAATGGACTGGGATTTGCAGGTGATTGTGAATTGTTATCATGGGTAAAGGTGTGACATAGCAAAGAAAATGCAACTTTAAGCTGTGTCCTGTTTTTAACTGTTAACAGTTCTTTTTCATGGTTGTTGGAATCATGTTTTCAAAAATAGTAGTCCCTGATTTTAGCAGACATCTTAAGATTAACATCTGCAGATGTAGATAAAAGTGAGACTGTTCAATCTCCATGTTTGGGCCTTTAGTATTACTACTAATACAAAGATCAGGATGATTTTTGGGAAGCTCGTAAAACTTAGTGTTTTCAGAGATAGGAAAGAGATATTACTTGCATGGAATTTAAGGTTGCTGCATTTGCATCTCTTTTTAATGAAATCAGTGAGATGGAGAGAAAAATAAATATTTGAAAAATGCCTACAAATTTAGAAAGCATTTTATGGTGTGGGGTTTTTGTGTGTTTTTTTTGTTTTTGTAATCATGTTTGTACTTGTTTGTCTGAAGTGATATTTGATTTGATTATTTTTCTGTTGTAAGTAGTGTCATTTGTATGCTCAGCCTTAAAATTACATCAGTTTTACCCCAAGCAATTCACAGTTTCAAAGTATTGTGTGTATAAAGTTTGTGTATAAACTTTTAGAGATGGTGAGCCTATCTCATACTCCTATGGCTGTTTTAAAATAATTTTCCATTGTGTCCAAATGTAAACCAAAGTATACAATAAGAAGAATTTGACATGTAAGTGAAGTACGTATAACTAAGAGGTACAGGTATGAAATAGCAATGATAGGAAAGTTATGTGGTTGTAATCAACATGTATTATGAAAGAGGAGGGGCAGAAGAATGGAAATTATGGAAATGTCAACATGGAACACTTTTAGAGTAGATATTGGGCACATTAGTAATAGATAAGATAAATTGCCAAAATAGTTCTGCTTAAGGGATCAAGACTGATGTGGAATGTATGGAATTAACTGAGGCAGGAAATGAATGGCTGAGGATCAAAACCCTCGTTGAGCTGCAGGAGTTAGCTTACCACTTCGTTTTCTCAACTAATAATTGATGTGTAGCTAGCTAAGGAAATCATAGGATGTTGCTTGTAGTATGTGCAGGGATAAAAATAATAAATAAAAAGTTATAAAAGCGTTAAAGAAAAGATAAAAAGGGTTATAGTGACTAGGGCATTTAATCTGCTCTGTTTTGTTTATATAAGAAAAGTGAGCAAGAGTGACTGGTTTCCAGAGAGGGTCAAAGATGAGAACACCCTTTTAGAAGAGGAAAGCAACAGGGACATTAAAAGCATGAATCCAAGAGTCTCTGTCCTAGTCAGAATTGCACTTAGCTTTTGTGAAAGGTTCCTAATTTGTTTTGACTCCTTCTAAAAACCCTGCTGTACTAGTCAGTTTGTCAGATTTTCTGTTTTGAGTATTTTGTTAAGATGTCCAACTCAATTTCCATTAGAAATGCTGCTTAATGGGATATGTACAAAATACTGTAGCATTGCAGATTAATTCTTCAGTGGAATTGATTCTCATTAAAAATCACTCAGTCTCTACTAGATAATGGAAAATAACACAAGTAGCTCATAACCTGGTAGAGGTGGGACCTATGACAAACATTAATCAGTATTACTATAGTTAACATAGTCCAGCATTATATTAATTGTATGAAACATGCACAGTAAGGGACTGTTTTGACAAGAATGAAAGCACCAGAATGAGGTAAAAGCAATTTACAGGATAAAGGACCAAAGGCAATAGTTGTTTTGTGCCTGGAGTGCAAATTTTGAGGTATTCCATATTTAATGGTATATGAAAAGAGCTTTTGGGTATATATTTGTTGTAGCAGTTACTGTGGGCAGAGCTCATAGTTCAGGAAACAAACAATTTGAGACCTGTATTCTGATCTCTTGCCACTCTTTATGATTATTGTCTTAGTTTGTTTTTACTGGAGTAATACTAAATGATTTAAGCTTGTTTACTACCAATAAGCAGAGTAGTACTTCAGGGAAACTCATTTCTATTTCTTCTATGACTGGCATCAAATTTTCCATATTATTTCTATTTGTAAATTGTTAAAAGCTTTACAACAGTAACAGCAGCAAAACTTGAATTCTTTAATCTGAAACAGACTAATGCACACAGAGGTAAAATATTAGCAAAAGGTCACGCTGTGCCTTTGTGGTAGGTTCAGGAATAGATCCCAAGCACTGTCTGCTGGGAAACGGAATGTCTTAATTCTGGCCCTTGTGAAGAGAGGGGAACAAGGATATTTTGATATGTGTGCTGTGACAGTTGATGCACTCTGAACTATTCTTACACTGTCAGGTACTCTGAAGTAATAAGTATGTCTGAGACACAGCTGCTCAAAATAAGAAATCCGCACATTATTTTATTGTCTTTAATTTTGTGCTGTAACCATTGTGCAGGTCTGGACTGTGTTATTTCACCTTGCTCCTTTGTGTTTTACTTCTGGCAATGCAAATATGGCACAAGGAGCAGACTGGTGGATGAGTGGCTTTTGACAATCATGGTGTTTATGGCATAGTTAAAAACAGTATAAATGAAGCTTTAGATTTGCATCTCAGTGGGGCTATATTTTGTAAAATAAGGTTTTATAGGAGTAGGGAATCTGAAGAAGATAGGGAAAAGGTGGATAGAGGATGGAGTTGGGCTAGTCCTAAAATCACTGGGATGTGTTTCCTTGCTTTCTTTAAGTACTGCTTTCACAGTAGCCATTTGTACCTACCCCAGTGCAGGAGCTGTTTTAGAGCTTCTTGTGGCCTGGGAGTTTTGGTGCCTTCTGACAGAAATGAAAACTGGGCATAATTTTTAGACTAGATTTAACTAAGTGCATAGTCCTGTCTTTCAGGTCTTTGAATCACAGACATATTCATTATTATTTGAGTAATTTATTATAGACACTCTCATCAGGATATGTTCTTTATTATTCTAGTAATTCTTTTAACATCATGATCTGATAGATAGCTTGCTTGTTGAAGGCAAAAAGCTTGTGTATGTTACTTAGTTTTTCTTGATTAAATTTTTTTATGAGCAAGGGACTAATTAGTTCCTTGTGCTTTATCAACCGAACTGGTCTGGTTTATTAAATCATGTCCATGATACCCTTGACCTTGAGGAAGCCATAAAAATTTCAAATGACCTCTCCTGTTCTCCCATGTCACTTTAAAGGACAGTCCTAATAGACTAAATGGCAGCAAGCAGAAAGATATATGATACGTGGAAAATTAATACTTTTTTCTCTTTCTTGGTTCTATATTTAGTTTGGAAGACTTAATTTGTATTTTGAGAAGCCAGGTTTTGTAATTCAAATAACCTTAGTAATCTGAATTCTGTGTTTGGAAGATTGGTTTTAATAGTTGACATTTATATTCATTTCTGGACCACATTTGGGCCCTTTTGCAGAAATCAGAGAACAAAGGCTTCCCAGTTACAATGAGTGCGGTGCAAAATCTAAATGTGTTTCTGGAGGTGTTGCAATAGCTAACTGTTAAGGAATACTGTTCTACTTTGTCCTGAAAGACACTTTTTAATTGGTGTTTAGAAGGAGTAAGGTCTTGATTCATAATTGTGAATATTTGGAAATAGGACATTGTGGTTTAGAGGAACTATGAATAAAATGGCAGACAGTCAAATTCTGAATTTAGCAGGTTTTCTTGGCCTAAAGGACTTTTTAAAATACAGTTTGATTATCAATGAATCATAAAACATGGATGGAACTTAGAGTAGAATTGTTGTGCACTGTGGACATACCAAATGGAACTTTACTTCCCTCTAAAATCACAGGAGTAGTCCGTTGAACAGGATAATTGTGTGCAGCACTGCCTCTAAAGAAAACAGTTGCCTCTTGTTTATCCTCTCGCTGTGGCCTCTTTTTTTCAGTTGCAATTAGAGAATGTGTTAAAATTGAAGTGAAGTGCATTACTGTAGGGCACATGTGGAGACTTTCCTTTATCGAATACTACAGCTTAACAGCAGAGGCTGCATGAAAAATTGTATCGTGACACTGTTTCAGACTTACCACACTCCTTACCTTAATGTTTGGGTTTGGGGTTTTTTTTTGTAATGGTAGTAATATAAAAGATTAAGGAACATTTTCACTTAGAACTGTGTGTTTCTGACGAACTCCCATGTTCCCATAGCAATTTTAGTAACCACATGCTGTTTAACTGGAAGAGTGACTTGAGGATATTGCCTGATTTCTTTCTACCTCCCATGGTAAACCTTCTGTTTGTTTTGTGAATTTAGTAGTCAGAGGTGCATGGATAAAACTTGCCATCTCCTACTTAATGACACTTCACAGCCAGTAAGGTTGCCAAAGTGCTGTACAACTTTCCTCTTTACTTCATTAAGCAACACAGAGGAACAAATCACAACAGTTATTTTCTAGCCTAATGCCTCATATTGAATGAAACATTTAAGTCTTAAAAATAGAGAAGTACCATAAAATAAAAGGCTTAAATGGGGGATGGACATCTACACAGGTCCAAATAGGTCTGAAGGGAAGAAAAAATGCGAAGAAAAGCTCAAGAAAATTGAGCTTTTTCAAATGAGCGAAGCATGAGTTGGAGATGGGGAAGAAAAGGTTAAGCTATGCTTATCATAGTACATTATATCAGAAATAAAATTTAAGGTTTTTTTTCTAGCAAAACCACACTAAAGGAACAAAATGAAGCTAAGTGTTTCTGCTTTCTCTAGTGGCAACACTTGAACTGCAGTGACACTTAAAATAATCTGCGTACTATTTGGCAGAGAACATGACTGTCTCAAAAGTTCTTTAATAGCTGTCTGACTGACCTGCATCTTTGATGCTTTAAGGGTAGGGCAGCAGTAGTCTGACACTCCTCCTCATGTACCAAAATGACCTGCAATATAAATCATTTCCTTGTGGTTATGGAGTTTGAGATTTCCCCTGTGTTTTTTTGTTTTAAAGAGCTGTAAGTACAAAAAAGAAAATGTATTTCCTCCTTTCTCCCTGCCTTCTCTACAACAACAAAAAAATTGGAAAAAAAGCCCCATTCATCTGTAATAGGGGTTTGGCACATGGTATTTTGTTTGTTAAAAGGCAAATAGACTCAGTGTTTGTGTTACCCTAGCTTCAGGGTTTTTTTTCTGCAAGCAGCAGATCAAACAAAATTTTCAAGAAGAGGAGGTGAAGGGTGGACAGCGGAAAAGAAAATGTGCTCTCTGTATGGAAACCATTGTATCCGTGGAAAATACTTCTGTGGCCTTGAGAGAGGCCTGAAAGTCAGTAAGAATAAAATTTGATCTCCACAGTGTGTGGTAGCAAACCTTTAGTACATATAGGGGTTTGACAAGTGTGTTTTTTCTGTTGTGGGTGGGCGTAGACCACAGTTAATGGCTGAAGAGTGTGGTGGTGTTAACTGAGCCTGTATCTTAATGAGAACTTATTTTGCTTGCGAGTTCAGATTTCATTGGAAATTCAGCAATTGGAGAATGCATTTGGAGAAAGAAATTGCCACTTCAATAGGTTTCCAGTGTGACAAACAGTGGACAGGGCTTGGGGAGGGTGTGGGAGATCAGCTGCTATTGTTTTTACTGTTTTTACACTGCATTGAGGATAGATAGGTTGTTAGAGCAGAGGATAAATATGTACTGATTGTTCTTTTTCCTTGTACTATAGGGAGAGTAAGTTCTGAAACTTTGTGCTTAGACTTTTTCATTGGCAGAAGACCTGTGTTACTTACTTAGTATGAAACCTCCAGCCTGCTGCATTCAGAGTAAAATGAGTAGAATCCAGATTAGTTCTATAACAGTGCCTGAAAATACTCCATAACATGCTGCTGTGGGGTAAAACACACTGAACTAATCTTGCAGTTGAAAATTAGAGCTCTACAATTCTGGTTGTTTCTGTCCTTCAGGCAATGCAAGACAAAGACAATTTAGGAGGACTGACTCCTACAGAAAGTAATTTGAATTGTTATCCTGAATTTTCACTGTTTCTTTGTTTGTGTTTATGTTATTTTAACCTGCTTATCAGTTTAAGTTTTGGTGATGATTTCTAAAGTGATGTCTAGGCTGTCAAATTCTGTTATAGCCTTTTGATAAAATAATGTTAGCTCTGAAAATTTGACATTTTCTTGTCTGAGATTCACTCCCTTGCTCTGGCTTCATAAATCTTGCTCTGAATGTCTGGTAATTTCAATTTATTTTTCCAACACAAATCTGAAATATTGAAAATACTGAAATATTTGAATTGAAAATGTTGAAATTGGGCTTTGTATAGCAAGCTGAGCCATGACTTGATCCTTAGTTCCCTCTTGAATTAATCAAAAAGGAAACCACTGGGAATTCTCTTCTGCTGTATTTTAGGATTTTCCTGCCTGGTTCCCTGTAAGGATCCACAGAGGTCACTTCAGTGAGCAATTGGTTAATGTAATTAGTTGAGCAGGCACGAATTCACTTTCTCTGTTTGAACTAATGAAACTGCAAAAAGGCTGACTGTATTCTTCTGCCGCAGCAAGAAAATACAGGAGATTTTTTTCTTGTGATCTTGAAGAAAATGTTATGTAAGTGCAATAAGTCATTACTGTTACCTTAATAAAGGCATTACAGAAGCCTTGTTAGGATGATATTCCATAAAGCATATAGGTATGTTCTGTAATGTGTGCTGACTGACCCACTGATTATTCTGAGTACTCATGCAGCATCCCAGTGCACCACGAAAGGAACCTATATAAACAAATATGCAGAGAGCCAATAATAACGGTTGTCAGTGCAGTCTGTTAATTGACTTGAGATATCGGACTAATAATGTTAAGCTTTTTAAATAGAACTTTTATTATCCCATTATCTTGTTTCTTAATTAGACTCTAAATCTGGAGTTTTTTAATTACCACTAGAGGTTTAAAAATAAAAAAATATAAGCTGATACCTTATTAGTGTTACTGTGGTAGTCTGCAGGTCTGGTAGCACCAAGGCCGAGCTGTACAACCCCATTCATTATTGAAGACAAACTTTTTAGGTCACAGGACATTATAAATTCTCTACCACTTTCCTTTGTCATAAAGTTCAAGTGTATCCATTGTGCATGTTTTGGAAGTATTTTGGCTTTGATTAACTCCGCCTGTATGTGGAAAGAACTGTAAGGTAAGAGGAACAAGTATACGAGTGGTTCCTTGTAGTTGCCAAATTGTTCTCTAAGTACTAAAAATTGGTTTTGTATAAACTCACAGAAGTAAATAATTATGAACAAAGCTTTAAAATGAAGGCAGAAAGTTTGTCTTCATGTTCAGCTATGATTGACTTAGTCTTTCTTATGAATTTGTTATGCTGAGCTCGAAGTACTTCATGTTTTTACAAGATAAGTGGTTGGGTTTTTTTCACATTTGCTGGAACATTGTACCATTGAGGTACTTTTTTTAAAAAGAAACAGCCCTCTGAAGGGTAACTGAACGTTGAGGTCTAAGGTCTAAGGCATTAAGTGCTTATAGTGCTGCTTTGGTCTTTTAATATTTCAATTTGGCTTTTCTCCCAGGTTTCATGTGAGAATCTTAGGTTTCGTTTCTTCTGAAGAGGGGTGATCTCTTTTTGAACTGAAACTTAAGTGCATTTTCTTGTTGTCCAAAAGGACAGTCTTCACCAGAGTTGCCAGATATAAATAGGAGAAACTGTGTACTTTTTTGCAGTGTTTCTTTTGAATGTCAATATCCACACTGCTATAACTGGATTACTCATAAGGAGTAATCCTTCACTGGAAAATAGAGAATCCTTTCTTTTATGAAGAGAATGGTAGGTTAAAAAAAAGGTAAAATTCAGATCAGGATTCATTCCAGCTTTTAAAAAAAATTGCAACTTTCAGATCAGAGATTTTGCATGTTATCTCTGATTTGCTTCAAGAAAGAAAGAAAGAATGTGTTTATAACATATGTTAATAAATGTTTAATCAATTGAGCATTTAAATGTCTGGAGTTTGGATAAAATATTTACTGAAACATAGCTGGACAGCTACTCATTCTTTTGTGCAGGTCCAGCACAGGTTAGTGTAACTATCTTTATTTTTTTATTTACAATTTGAAGTGATGATATTTTGAAGTGCAAATAATCTACACATAGAAATCTATTCTTGTGGAATAATGTAGACTTTTTTTTAAAAAAGAAACTTTTACAGTAATGGTTAAGACAGTATTGAAAAAAATAGCTCCTGGCCCTATTCCTTACAAAATAAACCAATCACTCAGTATTAGCATTTTTTAAGAAGTGAAAACAAACAAAAGCTTAAAAAAAGCAAATATTCATGTCAAAGTAGGAATTCGTGGTATATCAAGCCTTCATAATCCAGCAAACATCCGTGGTCTGGTTTCTTAGACTTAATGCTGTGAATGTAAAGCTGGTTTAGGTGTCAGGGACTTATTGTGAGTTTGAACTGCACATAGGAAATATTGAACAATACATAGAGAAAACTGCATGTTGTTAGTAAAACTGTTTACTTCAGGATGTCTAATTATTTGCAGATACAGAGGGCAATTTTAGTCTCGAGAACTGGTATTCACACTTCACCTTTGTGCAGGAGAGAACTGTCTGCTGTCTCAGTAATGCCTGTTCCTGGGAGACGTTTGTTCTTGTTTTAGCCATTCCTGTCACTACCCTACAGGTGGTAGAGCAGTAGCAAATGAACTTTTATCATCTAGAGCCACTAAATATAGGAAAGACAGAGAATGGTGCATTTAAAATGCTCCTCTTTAAAGTATGTAAAGCACATTTAAAAGTTAGTTTCTAATCAAAGTGTAAGACTGACTGACTGACTGCACCTGAACTGACTCCAGAAATAAAGCAGTATATGAAGCAAAGCCACTTGCAGGCAGGCTTGACAACACGCAGTTAAGCTTCTTATCTTGGTTTCTGCCTTTCACAAATGCGTACAGTTGTGGCCTGTTTAATTCTTCCAATTATTTTAACAATTTTCTAAATGCCCGTAAGCAGTAGTTCCTATGTGGAAAAAAATATTCTCCCACAGTGTCCCCAGTTGAAATGCAGTTATAGGTTCATCAGCTTTTTCCTGTTGTAGCACCTTTTACAGTATAATTAGTTTCGGAACTATCTGAAAGAACACAGGTATATTTCATGTCCATTGAAGCTTTCACATTTCTTTGAAGTTTTCACAGTGTCTAAAGAATGGGAGAGGAAATGCTTAATGAAGTTTTGCAATGAAAATAAAATGAAAAGAAAGGATATTTTTTTCTGGTTTCCTTTGGTGTACCTTTTAGGATTATACCTTTGACTTCCACAATGCTGTTATTAACAGTGTTATTAAGAGTGAATAATAAATAATAGAATGGATTTCTGAAATACAGCAAGGAGATCCACTGTTCAGTACAATACTGATTTTAATTTTAGTTTTATAGTGTTCTTATCATGCGTCTTATTCTAGCTCAGGTTCCTATTAATGATGTAGTTGTTGGAATTTAATTCCATACCACATTTCATGTGGGAAACATACTTTTGAGTTTAGGCCTTTTTTGTTTGGTTTGGTTTTAATTTTTCTCTCTAAGGAACTGCTTGGTACTCCTAGTCAAATTTCATGGCTTCCAAGTTAAATTTCATATTAAGTGTAGGGAGGAAAAATCATTTATGGTCTTTATGTTTTCAAAAGGAAGAATCCTAGGAGGGAAGCCTTTCTTACTAGTGTCCAGGAAGCTGGGGATATTAAGTGCATTTGTTTTGTATTGTGCCATATACCTTTGTGCTGAGGTATTTGTTATCAAACAGAGGTAATCTCCATCAAGGATTATGATTTCAGATTACTAGTCTGGACACCATTTGCAACATATTGTTCATCTCCCTTCTCTGCTATCTCAGAGAAGTGTCATGCCAGTCTTTACATCAGATGGATAGTCCTGGTCAAGATCCTTCATGCTGTCCAATCCATTGCCTCCTCCCAGTGAGGGTGTTGCACTGGTGCTGCTTCTGGTTTCAGGTGGTGCCCTGGAGGCTTCCTCTGGCTGATTGTTTTCTGTGCTTTGAGCCAGTGCTGTTTGCAGCAGCTTTCCTGCTGGAATGGATTCTCTTCTTTTTATATTCCAGTTTGAGAAGAAGGGGTATTACAAAGGAAGAGGAGAATTAATATATGTTTTACTTCAGGCTAAATATTAAACCACAATCTTTGTGGTAATTGAGAGTTGAGCTTTACCACAGGTAGTCATGTTGGTATTGCAGAAAAAGGATATTACAATTTTTTTCTGGTCATGTGCTGTGCTAAGTTATTGAATGATTGCTTTGTGTAGAATAGCAGTAAAGCATGGCACCTTGCTGTGTGTTTCTATTGCTTGTAACAAATTGTCATCTGTGCCATAACTTCATCTGAAAATAATTTATTTTATTTAAGCTGAATATTGAAGTGGGATGCATAAGGTAAGTACATCAACACATATTTGCCCTGAAGCAAGCACTGCAACTTGAAAATTGCAGTGAAAATGTAGACAGTTTCTCAGAACTTTCTGTTGGAGTGCTTCAAATCTGAGTTTCAGACAGAACAAATTGCACCTAGAAAAGAGAATTAAAAAAGGTAGTCTGTTGGAAGGCTGTCATCTTGGAGTGCAGATGCAAATTTTTAGGGAGTTAATCTGAGATTGTCCTATATGTAGCCACGATAAACTGGTGGATATTAATAACTTGGACACTTTTGACAGCCACTGTGATCAGATAAGGCTGTCCTGTGGTTGTGTTGCACAGTTCTCACTTCATTGAGAAATTGAGGCACTTGTAAGAAACCTCCTGATATTCTACAGATCCATGCTGTGATTTAAATCATTATAAATGCCTAGTAGGATTTCTGTAGGGCAGAGCACATGTATAGTTTTTAACCTTGTGGTTCTTCATCTTGTGTAAATACTATTTTTTTAAATGTATTCTCTTGTAGCAGCATTTTTATATTTTTCTGTCCACAAATGCCTGATACTCTTTTGGAATTTAAGGAAAGAGCTGCACAAAGAATTATTGTATTTTTAATGTCACATTAGATTTAGAAGTTTGCTATATTATTTTAGCGATTTTCCTCAATCATCATATCTTTCAAAGACTGCCATTAAAATAAAAACCCTCTTCTTTATCTGTTTCAAAACTGATGAACAGATCGTACAATGGGAAGATAACATGTCTTTTTGTAGCTCTTACACTTACAGAAACATCTTCCCCAGGTCAGCAGCAGAAGGAAAAATGACAGTGAAACAGAAAATTAGTGGTGTGGTTATTTTTAAAGGTAACTTTAAGGTAACAATTCTTACGAAAAACATTTTCATTTAAATTATTATGATATCTTCTTCATTTGTTGTCACAGAATCCTTCATAATGCAAATTAATGAATCAAGTAACTTCAATAATCATGTATTTCTTGTCAAATGAGTGGCTTTTAGACAACCAGCAGAAATATTGTTGTCTACTGTTGTCTTCCAAAGAAGACTAAATATGTTTAAGCAGAGAATGCTGTTTAGGCTGTAAGGACAAATCACACAATGAAAGGTCATTGCCAAAGACACTTACTATTCCCACTATAGGTGAAGGGCTGCATGCTGGCAGAGTTGAAAAGGAATCCAGCTTGTATGCTGCTCAGTCTAATTATAACATTACAGATGGCCATTATATAAGGAATGCCTCCAAATCAATATCATCCATGCAGAGAGACTTCTAAGTGTATACTTGATCCTGAAAGAGCAGCAGCTTGCTATTTCTCTCCACGAATGTAGCTCTTGAAGCAGCAAGGAGCACCTTCCCTTCCAGGTTACCTTCCTACTGATGCTGACTTGGTATTTACATTTGATTTTCTCTCCCTGATCACCATGCCACCCTCCTTAGTATGGAGCGTTTTTTTACTGTGTGCCTGCATCAGGCTGGGTCACATATTAGATGGAGGCAGTTCTGCTTTATTAAAAATGAATGACACATACCCTGGATAGGATTTTTTCATTAGAACTGAGAATATGGTGACACAGAGACTGAATTTAGCTGAAAGGGAGTAAACCGAGCTAGCAAGGGAATAATATGTGCTGGATGCACATTCATAATCTGGCCAGACTGATGTAAATACCTAAAACGCTAGATGAGTCAAGGTCATATCCATTGCTGCTTTGGATTTCTGGCTGTGGATCTTTTATAACATATGGCTTTTCGTAGCATAATGCTCTTCATTAGGATAATGTGCAACTTTTGGGTAGGACAAGCAGTGTTTTGACAGTCTACTGCTCCCATATTTGAAAATAATAGCTGCCCTGCTAGGTTTCTAAGTATGGGTTCATAAAAGTATTACAGGGCTAGTATATAGACTAAATTGAACTTATTTAGGCATGATCGCAACAGCACATACCAAGAGACCTTTTGTCAGGTCTCTGTAACTGTTGAGTTGCATGATCTTAGCTGGTTCTAATTGGGAAAAGTTACTACACAAGTTGAAGAGGACTAACTCTTTTGAGGTGTTACTACTTTCATGCAACCTTATTTATTTATTTATCTTCAAATTGGAACGTTATTTTAAAAATGTATTATTTTTTAGCATTTAAATACTGAAATTTATTATCAGTATGGTACAGTTTTTGTATGTAATGACGTGTTGCATGACAAAGTTACGTGTTTCTCAGAAGATGGAAATCCTTACATAAGATGCTCAGCATGCCAGGAGCTCGCTTATGTTAAATAGTGTGGTTACAGTGGTTGAGTAGTGATTTAATTTGTTCTGTAGTGCAACATGGAACAACTGCCAGTTTATTTCCAGCATTCTGTGGGATTATAATGTAAGGATGGGGAGAAAAAGCTGGAAATCTAGGTTGGTTAATTGTGCAGAACAGCATGATCTATAGTGACTGGTTGTTATAGTTTTCAAGTGTGCTGAA
>VZRE01010625.1:1056-11837 GCA_013396775.1 Cephalopterus ornatus
CCCCATCCCCCAAAGGGGAAACTGGACAAAAGACTCTTTATTGCTTCTCGCTACCGGCTCGACAATCGGGGTAGGGCGGGACGGCGGCTCCGCGCGGCCAGTCATTCTGTCCCGCCCTGTGCTGGGCCGGACCGTTCTCTGGTGGTGGCTCGGCTCAGCTGCGGCTGCTGTTCGCCTTTTCTTCGCAGCGCCATGGGGGGCTGAGCCATGCTGAGTTGTGGCGACAGCCCTGATCCCGGTGCTGTGCCTTGGGGTCGGAGGGTGCTGGGCTCTCCCTCGGCCTTGTCCGCAGCGGATTTCACTTCGCGGGCATCCTGCAAACTTGTCTTCTACTTTCTGAAGGGAAGCTCTGTTGCTGTTCCTAGGTTAAGCGCCTTCTGCCTATGTGGAGTTCAGCTTAAGACGTGTTTGTTTGTTTTTGATGTTTTCTTGGTTTTGTTTTGGTTTTTGTTTTTTTTTTTAACTTTTAATTTTTTTATTCTGGAGAGTTTTAGGAGAATTTAAGGGTTTTAAAAATTATTTTTTTAAGTTAACTTTCTTATAAGTTTAATCTTTTGTCTTTCTTTTTTTCAAAGGTCTAGGGTGCATCTGTGGGTCCTCAGGACTGGCAAAACCAGAAGTAGGGCCTTTTTAGTTTGACTGGCAGTGCTGAGACTTTTTTTTTCTTTTTCCTCTTTTGCTTGCACTTGATTCTCTTTGCAAGCCATGGAGAATGACAGGAGTGCACATAGGGAGGGTTTCTTGGTCGATTACATTTAATCTAGGAATTCACTGTGAAAATAAAGCCAAGGGATGATAAATAAAAGATGAAGTCTTTTCTAGGATGCTCAGTGTGGGCTTGGCTTCACTTGCTTTCAGCAGTGGAATAGGCCTCAATGAGTAGTTGTGAAAGAAAAAAAGGTAATTTTTTTTCTTTAGCTTCAAAAGTGGAGTGATGTTGGCAAGGGTCAATGTGAATAAAGAAAATATGCATAAATAGAACTGAAGTGTTGACTGCTGCTTCTGGACTCCTTAACTGCATTCTAAACAAATGCTGTACCTACTGCTGAAAATACTTTTGGTTGGGTTTAGTTTTGGGGTTTTTGGTTGGTTTGTTTGTTAGGGGTTTTAATTTTTTTTGTTTGTTTACCTTATATGAGCCTATTTTGGAAGGCTGCACAAAAATAGTGGAAGCTGGTGATATGAAACATCAATTGTATTGTCAAGGGCATTGCCCAAATGCTTCAAACACTGACAGGCATTGTTCCTGCTGCATTTAGCATTGGTGCAGCCTCACCTCTGGTACTGTTCTGGGCCCCACAATTTAAGAACGATGTGAAGGTCCTTGAATTGCCCTCAGAGGAGGGCAGCAAAGCTGGTGAAGGAGCTGGAAGGCATGTCCTGTGAGGAGCAGCTGAGGACTCTGGTTCTGTCTAGTTTGGAGAAAAGGAGGCTGAGGCGTGACCTCATGGCTCTCCCCAGCTTCCTGAGGAGAGGAAGCGGAGGGGGAGGTGCTGAGCTCTTCTTCCTGGCATCCAGTGATAGGATGCATGGGAATGGTTCAAAGCTGTGCCAGGGGAAGTTCAAACTGGACCTGAGGAAGTGTTTTTTTTTGTTTTTTTTTTTGGAGAGGGTGGTCAAACACTGGAACAGGCTTCCTAGAGAGGTGGTCAATGCCCCAAGCCTGTCAGTGTTTAAGAGGCATTTGGATAATGCCCTTAATAACATGCTTTGGTCAGCCTTGAATTGGTCAGGACTAGAATTTTTCACGTTTTTTTTAAGGAGAAAATGAATTGTAAACCACTTCCCATCCTACTTTTTAAAACAAGGAGTCTTCTCTTCTATAAAAGTTTATGTTGGGATGACCTAACAAAACTTTTCATTGTTTTGGATCAGTTTTCATGTTTCATTTTTTCCCTAAATTCAAGGCTTTCCTTGCTCCCAAGAAATTAGTTTCAAAGTTTGCTTTCAGTTGAGGAAAGTAATTCCATCTCTGTATATGATCAGATGTTTTGGTATGTAGCAATTCTTGAATTTGAGCTACTTGTCATTCTAACAACTGATGCTTGTGTGCATGTGTGCTCTCTCTGCACTCTAAGAGAGGAACGGTTAATTTAAAGCAGTATCTGTGAGGGTAGGCTGAAACAATTTAAAAGTTGGCATTGGACAACTTGGTTTCCTTAAAAATCAGTAACTAGTTGCAATGTTTTGCCATATAATTTGCTTTTTTTGTAATGAACCTGGTAGATCTCCCAAAACTAGAGCAGATTTTTGTCTCCTTGAAATTCCAGTTTTTCCTTTTGGTTTACTATCTAAAACTACCTATGTAAAAAACTTCTCTTAACTGAATATGTATGCAGCTCTTGACATGGTTTCATAACCTTCTGTGACCTGTATCACTAGAGATATTGACTGGTACTGTATGCTGGTTTGCATTCTCCTTCTAGTTACATGCCAATGATGATTTATGTGATGCCCTTGTGATGCATTACCATGCTCTCCCCTGATGAGGTAGCAATATGCATTCAGTCTTTGTTGCCTTAGTCCCACTATTGAAGATAAGGATGCTTAAAAAACTTGTCACTATCTTAAAATAGTTTTTTTCTGACTTAATTCTGCAAATACATAAACAGACCGGAGGAGTGTAGCCTTTTAATAGTAACTAAAGTACAGAGAATTCTTTTGTGGTCAAGTGAGAAGTGGTAAGAGGCCTGCTGTAGGAGGTGAGCAGTCGTACAGGATACTTTAATGAATTGTGTCAAATCAGAAATAGACTGAAGTGTCTCCTAATGTGGGGTTTTTAACCAATGCTTTATTAAACCCTTCTGAAAAATGAAAAATTAAGTGTAAAAGAGGGGAAACTGCATTTGAAGTATATTTTAAGATAATTGTCATGTGCACCATCACATGCTTTAAAAAGGAGACCTTAATTTTTTAAATTTATCTATTTTTTATTCTCTTTACTCCTTGTTGCAAGTTTATATTTGACAGTCTTGAAATATCTGGAGATTTTTGCTTTGGAAATGGATCGACAGTAACTGAAGGTCTGGTGCTAATTGGAAGGATGCAGTAAAACAACTCAGTAAGCTTAAATTCACACTAGCAGAACTAGCTGATCAAATAAATCAGAAGATCATTTCCCAAATTAATGTGCTAAAATTTCAGGTGATTTACCTTTTTTCCTGCTTTATTTAACAATCTGCCTGTTTACATAAGTAATCTTTCATTGTTAATCGGTGTCAGACCTTTAATAAATTAAAGAATTGTCAGAAAAATAAGGGGGAAATGACACTATAGATAGAAATTTCACAGAAGTGGGCATTAATTAATATATATATTTTTTTTTGGACAAAGTTATTGACATTCAAATGATCATTTTAAAGGCTGGGAAAATCAAATGTTGCATAACTATGACTTTTAAGAAGTGACACTGAACACATGCCAAGTTTAACTGCTAACTGGTTACTGACAGCTGGGTAGTAATGCAGATACAGTGTGGGAACTGTGCAGCTGACTACAATGTTTAATTTATAATGACTAATGAATAGAAAACATTCAACCATTCAGACACTTAAAATTTGATAAAATTTACAATCTGTATTACAATAGAGGATCAAGTTTGCATGTATTCTAATTATTTTTGTATTTTTAAACTTGTGTTAAAAGCAAGATTTTGGGTTAAAGGCTTTTATTGTCACTGTCTCTTGGGTTTGTTTCCTCATGCTTAAAGTTTGATTCTTTTATACTAGTGGCTTGTATTCTCTCTGCATACTAGTGTTCAGCTATGTGTGCAAGGCATAGCGGCAGCACAAACTCTTCAGCAAATTGGCTTCTAGTTTACCCTTGTCAAGAGCAGCTGGTGTGCCTTAGTAATATTTAATTTTTACATTCAGCGTTGATATTTTGACTGGGCCTAAAGCTCATAGAGCACCAGTCCACATTCAGTGATTAATGATGGTATTGATAGTGCATTTATGGTAAGTATAAATCAATGTAGATAGTATGGTCTTCAGGATTTCATATGCTTAGAGGCTGGTCATTTTTGCCACTTACCTGCAGTTTTGGCCATAAAAGGATGGCAGATAAAATGACTATGTTAAAAATTCATTAACAAAATCATCTACAAATAATCTTCTGGAAAACATGAGCTAGTCAGCCACATTTTGTGAAGAGCTTTACAGTTAGCTACTGATTACTTGCACAGCAGTTGCCTCAATGAAGCACTTAGTTTTCCTCTCATATTTGAAGAATACAGTACACGGCTTGGGGAGGGTGACAAAGTTTTAATGAAACTCATTTGCATATTTACAAGGGTGGCCTCTGTGACCACATTAAGCATGACTTGCACTTCTTCAAGACAATGCTGCTGAGTCGACCGATTTCTAAAAGTTCAAGAACAGGGAAAAAACCATTAATTTAGACTATTGATTTATATATTAGCTAAAGGAAGGGAACCTGGAATGCTTTTATTCTGAAATACTGTGCTATGACCAGTGACAACTGGCTGTACTGCTGATGTTGTACATGCAAAATGAGTCTCAGTTCCTTCGTTGATTTAGGTTGTAAACTGAAACCTTGCAAACTGACTAAAATTAGTTTCTTGGGGATAAAATATCAATCCACTGTATTTTGTGTCTGAATTTAGTGTAGCTATATTATATAAAGCATGAAACTTCAATTTTGCTTCTTCTAGATCAGAGGGGTGAGGATGACAAAATGTGTAACTATGTGAGAGAACTGTAATGCAGCTTTCTTGGTCAAATCTAAATGCATGAATTTATGAAGGTGGCTTCAGCTAAACGGGCTACTAATGCATGAATGGTAGGCAGTGACTATGAATGGGACTTGCTGTAACAGATACATTGGCAATCTGATGGGATGAGGAAGCTGAGAATAACTTGATTAGTCCTACTTCTAGAGGCAAGCATACCACTTAGTTTTACTGTCAGTTTTCAGGGATCGAACTTTGCATTCTCATGTATTCTGTCAATAATGTAAAGACTTACTTTCTAGGTAGTTATGTAGCTGATAAATGTAAGTGGCTGTTTGGTGATAAGTGTGAAGAAGTATTTAGGATTAAACAAGAGTTTGGCTCATATAATAAGATGTACTTGAAGAGAGGAGAGATAGTAAAATGCTGAGTTTATAGATGACAGGGTAGGAAGAGAACTGGGCAAGTGGTGATGCCTGAGATAAGGTAGAGGTCAAAGAGCCCAGTAGATCCCTGAGGAGGTGTATTTAAGGAGGATATAGTCTGAATGACTGCTCCCTCTACATGGTCTGCTTTCAATGGGTATCAGCGAAGGCATGGAAGCTGATTGTTTCATTTTGTAGGAAAAAATCTAAGCTTTCAAAATGGAAAGCAGGTTGGCAAACTGTAATTTAGCTGTCCTGTAGCTTTTGAAATTGTAAAATACATTTAAAGGTATGAAGTGGGTGTTTTCTTGCTCTCTTTTTTTAACCTTATATCCCAATTTAAATTTTATAAATATTTCCTTTGTGTGTCAGATACACCCTGTTTTTCAGAAAGCACCAACTTTCTATTTAATTGAAGGGTGTTTGTTGATCTGTACTTTATCAGAAGCAGAAGCTATTTCTGTTGGGTCATGGTTGAGACTCCATTACAGTGGTAAAACAGAGCCATTTACTTTTGTACAACTGTTAGAAACAGATTTATTCATAGAGTTAAATGTGCATTGATAAGATCATAGAATATAATGGAATTTCTTTTATTATACGGTATAGTCAAATTGTGTCTTAATTCTCATCAACAGACAATAAATGGCTTAATTTTAAGAAAAGCAGGTATGTGTTTTCTATCTTGGTTTGTTTGTTCTTCCCCCCTCCATAGTAGTGAATATTTGTGATACTCAGACTTGAGAAAAAGTGAGAGGGTGTTTTTTTGTTTGCTTGTTTGTTTTTTCAGGGCTATATGTTGTGCTGACCTGGGAATAAGAATGGGGGGAGTGCAATGTTAGCCTGGGTAAGTGGGAAGAGATGTGAATCGTGAGCATGCACTTCAGTGAATCATGCTGTTACAATCTGCTTAAATATTGCAGAAAGAACTTCAGATTCGAATATACTCCTGAGCAAAATTAAAACTCACACAAGTTATCTGTTGATACCAAAACCTGATTTTATTAATTGCTAAGAGGTGCTAAAGAGAAAGAGGAAAAAATAAGAAAAGGTTGGAAAATGCAAAGATTACGTTTAATAAGCAGAGAGAAGTTACCACCATTCTACCTTTCTGCTGACTGGTGCGTGTGTGGGGGGGAGAAGCGGTTTTCTCCTTTTTTTTTCTCTGTCTCCGCAGCTTTCGATGTTATCTCTGTAGCAGCAGGGGGTCTTAACAGCCTTAGTTCTCTGGAATGCAGCCAGGCTGTGGTTTCGCCACTCACGCCGAAGCCATGTCCCAGGCCGTGTCGGGTCTCAGTTCAGCCGAAACTCTGCGCCCTCGGAAAATATGGTCAGGGTAGAGGGATATAACTCACGCACGTGGCGCGGTGGGTCTCAGGCCTCTCCAGGCCGGCAGAGTTCCAGTCTCTGGTGGCAGGTAGGCAACATTGGTGGTGGAGAAAAAAGGCGAGGGAAGGGGGGGGAGAGATTCTTGGTTGCAGTAACCAGTTCTCTCTCCCCCTTTTCTCTCCCAGATTTTCCAAAATTTGTCCTCAACTTTTATAGTGTTCAGAGGAGGTTGTATGTGGTTTTTGGCACGTAGCCCTATTCAGGTGGTCGAAGAGATATGATAACCACAGACAATGGCAGGATCTTTTGGCAGGAAAAGTCCCGTGGGAAGTTCTGGTGAGAACTTCTGGCAGAAAGCTGACAGAGTTTTTGGTAGGAAGTTTTTGACATGCAGAAACAATGGAGAAACATTATTTTGGTATTTCTATACTATCTGTGTGTTACACATGCCTGTTATGAGGTCCATTTTCCCCTCCCTCCTTGAATAACAAAATGAAGTTAAGTAAAGGTGATTATTGAGAAACATTTACTGAAAGGAGGATGTGCAATGAGACACTGATTTGTGATTTTTTTGGAAGTAAAAGAGAGTCACAAAAGACAGTAAAGGTCAAAACTGAGAGAGGAATTGTCAATTTACAGAAGTGCTGAAAGGTAGAGGAATATAAATCCTGAAGCATTTCCAGAAAAGCTTTCCATTGGGGACCTTTGTGAGAACCATCCCAGTGTGATGCACTGCACTGGAAGCAACAAAAGCTCAATGGTAGAATAGCATTCCAGGCAAGGACCTCGGTGTACTCAATTATTTGGCAATGGGAGTGAGAAAGATGAGGTGGGGCAGGGTGATGTTATAACACAAGCACCTCAGGTAGAAGTTACATGTGTGAATGAGGTGGAGGAGTCAGCAGCCTGAGTGTAAAAAGAAGTCTGTATCTTAGCCTAGCATATATGAAGCTTTATTGGTGGGTGGGGTGTTATCTGTAGCTGTGTTTTGGGCCAGGTAGCTTGGAAGGGATAGCATTGCATGTGACCTTGGTAAGGAAATGAATGTTCTGAACCTGGGGATGGGGGAGTGCGGTGTGATAGAATAAGCACATCCACCTATATTGCAGTTCCTGCCATCTGATGCTGGTTTGAAGTGCCCTGGGAAGGGTACATTTGCAGTGTGGGCTGGTGGTGGGACTGCTGCTGAGGTAGCCTGCAATTTAATCTTCCATCACTAGCTGGGTACAAGTAGTGTAAGTTGCTAGCAACACATTCAGCATAGGTTAGAGGGACCTTTGACAGGCTCATCCCCCGCAGAGCTCAGTGCCATCACACCCTGCTCTCAGCACTGAGCAACTCCTCTTTTATGGGCAAAAGTGCTACCAGGCCTTTCTTCAGTTTGCTTTCCTGTGGATATATTTTTGAGCAGGAGGCTGTTGAAGTTTGCTAGTGATATGTGCTCTATTTGTCTAATTGCAGTGTCCAGTGAGGTGGTTACAACTCCTTAGCCCTGATATGGGCATGCTGGTGCAGTGATATATGTATTAGGAGTTGGTGTTATGATGAAAGGACCTCCATTAACTTGAGTTGTGTGTCAGCTGTTCAGAGACTGTTGTACTGGCCTACAGAACCTGGATTGTGTCATAAAGGTGTTGTGCTGATCAAAGGCTGAGACCAGTAGTCTATGGTCTTTGTAAATACAGGTTTAAAGCTAAAATACAAGCTTGATGTCTGTCTTCTTTCTAAGGCTAGTAACCTTAGGTTGCCTGACAAATATAAATTACAAAAGCCATAAACCTTTGATTTGAGAGAAGTTGAAATTGTATTTCCAGTTATAATTTAGCAGTGTTATCACTCTTCCTCCTTCCTTTTCTAGCACATTCCTTGTTGACCAAGCCTGCTGCTGTGAGGAAAGCTGCTGATGCAGCAACACAGTGTGGTTGTAATATCTTCTTATGAGTGGGAGTCTTCCAGGAGCCCATTTCAGCAAGCTTGCTCCCTCTTGTCACTTGGTGAACTCCTCCAAGGATGGACTATGAAACAGGCTTAACAAATGTTTTCCACTGTGAAATACTCTAGTCATAAATATGGTAAATAAAATAACTGACTGTGACTCATTTACTGATCTGTTCCTCACTGTGTTACTCCCATAACAGAAAATACATATTGCTGTGCTTATAAACTTGTATTTTGGAAAGTGTTTTCATGATTGTCATTTGCAAACTAAGACTACTGTGTCATTCACCCTGAAGTTATGTGGTTGCTTTAGGCTGGCTTAAATGCAGCCTGCTGTCAAAGGGATGCTACAGTTCTCAAGCTCACACCTAGTACCAGGGTTTGTGGAGCTGTGTGGTGAGCCAGACAATTGCCCTGCTTATGAATTCAGATATTGCTAGGTGAGTTTTACCTGGTTTATTGGCCAAAAAAGTGCTACTGGTGATTCAAGGGAGACTAGATTACAAGATGAGGGCATTGAGAAGTGCAGGACTAATTTCTGTGTCAGTCACGCTTAGACTAGCTTAAAGTGATCATGAAACTCTGACTGTTGCCTGGGGAAAAGGAGACCAAGCTGCTGTGCTTAGAAGTTCACTATTGGCAAAAGGTGGCTTGATTGTTCCAGAGATGGCAGCATGGGCCTTTCCTGAGCTGTGATGTGTGTTGGGCCTGTATGAATGAGCCATCTTCCACATCTCTTCATCCGTAGTGTTTTTTCTTGTTTCAACACCTTGACCAAGGGATGAGTCCCCCTACCACGCTACCCCAGTGGTTAAAAGCAGCACCAAACTTGCGCAGAACTGGTGGAGGAAAGAAGTGCATTGGAAGCCCTGTTGGACGCTGCACAGTGTAAATGAGTCAATTTTCAGGATAAAAATTACTTCCCTTTGTGGTAAAGAGAGATTTAATGGGGTTATACGCATGCCTGTCTGGGATAGGATGCTTTGGCTTTCTCAACTGCTTGCACTAGGGGGAGATTAAAGGTTATCAACAAGGCTTGCTTTCAACAGTAGCCTGTTTTGATGTGGAAGGGTTGATCTGGGTTGTTCACTTCCTAGAGTCCTACTGCAGGTCTGCCTAGAGGATTTTGGCTGTCAGACTCTGAAGATATGCATGAGTGAGAGACTGAGTCCTTAAGTTGTACATAGCAGGGTACTTTACCTCTCTTGGTTGTCTCCTGCTAGAAAGGATCCTGCGTGACCTCCAACCCTAATTGAAGTGTCCAGTTTCCTTCCTAACTTCTGATGTTTGTTGTACATGTTTATCTAGGCTTTTAAACTAAATACTTCACCTTCCTCAAATGAGGAAATTTCTTAGTCTGTTGTCTTTCCTGCTCCATTGTGGCACTGCTAAGAGTCTTCTAAAATTAGATGTCTCCTTTCTGTCAAATTATGTTTTAGGCTGATCGCAGGTGTTTAATGTGATACTTTTGTGAACTGACCATGATTTCTGCAAGCCAGGTTTATTAAAGAAGTACCAGCTTGAACTCTAGTCCACTTAGTGAATGAAAAGCAGTCAGCTACATCAGTCCTTCAGTTTTTGTACCAATTAGTTTGTTTTCATGGCTGTCTTCCTTTTAACCCCTCTACTTCTACCCCTACTTCGTTTTTGCTATTTTGAAGACATACAATTGGAGAACCTGGCTATTCAGAACAGTATACTGAACTCTATGAAGTTCTGTTGCTCACACGAAGCTAACAACTAGGAAAAAGAACAAGCTCCATGAGTAATGCAAGAGGTTTTTTAAAAATAGTCACAACAAAAGCATTTTGTTTTGAAGCTTGGCTAAGCTGTATTCAGTGTAAGAAGTACTATCCTAGGAAGGATGAAGGTTTACAGGACTTGAGTGGGGGAAGAGGAGAGTAGCAGTATTTGTAGGCTTCTTTTACCTTAATGAAATTCTTAAATTATTTCTTCTGCTATGGGTGGATGTGTGTACTTTTAATTATTATATTTACACAAATCCAAGATTGTGAAACTGTGTTGGTTTAAAGGTAAACCAGCAGGAGAAATGAACCCAACTCAAAGAGATTATAAGTCAGAATTACAATTTAATGAAAATAATATAATAAATACAATTTTGCAGACAGTTGGTTTTTTAACCCACAACACTCAGTGACCTGGGGCACGAACACAATGGTGTTCGTTGGCCACCAGCTGAGCCCCACGTGGTCTCCCTGAGTCCAAAGTAAAAATAGGAAAACCCTGTTGGTGAGACTGGGGCTCGCAATCTGGTGGAGAGCGGTGGTTGCAGTCCGGTCGAGGATGGTAGCTGCAGTTCGGTCGAGGTTGGTGGTCGCAGTACGGTCAAGGTTCTTGTCTTCCTGCCTGGCTTCCACAAGTGGAGTCAGAAGTCCCCA
>VZRE01010627.1:0-36194 GCA_013396775.1 Cephalopterus ornatus
GATGATGATGATGATGATGATGATGGTCAGGTATGTGGTACTGACCAAATAAATCACAAGAGTGCAGAGAGGTGGACCAAACCTGATTAGCCCAACTGGGAGGAGATTAACCTTTCATATGGGTTGGTGAGGTGGAGGGGGGAGGACCATTAAATCCAACAGGAAGGAACTGAATAAAAGCAAAATGCAGAACCACCCACGCCATGAAAACCTTGCTTCTCGTCAAAAGATTATTTCAGCCATTCCCATCATTTATGGGAAGTCTGATCATTAATTTGCCAATTTACAGGATGCATAAGATTCTTTCCCAAGGAGGGACTGGAGATAGACATTTATCTAACCCGCTAGCTAGGCTGTGAGATACTCACCACTGATAAAAAAGTGCACTACCCATTCCCTCTGATCTCAGTGCTGGCCATGGATAGATGATTCAGAGTGTGTTTATTTGACAAGCCCTCATTTAGAAGGGAAGCAGATGACAGTAAATAAAGAGAGATGACTATTGCAAAATCAGTATTTTGACTGGTAGTGTGGATCAGTGCAGGATCTAGGCTGCCAAAGTCACAGATGAACAAATGATTACTTTTCTCAACAAACCATCCTCTCCATCAGGTAGCCAACTCCTTTGTGTGTAGTCAGGCCTTGTGAAGTACTTCTTTTGCAATTCAAGTGATTTTGGATCGCAGTTTGCACATCTGTGTCTCCCATCCTTGCTTGTTAGCAAAAAGTTTGTGCTACCTTGTGCTTCCTTGTTCAGCTTGTTTCCAGGTAAGTTTCAGTGTATTCCAGATGTCCTGTGCATAAGTAAAACTGCAGCACTCTTGACAGAGAACTAAAAAAGGGAAGCAAATAAATTTCCTAGTCTTAGAGACAACCACTGTGTATACTGGTTCCCAGGTGATTCATTCATGAAAATTCTGAATTCATGAATCCCCTTTGGCTAAGATAGCTGTTTGCGCTGACAAGCAAAAGATTAAGCCCCAAACATCTTTTCCTTGCTCAAAACTAAGCTGCAATTTTCCTAATCTTTTTTTCTTTCAGTGGTGCAGTCCTGTGCATTCTGCTGTTTGTATCCACTGGTGATTCTGTGAATGGTATCAGCCATCCTTTTCCTCAGCCTAATTTGCTTTCTTTCCATATGCTGTGCTTGCAAAGCTGCTAGATTTAGAACCCTTCATTAAAAAAAAGAACTGAAACTTCTCACCTCAAACATGACAGAAACAGTAATTTGTATGCTGAGTTTTACTTAAAATAAAAATCACTGATGCAAAACCCATGAATTGTATTCCTCCTAAATGTGAAGTGGCACAGCGGAGGAGCTTTCTTTGTCTTGTTGAGTGATCTGACAAATGTTCCCAAGATGTTTTGGCTGTTTTGACTCTGAGGAGCTGTTGATATCTGTTGGTTTTTTGTTTGTTTGTGTTTTTTTTAAATGTCCCAGCCATCACCAAACCATCACTATAAGTCCCCACTAAAGGCTGGTCTTTCCAAAGAAAAAAGGCAGTGGTGAATAGCAGAGATGTTCTCAGGCCGGTTTGTTTGATGTTTATTGTGATGAGTTTAGATACAGGGGAATGATAACTTTCTGGCGTAAAGGCTTTTTTTTTCTGTGTGCTTTGTCCTAGTGACCCCAAGTCTCAGTTTGTGGTAGTCTTAATCATCATGAATAGGCTTCACAAATGAAGATTTGTGAAGGACTCTACCCACGCTTGCTACAAGTGCGCTGATGGCTAAAAAGGCCAATGCGAGATAGACACGTCCGGTTGCAAAAGGCACAGCAGAATGGCTCCCCAGGTGGTACTGAAAGGACATTGTTCTTTCTGCGTTGCCTTTTCTCCTCTAGAGTGATCCTGCGTGTATTCTCAAAAGAAGCAGCAGCGTTGTGGATGGTGTGTCTCCAGGCCTCCCGATTGGAGGCCAGAGCAGACCAGTGATGGTGATCGATATGGCCAAGGCTGAGATGTTGTTTCAGGGGGTCCTTATATCTCCTCTTCGGGGCTCCTCTCTTGTGGCAGCCAGTAGGAAGTTCACCATAGAGCACAATCTTAGGGAGGCGGTAGTCCTTCATCCTGGAGATGTGCCCTGCCCAACGCAGGTTAATAAAAGCTTATTAAATGACTGGCCTTATCCTAAACACCTACACAACAAATACCTTTGAAGTCTCTTCTGCCATGTTCCTCAGGTGGCAGATGTGACATAAAGAGATCCAGTTAGAAAACTAAAGTATTTGCTGAGGATCAAGACTGAGGAAAAACTAATACTTGCTCATACTGATTACTAGTGTTTTCTATGTTTGCAAAGTCCCAGGCACTCTGCCATCACATGGAAAGGCTGTTTCACTGCAAGCCTTCAAGACAAGCTGTACAGACAACTTACATTAATATTCAGATCACTTTTAGTAGCAGGGAAAACTAGTCAGGGCACCAAAATAAAGCTGTGACGGCAACAATAATAGGTTTTCATTGGAATGACTCTTTCATCTTTGTGATTCGCAAGATACTCTGTTGTGAATTGTTGGTGAAACTGCTTGTGATTAATTTAACATCCACAGGCTTTCATTTGTTCAGTAGCAAGCAAATAAATAAAACCTCGAAAAAAATTTTGTTTCTTCCAGCAGCAGAATGTAGTGACTAGTTTTTCTTACTTTTTATAAATATATTTTTTGCGCTTAGTACTTGTTCATCAGTGACTCCACTTGCTAGACTGGGGTGTACTCCTTTACCATGAATGACTTTTAAGTCCAAGAGAGTTTAATAATGCCACCCTCTGGTGGAAATGCAAAGAAAGTTTTGACACTAAAGATGGGCAGAAGGCTGGGTGGAGTAAGCTTAGGACAGAGGGTCCTGCATGAGCAAAGGTTAATGCAGGGATAGTGAACGGGTATGGTGACTCTTGAAATACTTGGCTCCAGGTGCTGCCAGACTTGTGTAAAAAGACATAAAACTGTCTGCAGTTGCCCTTTCAGAATCTGACTTGATCTGTAAACCCTGGCCTGTGCATTCTGTGTCGCCTTCATGATAACACGTATTTTGTCCATCATCCCTTGCACTGTAGCCTCCTGGAACCTTAGCTATCAGGAGGATCTGGAGAGTAAGGATCAGCAATGGGACCAAGAGAAAGTAAACGAACAAGAGATCAAGTGATGGTAAGCATTAATGATTCAAACGAGGGCTCCCTTGGGAAAACAAACAAACAAACAAACAAAACCAAAACAAAACACCAAAACTGATCACAGTATGAGGATACCTATTTCCTAAGATAGGACCCATCCCAAGGGGGAGACGGGCTACAATAAGCAAAGACTCTCTGCAGAAGGGCTCTGAAGCCTCTTGGGGTTCATGAGCTAAGAAATTTTAGTCAGCTCTAATACTGCTATTCACAAAACAGGCAAATCCAGCTTTGAACTTCTTCATACACCTTCCTTCCAGGGCAAAGAAAATATGCTGCTGAAGGTCCTTTGTCCCTACCAGGAGGTCTGCCATGATGTCCCTAGGAAGTGCTGAAAAAGCAATTCCTGTGTCTGCTTACCCGTTCCCCATCCCTGAGTAGTTATAGGCCATTAGCACTATTGGTTGAGGCCCTTCCCGTGGGAAATCCTCCCCATTTCCATGTGCTCCTGCTGTGGTCGAGCTGGGGTCTGTGTTACCAGCAATTGCTAGGGGCAAAAAAAACCTGCTCCAAGTGCCTCTCAGACATACCATTTCATTCTAGTTTGCTCCTACCTGGTTGGAGGCGGGGAAAAATAATTGGAGCTGCAGCTCAGGGTTTCAAGCAGTTCTTAAATGTAAGGAACCGTCCTGGTACAGCGCATAGGAAATTAAACATAGAAACAGCAGATACCGTCTGTCACTAGGGGGAACTGTCAGCAGATGCATGAAGCCATTGACTGCTCTGCGTCCTCGGCTTCGTCAGTGTCCTCCCATGAGCCCTGCAAGACTTGGCCACTGTAATTTGTGCTGCTGTTTCTTTGCCTCTCGGTGCTGCTGGCTCTAATTTTAATGTAGCAAATGCAGTATTTATGGGCTAAATGCAAAGTTCCCAAGGGAGAAATGCAGCTTCTCAGTTGCCTGGCATATGGATATGTATGTAGTGGGACTGTTGCGCTGCAGCTGAACATGGAGCAGAGACAAATGCAAACTATTTATTAGAGACTTAAAATCTGAGTGTGGTGAAAAAAACAGACTGTTCCAGTGATAGCTGCAGTTAGAAAGGGGATAATAAGTGATGAATAGTGAAACAGGTTTGCCAGAGTCCTTGCTTGCATTCTCTATCCCTTTCACTAACCTCTGCCTTCAGTGATATAAAGTTAATGTGCTGCTTGCTGCTGATTGAAGTATCATGGTTGGAAATTTGGTAAATGCAAACTATTCTAAACAAACAAACTGGTTTCCCTGTGTCCAGTCAGAGCTATTTTACAGTGTTTCTTTAGGAAGAGAAACAACAAATGTAATATATTAACATTTGTGTCTTGAATATTAGAGTAACAAACAAGATCATACAGGAACAGCTGGTGGATTGTTTTTCCATGTCAAAAACAGTGTGTTTACCCTGGCACTGCAAAACCCCAGTCTTGAGGTTTGGGTGTGTATATGTTGAAAACCAAGCTCTTACAGTAGCTACCATGTAAATTAGGAAGTTCTGATGAACAGTGGTAGCAGAATTATTAACAACTTCAACAGAAGGTGTATGTATGTGTTAAGTGTCAGAAACCAACCTTTGGTAGTTACACATTGTTCTCAAATTTTGCTTTGATTACCGAACTTGAATTTCAAAATAATAACCTAGATGACACAGGTTTTCATTAGAGTTCCAGGTGTCTTGAAGTGCAAACAGCAAATCTTTGAGCAGGATTAGTTAAGGTCTTAATACAGATTTCACTCAATGGGTCTTTTGGAAGTGGTGTGTCAATGGCTTTTGATGAAGCACCACATCATGCTTGGGAAATAACTACAAAGGAAAGATGTTACCAGCTAGGAGCTGAACAAGCAATAGTGGGCAGATGTAGTGCAACTTCTGGAATTGACAGTTGGAAAGAATAAAGCTGGTAACTGAGATTTTCTCTGAAAAATTCTCATTTGGTTTTTAGTGACAGCAGGACTTGGGACTTGCATGGATAGGGCTTTTCTCCTCATTGACAACAAAGGTGACCCTTATCCTGCTAGGAGAAGGGTTTTGTATCACCCACAAAATCTGAGTGAGGGACTTCACAAAGGTTATAGAGACAAAATGGAAATGACAGAACTTAACTCATAACCCATTAACTTATAACTAGTTTCTCTGTGAAATACATCATTAAAACTTCAGACTACTCTGGGCCAGGACTTCAGATCCACTCCCAGCAAATGCTGAATCCAAAGGAAATATGTGGGTAGTGACTGGCTCTTTCTGATGCCAGTGTTGAAAATGACAGCTCTCACTGCTGAGCAATTTCCTAAGCCGATGCGGCGATCTGGCAGCATTTCTGAGGTTTTTTTGTACAAGTTAAAACCCCCAAGAATTCAGAGTGCCCATGCTCAGCTTAAAAATGAAAAAACATAAATCCTATTATTTTGGAACTGTGATGTAATGTTTGACTAAGAGGGATTCACAGTGGCACCTAAAAATAATACTGATGTCCATGTATCTCACTGCAAGCAGTTTGATGAATATGTGTCTTGTTCATTCTATTTTTAAGTAGAACATGAAATATAGTCTTGAACCTGCTGAGGAAATTTGGATTCAGGTTTTATTAGTTCCTCAAACTGCAACCCATCTGGAAAAAGATTTACGTTAGGTGTCAGCGTGATTCTCAAACAGGAAAAAAATTGACCATGATGAATAAATAAGATGCAAGGGGAGCTCACTATCCCTCAAAACCTCAAAGCCCAACACCCCCCCCCTGCAAACCGAGAGATTTCCTGACCTCGTTTTTTCACACAACCCAAAACTATTCAATGGATAGATACAACAAGTGTGTGTGTGTGTGCGCGCGTGCACATTTCCATGTGTAAATTGTGAGTTTCTAAGTAAGTAAGATTCTGTCCTTAATTTATGGCAGATGGAAAGGTTTTATCCCATACTGAGACACTGGTTTACATTTTCATGAATGGTGGGTAGGGACTCGATGGTTGATGGTCCTCAGGGATGTGTCGATCCTGCCTAAGGATAAAAGCATCATTAATGCTATGCATAGAAAAGCTTTACATGTTGTAAACTAGCCAGGCAGTGAGAAAAACACATTTCCTGCTTCAGAGGTTTTGAAAGAGAAGTTGTATTTTTAAATAAAGGCTACAATTAACTGGAAGTCCAGTTCTTAAAGAGACATCAGTGGGCTTTCGGTCAGGCTTGCATGGTGCGAAGAATACCTTAAGGAGCGTAATACATCAAATTAGCAGAAATCCAGGGAACTACAGTATTAGCTGTCACAAATCACAAAAGTAATTGCATGGTGTGGGCAGGAGCTGCAAGGCTCTGGCTCCCCGTGCCTGCTGCCATGGTGCAGTACAGTGAAGGGCAGCAATGCCGAACACAGTCCTGGTAAAGTTTGCCACTTGTGGCTCTCAGAGCAGTGGTATGTTTCATGGAGTCTGAAGTTTTTTTAAGGAACAATTACAAAAATACTCTTCCAGGTAACACAAAAAAAATGAAAATGTTGATTTTGGTTTTCACTTGGGTTTTCAAAGATTTACCACTTCTGCTGTGAGGAAGAATCTGCATTACCAGATGTTTGTTGCAGAGCCCAACGCCTAGAAACCCTCCTGAAGCTTTTAGTCTCATACAAATGCTCAAATATTGATCAGTAAGACCATGCATGTAAAATGGCAAATTCTATATAATAACTTGCAAATACATGGCATAAAACTTGACAATGTTACACTGACAATCCTTGGAAGTCTTCCATTGCACGGTGTGGCAAAGAAGACAGAAGGAGTGCAGGTGTCAGGAGGGCCCTTGACTTGGAAGTGAAGGATTTTTGCAGATGCAGCTTCACGCATCGCAGCTTGCAGAGGACCCAGGTCTGACGAGGCAGTTTGACTCTCAGTAGCAAGTCTACCCTGCCAAGAAGATGATCCATATGGCAGGAGTATGATGCATTGTGCTGGTGATGGGTAGCATTGCTGGGAAAGAAACCACTGGGGAGAAGAGGAAAAGGCTCTCCTTTCCTAGGAAGCTGGCAGAAAGCCTTGGGTTTCCACCTTTCATTTTAGAGATCGCATGTGGATCATATTGAAAGGTGCCTTTTACTCTTCCCACTCAGTAACTCAGCATTGTCTGAAAAATCAAAGTCAAGTCAGATAAACCAAGTGAGATTGCATTGCTTGGCTTGGCAATCCACCCTTTTCAGGCTGATTTCATGCAGATGACTTCTTGTTTAGTCTCAGAGCACCTTCCTCTTTCTTTCTGCACATCTTAGCATTTCTTTAAAAAAACGTTGTAAAAATACCATATCTTAAAAATAACACTTTCTTGAGGGTAGGAACAGACAGACTTGTTTTCTACCACTTAATTAGGCAGACTGAATTTGGAAAAGTAATTTGATTTCAAGTGACACTCATGCTACACAATCTTAGACAGTAAGTCTGGAGTCTGGAAGTCCACTTATAGTTGAAAATTACAAAATTCAGCATATATTATATATTTACACCTAATACAAAGAATTTTATGAAAAGGTTTCTTTCTTTCTTTTTTATTTTTACAGCAGAGTGAGATGAATATTCAGTAGCAAAATAAAATGGAATATTTAATATTTGTGAAATTATTGTATATGGAAAATTGCACAATGGAGACATTCTCCTCCAAGCTTTCTTAGAAACAAGGTGTTGCTAAGGTCATCAAAGACAGGGTCTACCCCTCTCACTGATAGTCTAAAACAACTCATTTGTGTTAGTTGAAAAGTGAGAGTGTTTCTTCAGTTCCATCAGTGTATAGAAATAGGACCCCACTGTCATGGACTTGTTTTGTAAGGTTGGTCCTTGATTTTTCCTTGTAAGCTGATTTCAACTTTATTATTGGCAACAATCCTTTTTCCATTTACCTAACTCTAGTCCCCAGTGCCAACAAAAATCTCCTTTGCTCTTGCAGCAGATGACGGCTGTAGTTTCCCAAGGAGGTCCCTGGCAAAGGGGTCTCAGTTTGTCTGATTGACATTTTTCGCCCCCAATGCATTGTTATTGCAAGAGTAAAAAGGATGTTTGGAGTGCACGTGGGAAATGTATCCTCTGGGATGACTTAGGTCTGGGTATATCTGCAGTTTTCCCTGGGGAAATCAGTTGTGGCGGGGAGGACCCAAAGGTTGAGGCAGGTTGTAGTAAGGAGCATGGGCAAATGGTTATTTTGTTCCAAAAGCCATTGTCTATGGCAGTACAGACACAATTGATGTTTATAACAGGGAGCAAGCAGAGCACGGGTGTGAAGCATGTACTTACCATGCTCAGCTTGATCATGCTATATTTGGACCAAGCAGAGTGATACTCAAACCCATACCTCTAGTTCCCCTTGTCCCAGCAGGTGCTGGTCAAGTTGGCAGCCCCTGGCTCAGCAGAGGGCTTGGGGGTGTGCTCCACTGAGCTCTGGCCTTTGGCTCAGGCCAAGCCCATGGTACTCGGGAGATATGCCTACTGGCATATCTCTGATCCTTAAGGACGGTCCTTTCCTTATTACTACATGCTATAAACACAAAGTGCACTGTTGACTCCAAAAGCATGTTAATAAAGAACTCATTTTTTATTTTTTTTTAACAGTTGTATTTTATTAGGGATGAAAGCACAGGTTAAAACATTTGTTGCATTCAATAGTCCCCAAATCACTTCCATATAGATATATAGCATCAGAAAAATATACCCCTTGACTATAAAAAATATTCTCCTAACAGTCAGCTACCATTTATTAAAGAGATCTCTCTTCCCTTAAAAAAATGAGTGTAGGTCTATGTACATTAGTATCACGTGTACCTACACAGACACATGCACATTTCTGTGATGAAACTGTTTAAAAGGTTCCTTATCCTTGAATTCTTCTCCATCTCCTTTTCTAAGCTTTTCTAAGCACTCTTTTCATTTTTACTTCCCTCTTCCTTTCTTTTGATTCCATTCCATGTTTGTCACAGACATATTGTACTGCTTTGTTTTTAGAATCTTTACTGTTTTAGAATATTTAATACTTAACAATAGGCATGTCAGTAATATTCAGTGCAGCAGTCAAGTCTGTTCATATGGGTAATGGCAATCCCTCAGCGCTTGCTAGCCCTGCAGAAGACACATATACAGACATTTCTCCTTCCCAGAGCCTTTTAGACAAAGATAGAGCCATCCTGGTCACTGGTGTTCAGGGTTATGTTGCTGTTCACAACACTCTCTGCATAGCTAACTGAATGGGTGACCTGGTAGTGACTACAGGGGCCACAGAAACACAGGAATGGACAGTACTTCAAGCAGACTTGATAAAGGTATTTCCTGAATTTTTCCCCAGCAAAGGCATAGATAAGAGGATTGAGACAACAGTGACTGAATGCAATGGTTTCGGTCAGGTGCATTGCGTAGTCCAGGGATTTAATTTGGTTGCAACTTGTGAACAACTCATATTGCTTTAAAGTTTCTAGAAAAATCAGTACATTGTAGGGAGACCAAAAGAGAAAAAACACAACCACCACAATCAAGATCAGTTTTATGGCTCGTGCTTTTTTCTGATTTTTGCAGGACATCAAGGTTTTGATGATCCCACAATAGCAATAGCATATGATACAGACTGGGATGAAAAAGCCGATGGTGTTCAGCTCCATATTGCAGAACACTGGCCAGATGTTCTCCAGCTTCTGTGGGAAGACAGCAATGCAGTCATTTTCTACCAGCTGGGAGAACACAAAATGTGGCACTGACACTAAAACCGCTACTGCCCATACTCCACAGGTTACAAGAAAGCCCTGTCTCAGTGTTCTGGATTTCAGAGAATATGTTGCTCGAACAATGGCCAAGTACCTGTCAACACTGATAACAGTGATAAAGAACATGCCCCCAAAGAAACCAATGTAATACAGCGAGGAAACAGCTGTACATGAAACAGTCCCAAGAGTCCATCCACGCACTGTGTTGGAAGCCCAGAATGGGAGGGAGATCACAAAGAGAAGGTCCGAGACAGCCAAATTCAGGAGATAGATGTCAGTGATGCTTTTTTTACTGCCTTTCACAATGGCAAAAAACACCATTAGATTCCCTGTGAGGCCAAGAGCAAACACCGCAATGTAAAATATCGGCAGAAATATTTTCCCAAATTCTTGGATGTCAGTTTTATTGCAGGTCAAAGCATGTTCATCGTAAGTGTATTCAGCTGTCGTTTCTGCATACGCGTCCGTCATGCTGAATTTGCTGGCTAGAGGCAAAATGGGAAGAGTAAAGAAAATAATGTTAGAGGAAGTTATCCAGTATCTGCTGTGGTAAAATATTGAGAGACTGTACCAACAAGCACAGTCTGGGATTTTGTCACTATTTGACTTAGTGATATTTGTACTACTGTGGAGGTGATGGTAGTTACTAATAAAAGCCCAGACTCTGCCATTACATGAACTTCACTGAAAATTAACTCTTTAGGATAAGAAAAACTAAATGAGAATTTCAATGACTGCCGCATAAGCCCCTACTTATTGGAAGTGCAGCAGCGGCAGCAGCAAACCAAGATCTGACTGAGGTGGTGCATTGCAGCACTGTGAGAAATGCAGGCCCTCTGCCAGTCTGTTGGGCAGTGCTCAGCAGGAAATGGTACCTCACAAATAGCTGCTGATCAGCATGCAGAGCCCGTCAACACCACCAGCAGCCCAGTCTCACCCCACATGTTAACCCTGAGGTGGAAGTGTGGTAATACACCCAGTTTAGCCAGGTCTGAACTGATGCTTTCTGATGTGGGAGGAGCAAAGTCTGCAATGGGACATCGCTTGGGAGCAGTCATATCTTTGATGAAGCTCTTTTAAAAATTATTGTGTGATCAAAAGAAGAGACACTATATAGACTCTTTTCCTCAAGCAGCAAAGCATCTCATAATTGCTCCTGCTTTGGCTGTGAGGTTGGAGCCAGGGCTTGTTGGCTTGGCTGAACCCAAAGAGAGTATGGGGTGCAGGTGTGCAACCTCTGGGCTCACTTATCGGCACACCCAAAAACTCAGAGCATCAGTCCCCTCTGCAGTCCCTTGAGATGTGGTGTTCAAGTCTCCTCAGAGATTTCTGTTTGCAGGAAACCAAAAATCCTAGAGGGGTGCAGATGTTCTGTATTCAGTCTGCTCCCTCATTGGTGTAAAGAGCTTGTGAGTATACAGTTCTTGCTCTCACTATAGGAAATGCAGGAAATGAAGGGTGTTATACACTGTGCAGAAGCCCTGGGAGATGACAACATGGCCAAAACAGCTATTAAAGCTGAGACAGAAAGGAAAGGCCAGCGATAACAAAACTGCAACTAATAACTATCCCTTGGTCACCGTGTTGCCAACTTGTTACAGGAACCCCAGCCGACTGTAAAGAAGGGACTCAGTTCGGTGACCATAGGCTGTCTTTATTACAGATGTTTACTTCTCCTGTTAGCGGGACAT
Organism: Cephalopterus ornatus; assembly: GCA_013396775.1. NCBI lineage: Eukaryota > Metazoa > Chordata > Aves > Passeriformes > Cotingidae > Cephalopterus > Cephalopterus ornatus. Next base: position 11,551 of record VZRE01010627.1, read on the forward strand.
GTAGTCAATACAGCCAACAAAGAGCAGTCTATCTGAAATAATGCAGCTCAGGCCAAATCCGCTTTAAGACAAGACAGACTGCTTTCCAGACTCTGCTGATCACACTGGTGAAAGTTCTTTTCCCAAGAGAGCACAGCTGTATTACTCAGCAGTAAACACTGATGGTGCAGAACTACTCCCACTCCTGATGCTTAGAGCTAATTAATGATTAGCTGGTTGGAATCCCAGCCTACATGTCCACGTTTCACCAATAACAATAGCTTTTATACCATCTGTTTAAAATAAGCCCTGCAAGACTAAGCATGAAATAAAGATGTCCTGGGGTGTGAGATAGTCCTTTGCCCAAGAAGCTTCCTTGTAACTGCAACAATATTCCCCATGAGTGGCTACTGTGACCATATCAACATCTCCTCCCAATGCCTCATTGCCAGAGTGCCATTTGTGGTGTTGGACATGAAGTTTTGGCCTCTTATTTTGTAGTAATGTCTCAAACAGGGTTTTTTTGGTGCTACTTGAAAATGCATGCTCTCTGTTTTAAAGTATCTTCTTGAAAGTTCAAAGCCTAATTGCCTCTGAAACATTTAAATGAGAAGTGCCCATAGTCACTAAAAAACAATCTTTGTGGTTTTGCACAGGAAAAGTGGGCTAGAAGAAGGGCTGTCTCAGCACTGGTAGCTTTGGGGCATAGGCACAGCATGGGGAAAGCTGTTTGCAGCAGGCAGGCACACCCATGGGCTGTGCGGCTCCTGCAGTGTCTTTCCCCTTGAACTGGAAGCTGAGTCTATCCAGCCCCTGCTTGCAGCCCAATTCAATTCTTCAGCTTCTGGAGATGAGGTATCTGACACCACCAGAATTAAAGGGATACAAATAAGAAATGCTTAGGTGCTGGGGTCAGCAATTGCACAAGATACTTATTTTCTAGTAGTGAGCTAACTAATTAGAGTTGCCTACAGAGATACTGTCATCTCTTTATCTGCCCTATTGAGGGACACAGATATGAGCAGGAGACTTCATACGTAATCTCAATAACCCATCATTTTCTGCCTTCCCGTCCTAATTTCTTTCTTCTTTTCTGAGACTAAAATATATTTAGCAGGTGCCTTTAAAATACAAATAAGTGCCAGGGTACACCAAGTCTCTTGGGCCAGATATGAGTCACTGTGTCAGCCCACCCAGCTCCTTTGCACCCACCTGCACAAGCACCAGAGCCTCCGTCTTACTCTGTGAGCTGCTGTGCTCCACAGCTGGTTGTTCACCAATGCAATGGCATGTGGTAGCCGAGGGCTACCAAAATGATTGGGGCTGGAGCGCTTGTTCTGTGAGAAGGCACTGAGAACTGGCTTTGATCAGACTCAGGAAAAGACATCTCAAGTGGAATCTAGCGAGAAGGTATAAAGGTGAAGCAGACAACTTTCCTCAGGGCAATAAGAAGCCATAGCCATGGGAAATTATTACTCAATGCATGGGAAAAGTTTTTTGCTGTGACGGTGGTCAAACACCAGGACTCCAGCGAGGTTGTGGGATCTAATTGCTAGAGATACTTGAAACTCAGCTGGCCCTGCTCTGAGCATGGGTTTGGACAAGAGACCTCCAGAAGTCCTGTCCTAACCTCACGATTCTGCAATAAAGCCTGACAGGGGTCTTGACATTTCTGCAAAGTTTCCCAGCTTCTTCTCTGCTGTGTAAGCTTCTGTTTCAGACATGTCTTTCCTGGTGTCACAACGAAAAGTCTCATCATGCACAGAGTTAAAAACTGATTGATATGTGCTCGTATCCCATTACCATCTCTGCTAACTGTGCTGGCAGAGAGGGCTGTTCAGTGGTGCTTGTCTAGATTGTGCTGTGTGAAATCCCGGATCTGGGAGAGAGGCAGTGCACACTGGTTTACTCTCCTCTCTGAGAGCCTCTAGCTGTGCTGGTTTTTCACATGCTTGCTCTCTTAATTCATATTTAGAAAAGCAGCTTGTTGCTCTGGAGGGTTTCCATATGTGTCCATACAAGTTGCTGCGCTCTATTGGACAAAGAGGATTTCACACATGTAAGGAAATGCAGCTCCACAAGTTAACCCTCGGGTCTAGCAGACTTCTGCCCAGGCTGAGCTGACCGGCATTGCCTGGAGAGAAAGCTGGGTGCAGGAATGGCCACCTTCTTCACTGGAGAACATTTACACAGAGGTGCAGGATAAACTGCTGGACAGTTTTCTCTCTTATGCTTACAATAAATGTTCACCTCAGGGACAAAGTGAATTGAAGAGTGTAGAGGACACAGGAGGACCACAGGCCTGTGAGATTCCTCCACCAGACTTTTTCCCTTGCTGAGTACAGGAAATAGTAGATTCACTTCTGCTTTTCATGGAACTGCTCAACCACTTTGCTTTTTCTCCAGATTTCCCCAGAGGCTTTACACCCTAGTCTCCACAAACACTTCTGCTCTTAATCACGTTTATAGCTATCTGAAAGACCATAGTCTGCAAGACCAATACCCCTGTTTCTCAACCCAGCTATTCCCAACAACCATATGTGCTCTAAGTAATACACAGGGAAGTGAAATTGTGAGACATCCACAAACTCCTCTAAGGAGCAGAAGTTGCCTTTCAACCTTCAAACAACACTGGCATGCGCCTGGGGGACACAAAATCCAAATCCTGTTTATACATCTGGTATTTCCAGTCGTCACCTCCGGCACTTCAACCAAGTGTCAAGAAGCACTTGCCTCTCCATCATGCCTCTCCAGTCGTCGAATTAAGAGAAGTTAAAAAAATAACCAAATTCAGACCTCTGCCAGAGAGTCAAGCTTCAGATTTCACAATATGCTAATAAAAGTACTTAAACCTCCGAAAGATTTTCACACCTTAGTCAGCATTTCTGGGTGAGGCTCACTTACATGCTTTTCTTATGCAGGCGAAGCATGTTTTCAGTGCACGCTGAATGGGCTGATGATTCAGCTGGCCCTGGGAAATGGTAGGCTTTGTGGGAACCCCTGTGAAACCCTGTGGGTTCATATTCCTTTCTCACCCTTAGATCTGAGCTGCCATCCCCCTACCCAAATATAAACGCCACTGCTTTTTTGCATTTGCGACTACACCCATCTGCTTCTTGCCAGCTGGTGATTCTCAGCAAGACCATAGGGATGACCTCAAGTACCTCCAAATGAAATCTTGTAGCCATGGTGGCACTTCCAATACATAAAAGAAAGAAATTTAAGGAAAATATCCAGAACTGTGTGGAAACTATCAGGAGAGATGCAATTCTTAATAGCACTCTGGGCGAAACTCTTAACCAGCCTGGTGCCAAGCAGCTACCACGCAATCACCAGACTGCCACGGACACCTCTAAGCATGGTTTAGATGATACACAAACCAAAACTTAGACTCATGGACAAAACATTAGCCAGAGATGGGGCCCAGTTTCTATTTCTACACTCAATTGGTTCCTATAATTCACTTAGTTTATCATGCAGAGAAAGGTCACTCCATTCATAGGGGATGATTTCTGGAGGTGGTTGGGATCATGTTAGACAGCCAGGGTCAAAAGCAAGCCCAGCCCAGCATTTGCAGCTACTTTAACTCTTGAATTTCAGTCCTTTATTCAGTCCTGAAGTGAGGAGATGTTCTCCCTGTTCCACCTCTACAGGTGCTGGAAGCAGCTGACACAATGCTGATCTCCAAAAGCAGAAAACAAGGTGAAACAGCTAGTGTACTGAATCTTTAACCTGGCAAAATGAAATTTAAGCAGTTAAGAGGGAGACTGCAGCTAAGGTCAGTCTGTGTGGCTTTATAGAAGAGGAACTTTTGGATATCTGATGACACTGCAAGGTTGATAAATGGGACTGTGGGAGAGTTTGAGCTCTGACCTGGACTGCATGCTTATTTGGTTGACACATGTCTCCAGCTCAAAGCAACACAAGTCCAAGAAAGCATTGCAATGGGTTTTGGACTGGTTAGCCATCAGATCTCAAAAGACAGACATCCGTGGAGGAAGCCTCACTGAACTAGGAATATCGTTCGTAAAATGTTTGTGGAAATAGCAAGTTGAAAGCCAAAAACTGTTCAGTATTTTCATCATTGGTTTGATAGTAGATCGGGAATGAGAACTAGCAGGGGGATGTGATAAAAGAGTTATAGAATTGGACAGTGATTCAGATAATCTGAGCAATCTGGGGCTCCTCAGATGATTCACTTTCTCTCTAATCTAGTCAAAATGGTATGCTTGGGAGTTAAACAATGCGGGCCATGTCTCAAGAGTATGGGAAGTTCTCAAGGAAACTTGACTGCAGGAAAAACTGATGCAACACTCAGGTGTTTAAAGAGCTGCTAAATGGGAAGGAACGAAAGAGGGTAGACTGCCATTGCAGAGCTTAATACTGGGGGTGGACACATAACTTGTTAATACTTGATTTCACATTTGCTTGTTTTAATAATCTTTTAATTATTCTAGTGGGATTAGCCGTATCTTAAAGTGATGCAGGGAAATTCAAATCAGAAACATGGAAGATATGAATAAGATACACATTTTTAACAGGGAAAGGCTAATGACTGAGGAGCCTTCAGGTAGGAAAAGGATTTGCATATCTGAGGGTCTCCATGTCAAGAGAAGATATTGTTCTGGGAACCAGGTTTAGGCCAGACACAGAGGAGCTCAGCAGGAGGGTACTGGGTAAAACCCTACAGTCTCTGACAGGCAGGGAGGCAGACCATATTGGGGCACACTTCTGTTAACAACCATGACTCTCTTTTGGTAATAAATGATTGAAAAAGCCAAACTGTCCTCTCCCCACGTACTTCAACTGCATTAGCTAGCCCAAATCCTGGGCTGGGACCCCTTGGAAGGAAGTGGGCTCCTGTGAAGAGCACAGAGCAGCTGCTGGGGTTGGGTTAGCAGCGAGGCTATACGATGGCTGTGGAAAGAAAGCAGCACAGTTTGGGGATGTTGTTATCAAACAGCCAGTGTGTACTGCAGCTGTTAAATCCTGTGTGTTTTCCCTCCTAACCAGTTCTTTTATCATTCCTCAAAAACTTCTGAATGAGTGTGGTATAATTCCAGATGTGTCTTTGCTCCCTACACCCCCCGCCCCACCCAGTCCTTCCCTGATGACTTTAAGGTGAGGAAATTCCTTTCTTTGGTGTTTCGTTTTTCTTCTGTGATTTGTTCTCAGATCAGCTGGACAATTTCTGTGGCCCATCAGAGTTCTGCAAACCTATTAATTGCTTATAGATTTGGGTGATTTGATATACAGAAGCTCCTCCCAAGACTTTAAGGGTGAGTTATTTAAAAGCAAGTAGTGATCTGGGCTGCTTTATTACTGGATTTTCCAATTTAAAGTGAAGTTGAAGGTGCAGAAAAATGATGCAGAGGCTTTCAAAAAAATTAGGGCATTTAAGGTGTCTTAAGTAAATGACACAGAAATGGAAGCTGATTAGACCACTGCTGATCAAGATAAATATAAGGCTGAATATTGGTCCTTTATAAATGCATTTAGGTCAAAGAGATTTAAAAAGTGCTGTCTCTGCCAGTGGCGAGGTCTTCACCACCTATCTTTCAGAGCAACCACAGAGGTACTATTTTGAACGAGATCTTGCTCTTGCTCCATCAGTTCATGCTCCAGCTGGCCAGGCCAGTGGCCTCACTCAGGCTGGTTGTGCTTCCATTAGAGCAAAGCAGGCACAGGGGACTGAACCCAGGTGCCCTGGATGCATCCTGCCCCCAGCAACGTCCCTCTACTTGTTGGTTTTGTTGTCCTGCCAGGAAGACTTGCTGTGAGGCATGCAGGAGGTACAGCTACACCACAGCAGTGGTGGGGCCGTGCCAAACCCTGCCAAACCCCTGGCAGCTCACCCCTGTGGTTACTGGTGTATTTATAGCAAAAGCTGAAGCTTTCGGTGGTTTCAGCTCCTTCCCTTGGCTCTGGGGAGGACAAAAGCCCTCTGAAGGCTGACAGGGTGGATGTACAGGAGTCTTGGTGCCTGCACACTTAATGAGGCAGGGAATAGGTTCAAATCTGGGGGCATGATCAAGTCCCTTGAGCAAGTGAAGCCGCACAGAGTCACATCAAGGCATTTTCCTGGGGCACCATCATTGATTAAAATCATTCTTCTGAATGGGAACTAAGCACTGGGGAGCTTCTGAAAAATCCCGTAAGGCATTGGTCAAAGCACCTTTAGAAACCTGGCCCTAAGGAAGTCAGAGCCTTAAATATTTGTTTTAGAAATTACTTACGCATTTAGGAAAGATGACCCGGCAGTATAATTTAGACTTCTGCATCTCCCCTGGATCTTAAAGCTGAGGTTCAAAAATCACTGAAATCGTTCTGAAATTTTCGTCTGTGACTCTCAGGGTCATGATTTTATGGTCTTGATTTTATGACCAGAACTAAGGGTCCTCTTCAAAGCCTTTGCAGCCTGAGATGGTTTCCAGTCAGTGTCCTGTTCCCAGGGGCCGGCCAGGGAATGGGAAATTAGGTAAATGGTGTGAAAATTGTTGCAAAGCAGTATTTTTGTCCTGGGGAGCACGTTAACTGAGCTGCAGGGGGTGTAGTGGCAGAGCTGAGGAGGGACTAGCTGCCTTCCCAAGAGCTGCCCATGGGGAACTGGGTGTTTGGGGTTGTCATCTGACTGGATGGTGACTGTCTTGTAAAATTTATTGTACAGATATTTCGTCTAGCCTGTTAATTTCCCTAATTGCCCTTTCTGCTTGCACAGTTGCTCATGACACTCTGTATCTTTTTTTTTTAATATGTATAGTTGAGCATTTTGCCAGTGTTTTCTCTTACCTCCTCTTCCTCAGTACCTCTTTATCCCAGGCCTTCCCTTCTTAAGCAGCATTCAAATTTCTTTTGTATTTTCTGTAAAAATCTGTAAAAACAGATGATTTTTTTTTTTTAGTTGTGAGCACTGTTTGTACTTGTTTTTTGTTACCGTTTGCTCCATCCTCTCACTGCCTTTATTGTGGTGCCTATTTACTTCCTGTCCCCCACCCCCATTTTTGTGATTAATAATATCACATTGCTTTAGCATCCTTGAGAAATCTGAGGAGGCTCTCTAGAAATGGGAGACCTCTTAAATCATCTTCATTGTTTTAGAAAGCAGCGGACATTACCCCTTCTTGACGCTGTATGGATGAGATTTAAGTTCTGGAGCTGCCAGCCCCTTCTTGGGAAGATCATATTTACTATGGGATTTACTCTCAATTTATTATTTTTTGCCCTTTGTCGAACTTTAGCCTTCTCCCTTTTGCACTTTTTCTGTGCTTCCCAATCCTTTGTAATTCCTTGCAGTTGCTGTCTTCCATCCTGTCACTTTGTTCACTGCCTCTGGCTGTGCTGCCTCCACACGGGGTTTGCCCCAACAGACAAGATTTTGGGAACCACTGTTCTGGATCTACGGTTATATCACAGAAGTAGTTAGCAGGTTGCCAACACTGTATTACCCAAATGTCTCACCCAAACCAGCAGACATCTTTGTGCAACATCCTTCCTGTGGAAAGCTGAGTCACAGAGAAAATAAGTAATGTGTCATTCAGAAAGGTGGGGTTTTAAATTTTTTGAATTTCTGTTGCTTTCTTGCTGGTATGTCTGCATCAGACACTTTCTATTGACTCTACCAGATTTTCTGCTTTGGGCCATCTTTCAGTTCAGTGTTGTTTGGGATGTTGGTTCACTGACCAAAACTACAAAAAAGCATTGCTGGGGAGTTGTGAAATCCCCAGACATCTAACAAAAACCATCAAGTGAAGTACGAGGGCTGTGTCTTCTTGGTCTGGTCTTCTGGACTAATGTTGCACACTAGTCATCTATTAGCGTTTTGTTAACCTTGAAGATTTCTCTCCAGGGTGAATATTTCTCTTGCACAAGATGGCACAAATAATTAGTTGGCCAAGTAAAATTTCTCTGCCCGGGTTCACTTCGGTTAATAAAAGTGTTCCCTTCTCTACTTTCACAAGTTGTAAACATTACCCACATGATCTTTACCCAAATTAAATATCATTTAGATTCCAAGCACTAGGCAGTGAAGACTTTCCTTTAAGTTCACAAGACAGCATTTCATCTCAATCCCGCTTCATCAAATTAGAGGTAAAATATAATTTTCTCTTACCTTAATTCATAGCTGCAGTGAAAATCAATGTTTCCTTCAAGTTGAGCTGTTTGGGTTTAAATGTATATTTCCTCTTCTCTAATGCTGGTGCCTACCCTATGAAACATGTGAACTTTGGCAGGGCAGCTTCCTGGGCTGTGCTGAGGTTGAGCCGAGAAAGTATTAATGTGCTCTGCTTGGGTCCTGCTGTCTCCCTGTGAAATTGCAAAGTAGGATGTGGTCACTCAGAGGGACAGAAGTGTTTACAGAGGACAGGACTTGCACAGAACACAGAAATGCCCAAGGTGCTTCATACTCAGCGTGTCAAAGCTGTCACTGCCTTGGTTCCCCCTGTCCTATGCAGAAAGATGTTTTTGACTCAGACACAATTGTACAGTGTATAGAAATACAAGTTTGGGACAATAGCAGGGTCCTTGAGCAGTGGGGACGAAGGATGCAGCACAGAGGAGTGCAGGTATGGGACGGTAAAAGATGGGGCACAGGATGGCACTGGGGAGCCCCACAGCTATACACCACTCACTGATGGTCAGTTAAAAAAATGCAGACCTGGACCTGGCAAAATTGAGTTTAGTGGTAACAGGCAGAACAAAAATAGTATCTAACATACATAATGGACACCACATTATGTGTGTATAGAACCAGTGAAGACAGAGGAAGGTATAGAAAAATGTTGGAAAACATAGAAACAATCCAAACCAGATCTAGAAAGAAGCAGAAGAAAAATTAGGATGAACATTGCATTCATCCTAGGGAAGGACTGGAAATGCTGACAGCTCACTCTAGCACAGCCAGTGAAACCACCAGCCTTAGGGCCCAAAGGAGCAGCAGAAGGGAAAGTGGATAGAAACTATGTGTGTGCAAAAAAGTTTAAACTGTGATAGTGTACTTGTTTCTCTGCAACCAGCAGATCTAAACTGATAACAGTTGGAGCCTTGAGATTGCCATTAAACTAGCAAAAAATTCTTAGCTTTACATATACATATATTGTGCCTCCTCTTCGCCTGTAGACAAGATTTTAAGCATTAAATTTCTGTGCGGCCCAGGACCAGCAGAGTCTGAGGGTCTAAAGCATTGGGATGTCCATTAATTAAAGGAGTTTCCGGAGCATCGTGCTCAGGGTTGCATTACGAGTGCACCGCAATTGGGATGCTGCGTAGCACATTGGCAGGCAGCACTGGGGCACAAAAAGCTGTTCATCTGAGGTGAAACCAGGCAGGAGGCTGTGCACTGGGGTGCGCTATGAGAAACAGACACAGCGTCTGGTTGTGGGGTGTACCAATACCAAAGTCCTCAAGCACACACAGGAACACAGTCCTGGAAACAACACCAGGTACTGCCCCTGCCTCAAATGTCAAGAGAAGTTAAAATGCCTTCTCACCAAAGGCAGAGTTGTGCTGCCTTCAGGCAGGCTGAGCTGGGTTGCATTTTGGGGGTGGAAAGCATCTTCCAGGTTGTCTGAGCTGTTGCTCGTTGATTGGTGTAGCAAGTTGCCAGGAAAATACTCTTGTACGAGATTAGTTCTGGTATTTTTGCCAATTACATGGCTTTTTTCATTGTGTTATGCTTTATCTTGCAAAGGTTATAACCCCAACAGCTACATAGCAATGGCCAAAGCGTGAGTCTACAACATCTGTCAAATTATGCAAGTGATGTGAGCCAGGTGCACCAGGACAAGCACCCATAGAAATAATCAGGGAGCAGATTCCTGGATAGGTGTTGGCCAGGAAAAGCAAAGATACACTGCTGAAAATAAAGTTTAAAGGTTAGGGAATTCTAAAGGGCCAGAGCAGCAGATTTGCAAAACTCACCTTTTCCTCTGACAAGTGCCACCAGCTCCATCCTACACATTCTTTAAAAATAAACGTAAAGAACTCTGCACTGTTTTCAGGACAACATCGAAAAGCTAATGGTTACTCCCCACACACTGAAAGTAACATCTATGACTGCCAAAATTACAGACTTTCAACTTTCAGAAAGATAGTTTCTGGTAGATGGTACTAAGGAAATGTTCTCATTGTGTGAGAATCGTAAGATTCAGAAAGATGAACGAAGGCTTCCCCGATGCCAGTGATAGTCTGATATGATCACTGCCCCTCTTTCAGGGGGCCCTGCAGGAGATATGCTGTGGTTTAGAGGACACCAAAATCTAAACCTGTCTCCCATGTCCTTGTGGGGATGGTGAAAGGCTGTGTCTCCCCCAGCCCCCATTTCCCTCAGCCCTATAAAAAAAATGTACGGATAGTCAAATAGGAGCTTCCCTACTGGGGACCTGCACATGGCAAGCTGGTGTGCTGCTGACCTGTAAAATGTGGGTTGCCAGAACTCTGACAGACACTCATCCTGGTGGGCACCCACTCCTGGGTTGTCAACTCAGAACAGTACCTCTGGTGTTGTTCTTTGCAGGCAAAAACCTTTTGAATAAGGGTCAGGAATTCCCATATGTAACAGCAGGAGAGGCTGTCCCGAGCCACTGCTAACAACCTCCTAACAACAGAGAGTTTGAAGGCAGTCATCATCCCCTTTCCTCCTGTGCTGCCTAGTTTAACTGGAACTGAACACAGAGCAGGCTGTTACCTTCAAGAAAAACTGAGGTGTGCCAAGAGGAATACCCAAACAGTCCTTATCTAGAGGACTTCAACAAAAGAGAAACCAAGTCAGGCTGACTCAAGACGTCCTCAGCAGGTCTTCCCAGGAGACAGAAAAGGCTTTCTGTTGTATTCTGTTGTGAGTGATAACCCTAGATAAGAGTGCTGCTCATTATCGTGGTGTGCACTTGTAGTGCAACAAAGACGGGCATGAAATCAACACCACCGGAAAGACAACTGCCACATCAACAAATATTTCTGCTCTCCATCTTCAACCTCTGTTCACCCTCACAGCTCAGGAATAAGAAAGTCTGAGGAAGCTGCTGAAAAGACTTTCATTCTGGTCCATACATGATGGAGAAAAGCATCTTTTGAAACAAATCAAGAGTGGACATGAAGAAATCAAAGGATGTGCTGTGCAGGGACACAGTGGGTAAAGAGAGGTAACCCCCATTTTTATGCCATCTCCCTCTAAGTTGCCTTCTGAATTTTAAAACTCGTTTTTCTCAACATCTGGAGAGACCAGCGGTACTTCCACACAAGCGGTGTCTCCTCCTGCTCTGTGACCAGGCTGTCAGGTCAGCTTGGGGAGGCAGGGTTTTGCATAGTAGCACCGGCAAGTTCAAGCTTTGTGGACTAAAGCACTTGGTAAAGAAATGTCTGGCCTGAAGGATCAAAATGCTGTTCTCCCTAGCTCACTCTGCTTTCACTACCATGCGGGAAAGCCTGATAGTGGTGGGTTTCTACAAAAAGGGGCTCTCTTGGCTCTCAAGAGTTTCATTGGAGTCCCCTCTGCAGAGCTGATGGGCATCACTAATGGCCTGGGAGTAACCACTCCGTCTTTCCAGGATGGAGCCCTGAGTCCCACAGGACCTCTGTGATGCAGAGCTGCCTTGCCCTGCATGGCTCAGCAACACAACATGTACCATAGCTGTGACTGCACTGAACCCTGCTGGACATTTTTTCTCTTAATTTCTCCAAAACTCTTGTGGAGGTGCATCCCTGCCACAGCAGCCTCCTGTTCGTCCCATACTGTCCTGCAGCAGAGCCCAGCTGGCAGCTTTTGGTGTAGCTGTGGGCACCAGCTGCTCACACACACATACAGCCCCTTCACGGAAAGCATTTCTGTGCCTCACTTCTGAGAGAAAACCCAGCAGAGGGAGCCTCATCTCTTCATGTCACTGTTCTGGAGAGATGCAAGGAGATAACGGAGCTCTGTCACCTTTCCAGACAGCAGTGGGAGATGCATTTATTCTTCCCTAAAAAACATGGGGAGGAAAAAATTACCAAGAGAGAGGAAAAGACAAGGTATGTCTAGGGATGAAACTGTTTCAGCCCGAGGGCTGCTGAAGAGAAGAGCTATAAAATCTGAAGGTTTGCACACCTTCTACAAATAGTAGGGGTGTGGCCCAGAAAGACATTAGTTAAGAGAAACGTGTTTCCCACATTAGAAATTACATGGAAGGGATAAGGGTAGTGAAACATTTTAGTCCTTAGGTGCACTCGTGCCTTGGTGACCAGATCTGTATTCCTGAGCCGTTTGTTTGCCTTCCCTCACTCCAGCTGTCACAGAGATGTGGTGCTCTTCTGCTCTGGAGAGGTGGCAGAGGCCTAGCCAGATCTCCTGGGGAGATGTCCTCCTCCCTTGGGATGGGTGATGTCCATACCAGCTGCTCGGATACGCCTGTTTCAGTGTCTACCTGAATGACACCAATCACTCAGAGCACATCACTTGAGGCTGTGCTGCTTTTGAGGTTGGCTCCAACAAAAACAATAAGATCCAAGAAAGAGGGAAAGAAGCCATTGGTGGGGCAATCACATCCATTTCTTCCTGGACTCATCCAGGCAAGAGGAATGGCTGGTGTTCAAAATGATGAATAAAGAAACGCCTTTTCTCCCTTCTTCCCTGCTTTCTGTCCTCTTTCCCTCCCTTGTGTTGCTTATGAGAGCTGAAGCTCTTGGGTACATTTGCATCAGCACCGCCCCTCTCTCTGTGCACACACTGGGGCAGTGTGGTGTTGGGGACACCAAGATGTGTGGGCATGGTACAAGAGGCGTGCGGGTACAGAGACACAGAAGCAGACATGGTGAGTGAGGGGAGTGGAAATGTTGCCTGCCTTTCAGTGAGCATGGACAAAAGACCAAAGGAAACCACCCAGCATTGCTCTTTGCTCTCAGCCCAGTTGAATACTGAGCATTAGGGAACAAAACCCATTTCCTTCACTCCTTGTTGTGTAGGAAATGCATTGCCTTCTGACAGCTGGTTTCCAAACATTTTTTGACACGTCGGTCTCTTTACTTTTCTGAGTGCTGCAATCAAGGCTGGTGCTGAGTCGAACACAAGAGACAATCAATACTTTTGCAGTGTCCTGGTGGTCTATGTTCGGTCATGTCTCTGTCCTTCCTTTCTGTCCACCACTCATCCTCACATGCTGCATTCACACCTTCTCTAAACTCAAGCATGTGGAGGATTACAGAGACTGAACATTCTCCAAGGGTGCCAAGTGAATAAAGGGATAATTGTCTTGCTGATGCAGAGGTGCATGCATGTGTTGCATACTCATTAATGTTACTGGGAAGCCTGCCTGGATACTGGAGTATGGTGAGGAAAAACGGTGTTTACTGGAGTAACACAGCAGACATTGCTGTTTGCTTGGTGGTAGGCTTCTCTTGCATATAGCTCATCTTGCATGGTAAGTGTGACCCAGCTGCTGACCCAGCATTGCACTGGCGGCTGCACTGGCTACTGAAAAGCGCAGCAGACCCGCACAGACAGTCCCGGCAGCCACGAGACGACAGTGGCATTGGGTCAGACGAGGTCCCAGCAGACGCACTCGTCAGCAGTGGCTAAGGAAACTCAAATCATGCTACTGCTCTTCTGAGGTGGGGGATTTCTGTGGCGGGTCTCTGTACATATTGGTGTGTCAGCCGAGGCAGCAGAAACACGGATTTATCTAGAAGTTCACAGACATGCAGGAGCACACTGCTCAGAGGCTGTGTGTCAAAACTGACGTAGGACAGCAGCAGCTTTGCTTTGCCCAGTACTACTTTCTGCCTTTAAGGGACATTAACCTTTAAAGCGTATTAACCAAAAACGCATGTCAGCCCACACATTACAGTTAAATCTGACATATTCAGACTAAGGTTATAATTACCTTTCAATTTCCCAAACCATTTTTACATCCGGAGAGAATACCTAAAGTCGTCTTTATTTTTTTTCTGTCATGGTCCTTTCTTCATCCTCTTCTGGCACCGTTATTAATTTCCATGGTGCTTCATAACTGGAATACATATATAATATGCATATCTATCTATATATATAGGTGTATATATAATCAGTGTTTTCAAGAGGATGAGAATACAACAGGATTATTTTGGACATGATACAATCAACAAGGCTTTTGGGAGTCTTGTGCATGCTAATGCAGGCCCATCCAGGTACAGGAGTATCTTTCAGCTGAGAGAAGCATGGGACACAGATACCCTTCATTAACCTTTTTTTTTTTCCCTTGCTGAAGTTTTGACTGGTTCTGACCTCCAGGTGTAGCTGGATGCTACCACAGCAGAAAGAGGCAGAGTTGTGCTGCTGGCTGGGAGGACTCCTCCAGAAAGGATCAAGTCAGAAGGTCCCATCCTCATCCCTAGACTGCATGTAGTGACCTGAACATGTGACTTGAAAGCCAAAAATTCTGCCAAGGATTTAATTAGTGTTGTCTCCATGTTGCCTTGGGAAGGAGGCTTCAGTACAATGCCAGAAAAGGCCAGATATGGACTAGTTTATTACCCCACGTTTTTGGAACAAGATGCTAAGACTAACATTCCTGCTAAAAGTGGCAGTCCTGCAGCTCAGAGCTGAGATAAGGAACAATCTGCTAGGCTCCACTTCACTAGCAGCACCATAAGCTAACACGTCCTCATACATTCCACTTTTTGCTGGTATAGTTCAACAGCATGGTCCCTAAACATACCCTTTTGTTCTCTACCACTGCAGTACAGGTTTACACTGTGTATCAAGTAACCATCAGGCAAGATGAACCCCCCTGATGTCATTGCAATGCTCCACCCTGTTAAGGCCTTTCCATCCACACATGCAGAGCACCACGGGTGGCATTAGACAGACTCCATCCTTCTAAACAGAGACCATCTGTAGAAGGGACCCTCTGTGCTAGTAACACCAATAAATCAAAAGAAAACCGGTATGGATTTTAGGTTTAAGCTTGAATAGTGGGTAACAGTTATGCTGGTCTCTGTTTTAAGAACAAGACTATATCTGACTGTTTGATGTGCCAACATCATCCTGAATCCTCCTTAACCTGCATCATCTCAGCAAAAAGAAAAAGCAAGTTCAGGATATGAAAGTAAGTAGCAGATATGAGCAGGACCAACATAACAACTGTGGTGGGTACTTTTTACACAGTAGGTAAGCAGGCACTAGGGCTGTGCAGGATGGTCTGGTCTATCCTCAGCTTCTTGTGCTCCCATCTCTTGGGAAGACCTTAAAATTTCCGTTACCCTCAAGCTGCCCATCAGCTTGCACAAATGCTGGAAGATATCTTCTGCTCTCTATGCCCTCACAGGCACTGGCAGGGCAGCAGACTGCCCTCAGGGTTGTCCCTTCAGAAAGAAGAGATGCTCTGTAACCTGCAGGGATGTTCCTGGCCGCTCACACAGGGCAGGTCTTGCCAGCCGTGCACCCTCCGGATGTGGGTCTCACCTTCTCCCTTTGCACAGGAAGGCAGCAACAGCAGCTTAAAGCAGCTGGGCCGGGAGGAGAAGTTGAGGTCAGGTCCAACTCAGAGCTCCTGGTGTTGCTGCTGCAATAGAGGAAGGCAGCTGCCTCTGGCAGAAAATCTATTGAGCTGCAGAAAGTTTCTCCCACCTCTGCTCTAGGAGGGCTTGCAAGTGGTGTTGAGGCAGCAGCAGGGGAGGATGTCCTCCAGTGAGAGCTAGAGAAGTGAAAGACTTTGCAAAGAAGGCTCTGCATGTTTATGCGACCATCACACTGGCAGGTTACAGCCCTTGTGGGGAAGCCCTGGGTCACAGCCTCACTCCAACTGCAATCAATGAAATCTCTGAAAGGAAGGAGATATCCCCTAGCAGAGATGCTCAGCAATACCAGGGAAAGGCCATTGTCTTGCAAGCTTGAGCAAATGGGCTCCAGCACCTGTCCCAAAGCACTCACATAAGAGATGCAGGACAAAGCTGTGGGGCTGCAAAAATCATTCCCATCTCTTGTGCTTCAGCTGAGGGAGTTCTGATCCAGAGGACTCATACTGTGAATCTGCAGAGGAGATAGCTGGTGCTGTCCTCTTGCCTACCACCCTTTGGCTTTGTCCTGAATTTTTATTACTCCCTTTCTAGAGCACCTGAGTGTTTGCACACCCAAAAAAAAAGCCTGGCTGCCTGAGGGCGGTAGGGCACTGAGAGACAGGGACTGTACTGCTGTGCCTGGCTGTGATCCTGCTGCTGGGACCTAGGCAGCAGCTGGACCTTTTCCTCTGGCCACGGTCTTTGCTTTATAGTTTGGGAAACGTGTGTCATGGCCTGCACGAGGCAGATGTATTTCTCACACACCTTTTGTTACTGGCCCATTTGTGCAAAATATTTCACCTTGCAGATTGCAAGTAGAAGCACACATTAAAATTGTAAATCCCATCTGAAGAAGATCAGTGGTTTAAAAGAATTGTATTTTTGTTTTGTTCTGCGTCATTCCAGGGAGTAAGCCCAAGGGTACTCAGTAGGTGTGGAAACACTACAGGGCCAGACTCTTACAGAAATTAAATTTCTAAAATAAAAGATAATTTACTTTCTGCTTCTTTCCAGGTAAGGAGGAAGAGTGAGGGAAAGAGAAGAGGCAGCAGAAGGGATTGTCAGTTTTGTAGAACTGTCCAGGCCATAATAAATGAACAAGCTGAAAGAAATAATGAAGAAGCAGGTTCCTGAGGTGTAAAAATTGTGCAATTACACTGCATGCAGTATCTTTATTAGAAAAGTTAAAATATGGTGATATCTTGTATAGAGAAATAGATCAGAGATAGAAATTTCAGAAAACCATTGCATTTATCTATCAATATTTCTATATACAAAAAAGATATTTATATATATACACATGTATACATGTGTGTTTATTTGTGTGTATGTGCAAGTTTATATACACATGTATATGTACATAGATATATGAATCAGTAACCATTCACATATAAATCAGTTAACAAGTTGGTACAGTAACTGGGAGGCCAACCCCAGTCATATGCTCAAGAGCAGTGACCACACTGGCACATCAGTTGCCTAAAGTGTTCAAAAAATTCCCTCACGGGGACGTGTGAGTGCCATCTGGGTTTTTTAGGAGCCCCTGGCCATGCAAAACCAGCCAGTGCTCTTTGCTTTAGATACCACCTGAGTTACAGGATGCTTAAGGTATTACCCCTGTTTGTGTCCCTCTCCATCCTGTTCCAGGCATCCACAGAACAGCCAGCTCCTCAGCCAGCAGGTCAGAGCTCTGCTGAGAGCAGACATCACCCTGGCCTGTGGCTTACCATCTAGCAGGTCCACAGAAAGCTTTGACATAGGACTCTTACCACTCCCTCAGCTCACATTCACTAGTTTTTCCACTCTTCAGCCTTCTTCCTGGTAACTATTCCTCCATCCATTCCTACAGGTCTCTTTCATTCCTGTAAGTGTTATTTCTTGACACCCACAGCACCATTTATAAGGCTACAGCTTCCAAACCCTTCCAGCCAAGAAGCTGCAGGCCCTGGTAACAGGTGGGGTGTCAAGATCATACCTAGATATTAATTCACATTGATTTCACAAAAACACATGGACAGCATTTATTTCTTTGTTGCTTATCCAATTATTCACTAGGCTCTTTTTGGGCTGGAAGCCTCATTCAGACATGTCAAGTGGGAGCCAGTCTCCCTGGCATGACACCTTAAACTTGGATACCATCTCCCTCCAAAGAGGAAGTTCCTGCTCCTGCAGTGAGCCCCATCCCTGCTCACAAAGCCAATTCACTCTGCTGAGACAAGGGAAGGAGCAGCCAAGTGTCCAGAGTTCGGAAACATAAACAGTTCCTTCCAGTACTGAATCTGAGAGGTGGAAGATATGTTTCTAAGGCACCTCTCCATGCTGCTCAGGCAATGTGGGAGTCTGCTGGTAATTTCCATCACCCTTTCATGAAGCAGGCAGGGCAGGATGTGCTAAGGGAAAGGGAGGAAGATGCTAAAACAGACCCTAAAAAGTAAGAACACAAAAAGCAAAATCAAGCAGCTGCTTCTGCTTTTTCTGTCATAAAATGTTGCACAAACAGTCCATCTCTGTGGATGCCCTTCTGGGAGGATTTCTCAGCTTTAGGTCATCTGTCCAGGATGATAGTTTTTGACTTGTAGTTCTACAAGACTGTACCAACAAAAGACGACTGTGAGGACCTTGTGTGCAGAGAGGAGTGCTTGTCCAGGCTGTGTCTATTGCAAGCTCTGTAGTCTTTGCAGATCGATAGAAAACATGCATATTTTCTGAAAGCTTCACAGAGATGTTTCTTGAACTTCTCACCCACAAAGACATAGATGATCGGGTTGAGGCAGCAGTGGACAAAGGAGAGGGCCTCAGCCAGCTCCACAGCTAGGTCTAGCCTCTGGCTTGTCTGGCAGTCATCAATGATGTACATGTTCCTCAGAGAGTCCAAAAAAAGCACAATGTTGATGGGAGTCCAGAAGAGGAAGAACACAATTACAACAGTAAAAACCAGTTTTATTGCTTTGTACTTCTTCTGGGTATGGCACTTGTGCAGGTTTTTCAAGATGCTGTAGTAGCAGAAAATGAGGACACCAACAGGGACCAGCCACCCCAGGATGTTGACTTCAAAATTACTGAAAGTCTTCCAGCCATTATTGCCACCAGGATAGTGAGGGATGCACTTAATCTGGTTATTGTCATTTACTTCCTGATAAAAAATTAAGTCTGGCATTGATGCTAAAATGGCAATTACCCAAAGGACCAGGCTGGTGATAACCCCATGGGCAGCTGTCCGAATCTTTAGAGCATAGACAGACTGGACTATGGCCAAGTACCTGTCGATGCTCATGATGGTTATAAAGAAGACGCTGCTGTAGAAACCAATGAAATAAGCTGAGCTGATGACCTTACACATAGCATTTCCAAAAGTCCATTGACTCACGATGGAGTACTGAACCAAGAAGGGGAGGGAGAAAACAAAGAGAAGGTCAGAGATGGCGAGGTTCATCAGATACACATCAGTCATGGTCTTGATTTTCTTGAAAACTGTTAGAACCCAAATCACCAAAGCGTTTCCCATGAGGCCTGTCACAAATAGTAGGGAGTACAGCACTGGAAAAAAGGCAGATGAAAATGCTGGAATATTTTCAGAATCACAGATGATGCTCAGGTCTGGGTAGTAGAAGGCGGATTCATAGGCTGCAGGGGAGTTAGATGTTGGTAATGTGTAACCCATCTGTTCAAGGACAAAAAAGTTCATAAGACCCAAATCCCATATTACTCTCTTAGTAAATATACTAGGCACGAGTCAGCTCATGCTAAGCCACATGAGGACAAAACAGCTGTGCTGCAGCTGTGGTACAGGATGCAAACAAGGAACGAACATGAGTGACTAGCCCTCCCCTGCAAGATCTGGGATGAGGTTCTTGCACCAGAGGGGCAGAGGAGATCAGAATGCAGCTGACTCCCCTCACTCCTTTTAGAGGCATGCCCCATCCCTGAGTCGAGATGGGGCACTGGGGCCAGAGACAGGGAGCATCCCCAAACTAGCAATGAAATAAGCATGGCCAGGAGGCTGAGAGCCCCTGATATGGGTTTTGGGGTCCTATTTCATGTTTCCTTCTGAAAGGAAAGGGAGCAGGGCTCAGGGAGAAACTGACATGTAAATGCTCATCTCCTAAAAGGTTCATTTCCAGTTAGCTGAGTGCCAAAAACAGCCCTCCATGGGACAAGTTACTTTTGCAGAAGATTCCTACACAATCCAAGCAATTTTGAGCTCTAAAGGTGTCAGCACTTACAGGTCACCAGTGAGTGCTGCACATCACACTCTCTCACCACCCCAGGTGAGATCAACAGTGGCAGCTCTGGCCCATGGGGTGACTTCCCAAAGAACAGATGGGGCTTTCTGCCTCTTCCTCCCTCCTTCCCATCTTTGCCTTCTCTGCAACCACCACGTATATCCCTGGGCAGTACCTGTGACAGCAAAGAGCTAAAGATGGATGGCAGCACTACCCCAATCAGGATAACCTGCCCTCCAGGACAGACAAAGATATTTTCACTCAATGTTCTTTTTTAACAACAATCACACTGATTTCTTCTAAATCCTTGTCATCTCTTTCAGTATTAAACATCCCCACAGGCAAAATTGGACCTCTAAGATGTGCTACTGGCCTCAGCTCAAAGGGAAGCAACCTGGTGGAGAGTGACTCACCGACATGTCCTCAGAGCCGCCTCTGCCCAGCTGGTATGTCAAGTTCTTCTCCATAATCCAACACTGTGTCTAAAAGAGTCCAAAAAAATTGTCTTTATATGACATATTTTTAAGAAGCAGGCATACCTTCACTTATATAGGCTGATAGTATTTACCTCAGCTTATGCTGCAATGCCAAGTCACAGGCAAGGTCCTCACTGCTGCAGTTCACAGTCCTAAAATATCTTTTCCTCTGTACTTGACACTTAGAAAACCGGAAACATTTCAGGTTTATCTTCTGAATAATCAGTATGCTTTCTCACTTTGAGTGTTTACATGAACGTCAGTGGAAGAGATTTGCAATTTCCCCCATATGTCTTTGAAGTGTCCCCGTCTCTCACCTGGGTGCCCCCATCCCACCTGCTGCCCCTGTTCTGCAGTTTCTCTGGCTAGGAGAGAGACAGTAGCTCTGCTTCTCCTCTGCTCCAAGAACTTTTGGTGAAGATATCTGAGGGGAATGGTCCAATGCTGCCAGCAATGGTAAAGGGCACCATGTTTGCTTTAACATTTCTCCTTGGAAGGCACCTTCCCACCACAATCACCCAAGCACAGACAGAAATACTAAAGGGAAATGATCATAGAATCATAGTCATTTAGGTTGGAAAAGATTTTTAAGATCATCGAGTCCAACTGTAATCCGAACGCTGCCAAGTCCATATCAACCTTTCTTCCCAAAACATGCACACTGCAGGATGGTCTCACTGACAAATAAAACCCTGAACAGCACTGAATTTCCACCAACCATACCAAGTACCTACTGCCACCACATCCTGACCCAACACGGCTTCCATCCCATAGCTGTCTCTGATTTTCCTCACAACACAGGATACATGGGAAAGAGCAGCACTGCTGAGCAAGGCAACATCTGAAGTGTGTGTTGTCTCTTTAAATACTGCTGCTCCTCAGTATAGCCTGGTTACTGAAATTCAGGCAAATCTCATCACTTTTTTGCTTGTTTTGAACAAACAGTACCTAACTGGGCATCAGTCCATAGATGTGCTGCTAAAGATCCCCATTTGGAATCGTCTCTTTTCTCTCCCAAACTCTGAATGTCTACCTGCATTCACCATTGCTCCAAAGGCAGAGGGATAAGTATCTGTGAACCAAGAAAATCTGAAACTATTGCACATGTGGTGGTGACTGACTTCCTTTGTCCATGGTGGGCAGAGTGATATTGATCAAAGTTTTATGCATGAGTCAAGCCATAACAACCAAGCTCTGCTGGGTATTAAGTCTTAAAATACCTGAAACTAGAAATCAAAACCAGGAACAAATTACTTTGTCACAGGAGTTACTGACAGTGTTGAAGCTGAAACTCTACTATCCATATGCAGATTTAAAACAGTACTCACAAATTTGTTAGCGTTGGTGGCAAAGAACATATCCAGGAATCATTCAGTTTGGAAAAAGATGTGTCCACCAAATGGGAATTTGGCAGTTCTGTGCCTCTCATCTCCTAAACAGACATGACAGGCTGCCTGAGCACAAGGAACAAGCAGCCCCAGCAGCTCTGAGACTGCTAGGGAACTGTGAAATGTCCAGGCATCTCCCAGTGAAGCAGGAACAGAGGCTTACAAGCCACCCAGTGCAGTAGCTGAGACTGAGGGTGACACTTCGGACGTTCATACCACACATGTGCTTGAGAGAGGTGTTTCACTGAGCCTGAGTGGAAGAGGAGCAAGCTGCCTGTGACATTTGCACAGAGTCTGTGACAGGACATCCTCTGGTGTCTGCACTGGTCAGCACAGTCACAGCAGCAGAAAACACCCCCAGCCAGAGACGCCAAAGTTCATCTCTGCTTGCAGTTTGCCAAGCTCCACCCCAGGCTCTTCCGATGGGGAAAGCACTGGCCAGAGGAGACCATGATGAGACCACAGTGTGAGGTAAGGGAGCAGAAGAGACCAGGGATTCAGAGTCATCCTATACCTAAATCCAACAGTGCCTGGGCACCCCAGCTGCACCCACCCCTGAGTAGGGACCAGTCCGGACTCAGCTCATTTTTGCCTCCCCACCTCTTTACTGAAGAATAAATGTGCCCCTCACTGGTGGCTGGAAAGCCACCACAGCTGAGTTGTCTCCTTGCATCTCTCCAGGACAGCAACACGAAGGGATGCGGCTCCCTCTGCTGGGCTTTCCTGCAGAAGTGAGGCACATCCCTGCAGAGATGTGTGTGATCAGCGGTGCTGCTTCACCTCCTTATTCATCATGAGGCTTATTTTAAGGGAGAAAACTCTTCCAGGTCCACAGCAACACAAGAACCTGGAGACTGCTGTTAATGCCAGGATTTCATGCTGCATGAGGTCTTTCTCTGGATGCGTGCCATTTGGCCACTGTCACTGCAGCACATTTTGCTTAGAAAACCACAAAAATGTCCACTGTTGCTCCACCCAAAGTCATGGATGGATAGGATCCCACCACACCATCCTCAGCTCTATACAGAAACATTTCAAACGCATCACTTGAGTTTGGCAGCTTTATTAGAGTTGTTGAGCTTACTCCTCTAAATAATCTACCTACCCAGTCCCACCCCAGCACAGCCAGAAACATGTCAAAAGAAACAGCCAAAGCAGCTTTTCCAAAATGACACATACCATCCAGCCAGCTTCCTTATATAATCAATTATATAATCAGTGATTATATATTGGGTTTACATTGCAAGGTTTTGGTAGTAAGGGGTCTGCAGGAGTTCCTTATGTAAGAAGCTGCCAGAATCTGCTCCCATATTTGTAGTACCAAGTTCCAGCCAACTCCAAGATGGCCCTGCTGCTGGCCAAAGCTGAGCTCATTAGTGATATTGGCAATGCCTCTGTGGTTCAGAAACACTGCGCAACAGCAGCTGTGAGAGAGTGAGAATATGTGAGAGAAACAGCCTTACGGACTCCACAGTCAGTGAAGACGGAGGGCAAGGAGGTGCTCCAGGTTCTGGAGCAGAGATTCCCCTGCAGCCTGTGGAGAAGACCATGGTGACACATATTGTCCCCGTGGAAGTCCACAGTGGAGCACGATGTGAGGTAGGGAAAGAAGCACCAGGAAGGATGGGGGTGAGCTGATTCTCTTTTCCATGAGCTACCAGGAAAAGTCAGTTAATGAAATATATATGCAGTTACTCCCCTGAGGAGAGAACTGCATAACAAGAGAGGAGCTTACAAAAGGGACGAGAGAATCTAATGAAGTGCTTTTACCAGCCTGTGTGTTACGTTTTCTCAGAGAAGTATATTCTCTCCTTCTTCAGGGGCTGCCATGTGGCAAAGTGAGCACATGACAGGAAGTGGTTTGTGCATGTGGCTACTGCTGTGCCCAGGGAGTCCTTTCTAGGAACAGCCCAACTAGCTGGAGCATGATGTTCTGGATATGCTGTTCCTTACTTGCCCAGGGCACGGCAAGCTGGTAGGCCAGATTCTCAGAAAAGCAGCTTGCCAAAGCCATCGCATGCTCCTCCCAGCCTCCTCCGGCTTCGTTGATAAGCACTGTCTGGTTCTGCAGGCACAGCAGAGCTGCACAGTCTCAGGGCTGGCACAGGTCTAATATTGAAACACTTTGTTTCTGTGCCTCACTTCTCCAATGCTCTGGAAACCCAGCCCTCCTCTGCTCCAGGCCCAGGATGTGGAAGACCAAGTGGAAACACTATCAGTAGCGGTAAGGAAGCGTCAGGAAGTAGCTCAGGCTTCTGAACAAAACAATTCCACAAGAAGCTGGTTTTGTGGGGAAGCGGGGGGTGTGAACTGAAGGAAGACATGGAAGGTGCTCGTTATGAACCACTGCTTCCCACTGCCCATGTCTAACACAGCGTGGTGGGGTTCAGTTGCTGGATACAGTGTACAATTCTGGAATACAGTGTACAGTTCTGGAATACAGCATACAGTTGCTGGAACTGAGTACAGTTCTGGTGTCCCCAACATAAGAAAGACATGGAACTGTTGCAGCAAGTCCAGAGGAGGACCATGAAGTTGATAAGAGGACTGGAGTACATCCCCTAAAAAGACAGGGTGAGAAAGCTGGGCTGTTCAGCCTGGAGAAGGTTGTCTGGAGACCTCATAGCAACCTTCCAGTATCTGAAGGTGGCCTACAGGGAAGCCAGAGAAGGATTCTTCACCAGGAACTGTAGTGATACAACAAAGAGTAATGGGTACAAATTGGAAATTGCAAAGAGGGGAAATTTATGTTAGATATTAGGAAGAAATTCAGTACTGTGAAGGTGGTGAGACACTGGAACAGGTTGCCCATGAGGTTGTGGATGCCCAACTCTTCCACATTGTATAAGGCCTTGAGCAACTTGGCCTAGTGGGAGGTGTCCCTGCCCATGGCAGCGGGGGTTGGGCCTGCATGATCTTTTAAGGTCCGTTCCAACCCCTTAACATCCAATGATTCTACGGTTCTATGATTCTACACTGAACGGCCGAGAGAAGCAGCGAAAGCGCGACCCCGGGGCGGAGGCGGCCGGGGGGAGCCGGCCAGGGCCGGGCGGCCGCCGCTCGCTGCAGGGACC
>VZRE01010627.1:36570-48296 GCA_013396775.1 Cephalopterus ornatus
GGGTCCGGGCGGTGGGGGGTGGTCGGGCCTCGCGGGGAGCGCTGCTGGCTTTGAGTGTGTCCGTCTGGACACCGCCGTGCAGTTCCTGATCCGTGCGTGTTTCTTCATCTGCTGTGCCAAGGGGCGCGGAAACTCCTTGTCCATTAGAAAAACAATTCCATGTTTATATTAAAAACAAACAAGCGAACGAAAAAACCCCCCAAAAAATCTTCACCCTGCCGTGTGGTTTGTGTCTCCTGCCTTACCGTTACCCGAGAAGGGCCGGCAGGCGGCAGCCGGTGTGGGTAGGGAGAGGCGGGAGGCACGGCTCAGCCGAGCAGGCCGTGTTGTGCTTTGGGTGCGTTTGAGCCAGCTTTGGGCCGAGGGCAGTCTTGAGGAAGAGCCCCACTAGTGCCCGCGGCAGTGCGGGACCTTGGTGTGCGGAGTGGAGAGGAAGGGTAGGAGGTGCTGCCAGCAGAGGTGGATGGCACTGGGGCGAAGGTGGCGGGTAGGTGGTGGGAGAGGGGCACCCATTTCCTTTGACATGGCAAATGGGAACCGAGTGGCTGCTAATACATTCGATGTTCAGAAAACTCTTTCCAGCCACCAAACTGCCAGGAGATTCTGGAACAATATCCAGAAAAACGCAGAGGGACCAAAACCTACAAATAAAATGTAATCAGCCTCAAAAAAGGTCTGGAAGTTTTCTGCTTGTCTTCCTTTCCTATAACGTGCGACATACTAGCTGCAATATTTGTTTTTGTGCCAGTCTTAATTAAAGGGTCATTTAAATTTCTATTCTTCCAGATGCATCCAGTCCTAAAGGCCTTTGTTTGTGGCTCCATCAGTGGCACTTGTTCCACGCTCCTCTTCCAACCCCTCGACCTGCTGAAAACCCGCCTGCAAACACTGCAGCCTGCTGTGAATGGGTGAGAGGATGGGCATGTGTATGCATGGGGGGAGTGGGGGTGCTCCTCCATAGGCTTCTACCTTATTTGCTGGCTGGGGTTTGGAGTTCAGGTTTGTAATTCGGGAAGAGGTATGCTTTTATACCATAGAGAAGGATTGGTATTTTGCTCCAGAAGAGAGAAAGTGTCTGCAGTTGTGAATGCTACTTTAATATATTTAATAATTAATATTACATATACTGTAATAATGTGTAACCTCAGCATTTGTTCGTTCTCATCTGAGAGACTTGGTTTGCTGGAGTGGCTGCTGTGCAGTTTCATGGGGTGTCCTCTGCCTGAAAAATCCAGTGCTGTTATCCTAGGATAACTTTTCCATGCATGCAGCTGCTCCCATTTGCTGTGTGTATGCCCATATCTGCTGCTTCCACCAAAGGGAATGATCAGCTAAAAATGCTAATGAGAGTGGGCTCTAGTGTGTGTTACAAGTGGTGAGAAACAGAAGGTGACTGAGAAGCCCTGGAAAGAGAGACCAAGAAAAGCAGGCTGAGTTGAGAAAGAGCACCTCAGAGTAATGCAGAGAGATAGGCATGAAAGGGGGTTGGCTGTGGAGTACCTCTGCCAGGTAGCAGGAGCAGGTCATTTCTGCAGCTCCTATCCTGTCTTTCTTTCAGGTCTGGTCGTGCTGGGATGGTAAGGCTGCTCTTTAGGGTTGTTCGTACTGAGAGTATTCTGGGGCTCTGGAAAGGTGTCTCTCCAGTAAGTGGCTGTTTTAACCCTGACTTCTAAAAATAAATAAGTAAATTTACTGTTTATTACTATGTCTGCCTGGATTTAAATAGCCAACTCTTGTACTATTATGAATGAAACCACGTGATTTAGATTATATCCAATTTTAAGGAGTTAATGTTGTGAATTCCACTGATTTGGTTATGGCAGTCCCTGTGGTTTTGCAGTCCTGAGCAGCTGAACACTTGAATACTTTTGCAAATGTGGGATGGCAACTGCACGAAGTTCCTTTTGGTTTGGAATATCTTGTTCCTAGAAAACTGCCATTGAGGAATGCATTAAATCCTGGCATCATTTGAATCATTTGTCTGTCAGTGCCATAAATACTTTTTACCTTATCTTTTTTCCTTGATGGGTTAGCTTCAGTCGTTTTTTTGTTTTCTACAAAGCCTTCTGTCAAGTTTAACAGTCTCAGAAATGTTCTGTAGTACATTTTGTCTTATGTAAGCATTTTCTTTCTTCATCTGCTTCTGTTTCTTCTGAAGTCCTTCGCAAGATGTATTCCTGGGGTTGGGATTTACTTCAGCACTTTGTACATGATGAAGCAAAAGTTCCTAGTGGACCGTTCACCCACAGCCCTGGAGTCTGTCTTTCTGGGTGCCACTGCACGTGCAGTTTCTGGGATTTGCATGTTGCCAGTGACTGTAGTGAAGACCCGATATGAGGTATGACTTTTCAATTAGTTCCCTGTTAATGGTGTCACACACCTTTCTTGTGAATGAAAAACAAGTTCTTCTGTCTGGAGAAGGTTACTGCCACTGGGGTACAGGCAGGGATGTGGACCTGTTTTCATCCTGCTTCACACATTGTGCAGGAGATGTCACGCACTGATACTTAGGCAAGAAGTGTAAGATGACACAAAATTCACCCTGAGATTTTTAAGTTTCAGTTGTATAGGATGTATGTGTTACATCTTTCATGTTTTACCTTCCTGAAAGATTGTTTTAAAGGCTAAGGCAGGTTAAACCTAGTTTTTGCCTTGGGCTGTCCGCTGTGCTGTCATCTTGGGCATCACACTGAGTGCATACTACCATTTCTTTGGATGGCCTCAGGGTGTGTATAGGGCTCCTTGACCTGTGGCTGGCACATGGATTACTAACCTCTGTGTACTCTTGCAGAGTGGAAGATTTGGCTATGGGAGTGTGTATGGAGCTCTGAAGAATATCTATCAGACGGAAGGGGCTCGTGGCATGTTCAGTGGGCTCACCGCGACACTGCTGCGGGATGCACCCTTCTCTGGCATCTACCTGATGTTCTACACACAGACCAAAAAACTCACCCTGCAGGGTAAGGATGAATGTTGGAGGCTGGGATGGAAAATATTTCTCTTCTCAGATCTTGCCCTGCAGCTGACAGCCTGCATGCTCTGCTTATTGCCCTCTGCCTCAGGAGTTAAATTAGTCTCTTCCAGGGCCTTAGGTGAGACATCTACATTTTCCTGTGGAGAACTGTAGACCTCAGGTATAGACCTGAGGTCAGTGTGGAAATGGCCCTAAATTGATTGATGTCTTAATGAAAACTGATGCGATAAGGTGGGTTAGTGAACAGTTGAAAGAGAGTGCATCTTCAGCATTGCTTGCTGCTTCTGCTTGTCTTGCATACTGCTCTATTTCCACTAAACTGGGGCTTCTCTGATGTTAGAACTGACTGGGGCAATATTTGTACAATCTTGTCTTTTCTGAGTTTCTTCAAATTCGGTTCCCAAGCAAGTGAGGCTTTTTAATAGTGCTAACTTTTTACTAGTAGCTGCTTTTCCCCTTGAAAGGTTTCTTTACCTGCAAGGATTTTAAGATGTTGATTTAATCATTCAGTAGCTTTCTCTTTGTCACATGGCATGAATGTTCCTGGCCTGTTTTCTGTCTGAGTGCATTCCCTTTGCTCTGTTGCAGACCAGCTGGATCCAGTGCTCATGCCCTTGCTGAATTTTGGCTGTGGGATCTTTGCGGGAATCTTGGCCTCACTGGCAACGCAGCCTGCTGATGTCATCAAAACACACATGCAGCTGACCCCCCAAAAGTACCCCAGGACAAGCCAGGCCATTGCCTTCATCTACAAGGTGAGGTGAATCCCTTCTAATACATGCAATCACAACCTGATTTCTGATCCCCTTGCTCAAAGCACAGCTATTCTGGGGAAGTTTTTGGCTTTTAAAGGAGGTGAACAAGTGTCACTGCTTGATATGCTCTTCCAGTTGAGCTAATCAGTGTCAGCATTTTCAGATGCTGAAGCGGGGTCGTGCTGTGGGAAACGAAGACTATAGTATGTAGTCTGAAATGATGGTTTCAGATACAAACCAGATACAAAATAATTCTTTGCCCTTTGGACACTAGAAGAGAAATAAATGCCCAAATCTGTATCCCAGGAATAGGATGGAGATGTACTCAAAGCCCACCTTTCCCTTCCTGCCCTCAGAAGGGCAGATCTTGAGATGTTTGATTTGTTTCCATATTGACCTCTATTCCTAAACATGAATCTATTTATTTGTCTATGTATTTTTATGTAGCTCTTTTCTCAAATCAGAAGGTTTTTTCACTTCAGTACTTACAAATCTTAGTTTTACAGAACAGCTAAGTGATTTTTCTAAATATGAAGCTCTAAAACAAAGACAAGTAATTTTCCTGAAGAGTCTTGAAACCATTACCATGCCTTCTCTTTGTTGGACTTTCCCCAACTTTTATCTCCATCCTGTCATTCCATTCTCCACTCACTGCTCTTCCTGCTTTCTTGGGTAGCCCTGCAATTGTGCAGTGCCACAGGTTCTTTCTAAACGTTAAATGCTGTTTAAGCCTGGGTCTTTCAGAAACTGATCTGGGCCTGAGCTGAAATACATCCTGTGCTCTTCCACATAATAAATGATGAGAAATTGAAACACTAGAGGCAGACTGTAATGACTTGCTTTTTGTGTATCTCCTGTTGCAGGACTTTGGGTTGGTTGGCTTTTTCCGAGGTGGTGTGCCCCGTGCCCTCAGGCGCACTCTGATGGCAGCAATGGCATGGACGGTGTATGAACAGATGATGGAAAAAATGGGCTTGAAGTCTTGACTGAGTAGCACGAGAAATGACCAGCTTCACTCCTTCTCCTGCTTGCTGTGATCAACTGGCACTACGAAGTTCCCAGTTCCACAGAGGAATAAGCTTTGCTCAGCCAGGAGGAAGAAAGCCCTTCTGAGACAGGGGATTAGGCCTTTTGGCAAGTAGAGGAAAGGAAAGATTGGACCTTTGCATTGTTTGATCAATGTATTCCAGAAGGACTGCACTCGCAGACTGCCATGGGAAATGGCAGGGTTTCAGCTATTTTTAAAAATAGCTCTATGCTCACCACCTTTATGCAGTGAGACATTCCTAGAGCAACAGTGTTTGGGGAGAAAACCTGCCATCCTGTTCCTTGTAGTGTGGCTGGTAAGGCCACAGTGAGCCACTGTCTGATATATAACCTCCTTCCTCGTATGCTTTGTTCTCACAGGGGAACATTGCAGGCCCCAGTGGGGGACTGGATGTGTCTCTTAATGCTTATATTGCAGGAGTGGGTGGAAGAGAAATGAAGTGCTGAAGGAAAGCTAGAAACATGGTCTCTGACCACTTTTGTACTGTGTGTGATAGCAGAGAGAGTAACTGGAACCTCCTTGCTGTGTTTTGTGTTATGATGTGATTGAGCATCTTCACACTCTTGAAATGTGCTTCTGCCTCTACAGCAGTGTTTGCACTGGAATTAAGAAGCATAAGGCACTTTAGAATTGATTGCTACCAAAGTTCTACTTGTTCTCCAAAAAAAAAATTCCTGCTGGTTTAAAAACAGCAGGAAAGCTCAAGTGGATTTTGTTGTGCGTTCCTTTTTTATCCAGTTGTCGTAGAGACTTACTTGCTTCCCATTTCTCATTTGCTAATCCCTGATCAACACGCTCAGTGCAAACTGGTCCTTCGATGTAGCTTTGAGGGTCATGGCTCATAATACATAAAAGTATGATGGAAGCAGATATAGATACTGGCACTTCAGATTTCCCTTTAAAGCAGCTGCTGATTGTATGTGGAGTATGTTTGGGTTTTGAAAGAAGAGGCTGCTCTTCTGTAAGATTTCTCCAAAGTTTGAGTCCTGTGAGTGCTTGCTAGGGCACTTCTTCTTGGGCTCCACAGAGACCCCCCACATTTTCCCTGCTGATCATTTTCTCTTTTCAGGTAGTCCATATTTGGGTATCCCTGAGTTTAGGCTTAGAGATAAATACACATTTTCCATCCACTGTGCCTTCTTACTCTTTCCTACTGTGTTACACAGACCTCACCGTGTGTGCTGTCCAAACTTGGGTAGAGCCTGCTCCCCTCTTCACTTGTGCCTCTGCAGTGGGTTGGATCTCTTGCAGCTCTGTTAGCATAGCCATGAAGCTGGCATGGAAGTGTGCATCCTGTTCTGTAGCGTGCCTTGTAGAAAACTTAGCTTTGGCTTTTATTTTCTTTAGGGATATTACAATTCACTTAAAAACCAGAGCATCTCTCTATAAATACGAAGACATGACACTGTAGCTGTATGAACAATCAGTGTTACAGGTAGGTACCTGTTCATAAATTTTAAAGTGTAATTTGGACAATCACTGCCTGCCCTGGCAACCTCCTCAGCACAAGAGTAGAGGGGATGTGGGTTGTTAAAGGTGTTCTTTACCAGATTTCGACTTCAAAAAGGTTTGATAACTGGTGTGAAAGTTGAGTAAAGTGTGAGGGGACAGGCTGGAGGCTTGCAAGGTGTTGCCTGTTTTCAGTCTCAGCTCTGTGAGGGGACACTGGCTCTACACAGTGCAAGAGTCTCCAAGAATGGTGGTGGAGGGTCCCATATGCAAGTCTATGTGTTGATAATAGAGCACTGCATCAAATCATTCCACGTTGTGATTGACAAGCTGTCAGATTCCCTCTGCTGCTGCTCACTGTCAGGCATGTGGTACATTATTTACCACATCCTTTCTTTTGCTGTCCCTCCTACCCTTAGTGACCTGAACTCGTGAGAGTGCATGGAACCATGGTAACTGCTCATTCTGCTTGTTTGTTATCCTGGGCACTACTGGCACAAAGAGCTGGAGAACCAAGGCTAAGGTTGCTGACCTGGCAGAATAAGGTGGCAGTTACACAAGTTACCTCATTTGTCTTTTATTCCCCTATGCATGGGATCAAACCAACATTTTGCTGGAAGCCTGAATTTAATTGGAGCTTTCTAAACCTGGTGTGTGAGTTGGATCTGTTGATCTCCTGGGCAGTGGTAGTCGAGGGGGGTCTGTGGGGTCACCTTCCAGGTGCTTCACACGTATTTTATTTCCTGATTTAGCAATGGCCAAGCAGTGTGCAGCTTGTGCAGACAGAAACTTGAGCTCTTAAAAATGAGGCAAGTGAGCCAAGGAATGCCAGGTGATAAATCTGGAATTAGGTAACATCCTCATCAGAAACCTGAAATTCAGGAACCTTTTGGTGGCTTTTATGCCCTGTACTCCTGCCTGGTCAAATAACAAAGGAAGAACTAGAGAACTTATTCCCACGTGCCGGTGTTTTAAAGTCTAGTGTTTGTCTGAAATCTGGATTCAGGCCTAAAGCAGCGTTTGCTTTTTCTTTGAGAAAGTTCTTCCTTTGTAAAGAATGAGGTGATGCTTTGATGTTGGAGTAGAGTGAAAAACTATGTGCTTTAGACTTGAATTAGCCTGAGCTCCTTGTGAGTATAAGAAATAGTGAATCTAAACTGCACTGTGTTTCATCTACCGTTGGTGCTGCAAATCCAAAAACTTACTACCTGTGAGCTGGTGAGAATGAACTCTGCAGTGCAAGTTTGTTGTTTGTTTTTCTTTATTATTTTTTTGTCAGGCCTCTTACGGGGAAAGGGAAAGCCTGAAGTTCTGCTTCACTCTTTTTTGAAAGCTTTATCACATAGGCAAGCACAAGACTATTTCTTGGCTCTGATCCTTACTATCCTCCACCCTTTTCCCCTCTTCACTTTCTGTTCCTAAAGTGATTTATTGAAGTTACTTTTTGATAGCTATAGCAAGTCAAGGCAAAAAAACAGTGCAGACTTGAAGTTTATATATATTGCCCTTGGAGTTTAGTGCTTCTAGTTAACAACAAATAGTCACTGTACAACCTAAATGCAAAGTAAATTAAATAAAAGATCTGGGCACAGGTGCTTAATCACCTGCCTGCATGGTGCCAGCAATTCAACACCAACAATCCTATCAGATAATCACTTCCAAAGCCATCTTAGCTTGGATTCCAGAGATAGTGGTGTGATCCCTTCTATGTATGGCAGGATCCCAGTTGGATCCCTCTTGGATGACCTCTGATGCTGGCAATACACTCTTAGTCAATGTGCATTGTCTCTGCTTGCCCCTGCAGCTGTGGCATAAGAACGCAACTGGCTAGCAAGTTGAGGCAGGCTGTATTTAAGTGAGTTGTAAGGACACAAGAGAAATAGTCTGATTATACGTTAGAAACTTCATGTTTCCATTTTTCCTGTGTGATGATTTTTCCCTTGCACTGTTTTAAACAGAACTGGAACCTTGGAACATTGCATGGCTTTAAGTATTGTAAGTGCTTATGTGTCTATATAAAATATTTATGTGAGAAAGTGTATTATATGTTTTATTAAAAATTGGTTGCCAAAATGAATGATGTCTTCTCTTCAGTGTTTCTTTAAAAAAAACCACCAAGCCCCAAACCAATCAAACGCACAAGGGAAGGGATGGAAGAGAGGCTTAAGAAGGTAAAAGGAATTTCCCAGGACAGCAGGACTGTTGCATGTCTGCAGAGCCCATACAAGGCAATGAATATTCTCTTCTTCTATGGTGTATAATATGCACAGGCTGTGCTAGTACAACCTAAATCAGCTTTACTTAAATGGGAAAAACACAGAGCAATGGGGAATCTTGCCTTTTGCACAGCTTCCTTTGCCTGCCTGCTGTGTGTAAAGACAGATGGAAGTTGAATCTCCATACTAGCTGGTGAAATACCTGCCTTTAGGACAGTGGGGTTTTAATCTTTCTGGGGAGAGACTGTTTTCAATCTCCAACCAACCAGGTCTTTTCTACTCAGACAGTCTGATCTCAGCAGGGGACCAGAAATCGTCTCCTGCAAGGCATAATGCATGGTGATGATGGATTGCTGGGATCTCCTTTTGCTGTCACATTGTGGTCCTGGGATTCAGTAGCAGGCATGTTGTGCTCAGCAAAACATGGATGTTGTTGATACTGAGATGTACATCTGCATGTGAAGATCCCAAACCTCTTCTCTTTTCAGATGTTGTTTAGATGATACATTCTCACATGGAACAATTTTTGTGGAGAGTTATCTGTGTGTAACAGACTTGTGAGACAGTCCTGATGTGCAGCCTTTTGTCAACTGGATCTGAACTACTTGTGCAGGTACCTGATAGCAATTTAGGTATGGGGGGACAGTGCCTGCTCTGAAACACAGGGCTCCCCAGAGCTCTCCTGTCTTGGAGAACCACCTGTTCATGCTGCTGACAGCTGCCCCAGCTGTGAGAAGAGATAGCAAGACAAGCTCCCTAACCCTCCTGAGGCGGTAGAGGGTGGGAAAGACTGAAAGTTTAAAGGCACTGTCATTGTAGCAAAACATTGAGTTACGGATCTCCCTTTCACATAAAAAATAGGCAAACACTTTGCTTGCTTTTTGAATTTTTAATGTGTTATGTGCCCTGCATAATCACTGACACCAGAACTAAACAGAAGATATTCTTCATCTCACACACACACACACACACGCATATATATATATATACTTCTACAAACTCCATGCAGAGCTCGTGAATATGCTTATCCCTTCTGGCTTTGCTTCTTGTTTCAAAATAGCAAGCTGATATTCTACATTGCACTGTTTCTTAATTTCCAATTTTATGACTGTAAAATGCTTTAGGAGTTTTTATCATAATGCATTAAGGAATTGTAGTAAAAAACTACAAAATCCCAGTAAGAGGTTAAAATGAGACTTCTGTAAGTTTTGTAACAGGTGTTAGGCAACTTTTATTTCTTTGTAGAAATAAGAAGACCAGAGATACCAGGTCTAAACCACGTGGTAAGACAGGTACACTTCTACCTGAGGGACATGTCCATTTGGAACAGAGATTTATTTTAAAAAGTCTCAGCACACAGTGGAAAAATAGAGCAAGTTTTCAGGTTACTTAAGGAAACAATTAGAAATACTTTACTGTCAAGCTTTATCATGACTCTTCCAAGCTCTCTCATGGGCTATGGGGCTCATGGTCTACCAGATAGTTCCCAAAGTGTAATAAGAAGAAATAAATTAAGTATTAGAGATGCCAGAGGAGTCTGGAATGCTTACCAGTGGCACTCTTTTGATAACATTGTATTTACTGCAATATTTATTACTTAACTTCCAATCATTATGTTGAAATACACTTTTAATACAGTTAGATTTCAACTGTGCAGAAGGACTCATTGCACACACTATGGTAACATCACCACCACCTCTGCTCTTCCCCCCTAAGCTAATATTCACACCGTGCTCCTATTAGGAGAGACACATGTTGTACCTGTCAGGTGAGCTGTCACTGTCCCCAGTGCACTTGTCAAAGTGCCACAGATGTCTATAACCTGTCAATAATAGTTCATGCTCCTGACGAGATATCACTAGCGAGTTGCTGAGTTTCATTTTACCTACTTTGTCACCACCATGTGACAAATGTCTGAATTACTCTTTTTAAAAATATCCTAAACCTGATCTGGTAATCTTGCTAATGAACATCATCTATCAAGCATGCAGAAAAGAAGAACAGAGAGCCAGCTCCTGACCTCCAAGGTGAAGTTTTGTGGAAATGTTGGAAAGCGGCTGGCAGTGGCCCCTCACCAAAACACAACAAGGCCCCATTTTCCAGGAGGTGAAGAACATACATAAGATGGCATTGTAACCTGCTACTTAAACAATCTTCTCCAGAGCAACTCAGTGTGCAGGCATTGCAAAGGGACTCTCAAGAAAGTCCACGTCCTGTCACACTGCCGTGGTTAAACTAGGTTAAAACAGAGGAGAGAAAACTTACTAAAAAGATGTGAAGGGGAATTATTACTAGCAGAAGGCACTGGCAATAGTGTTTGCGTGGTCCAGAAATTTGTCCAGAAATGTATCCAGATCTGGACAATAGCAAGCATAACAAAGTATCACTTTTCTTTTTTCCACTCTCAGGCCTGTGCCTGCTTCCAGAATAGGACAAAAAAGAAGAGAAAGATGATGAAGATCCTTAAATCTCATCCCTTTCTGTTGCTTCTTAAAAGCAAACAAGCAAACAAAACCCCAAAAAAACAAAAACCAACAAAAAACCTCATGAGGGCAAGTACCACATGAATGTCCACTGCAGAACAGGATGTGTAAGTTCAGTGCCAATTTAACCTCTTTTTAGGAGTTTTGGCAGAACAAGCTCTCCCACGTGGTGCCAGAGCAGTGTCCCAGCAGGTAGGGAAACTATGGGTGCAGGGAAGATGCTATGGCCACTTAGAAGCTTCTCCCCACAGCAGGCAGTTCAGAGGCTAGATGTGATTCATTAAATAACCATCAGCCCCAGAAAATGAGAGCATATATTTCACTTTCAGTAGGAAAACAAGTGTTTAAAATAAATCTTTGCTCTCTCTTCACTTCAAGGACTGAAGAACAGCCTTGGGTTCGTTTGGAGCACAAGCTCTGAAGCAGTCACTCCTGTCCAGAATCACAGAAACACAGAATCAATCCGGTGGGAAAAGACCTCCCATTGAGTCCAGCCTTTGACCGAACACCACATCAACTAGACCGTGGCACGTCCAGTCTTTTCTTAAACGCCTCCAGGGACAGTGACTCCCCCCACCTCCCTGGGCAGTCCATTCCGGTGCCTAATCACCCTTTCTGTGACAAAATTCATCATGACGTCCAACCTAAACCTCCCCTGGCGCAGCTTGAAGCTACGTCCTCCTATCCTGTAGTTGCCTGGGAGAAGAGGAAAACCCCCCCTCCACCTTGCTACAACCACCCTTCAGGTAGCTGTAGAGAGCGATAATGTCACCCCTGAGCCTCCTCTTCTCCAGGCTAAAC
>VZRE01010627.1:48421-205846 GCA_013396775.1 Cephalopterus ornatus
GCCGCGGAGCCCCGCCCCTCACGCTCCCCATTGGCTGGCGAGGCTATAAATAGACGTCTGGGAGGCCGCCGCTTCCTCTCGGCTCCGCGCCGCCCGGGCCTCCACACGGCGTTGTCAGCGTGAGTCGGGGCCGCCGCGCGGGGCGCGGGGGCGGCGCGGGGCGCGTCCTCCCCCCGAGGTGGTAACACCGGGGGTCTCTTCGCCGCCCCTCCGCGGTGCCGGCGGCCGGGCCGGGCCTGGCCGAGCCGCGGGGAAGGCCGAGGCCTGCTGGGTGCAGGGGGGGAGGTGGCCCAAGATGGCGGCGCGGGCGGCTGGTCCTCGTGGCGCGTCCCCGCCGCGCTGAGCCGGGTCCCTCTGCCCGCAGGTTCCCTGTCGTTGCTTCCAAAGGGAAACCCCACAATGTCCGGAGGCCTCGATGTCCTGCAGATGAAGGAGGAGGATGTCCTCAAATTCCTCGCTGCCGGGACCCACCTGGGAGGCACCAACCTCGACTTCCAGATGGAGCAGTACATCTACAAAAGGAAGAGCGATGGTAAACCCACGGGATGGGCAGCTGTGATCTTGTGGGCATGACACAGGAAAGTGCTAGTGTTTGAGCTCTCTAGCATGGTGTCTTCATGGTCTGAAAGTAACAGACGTCTTTGTTGATAAAACCGTACTAACTCAGAGAAGTAGAGTGAAATACGGATTTTGGAGCTACTAGTTCTTGATTATCCTCATTTTGGAGTTTGGTTAATCAATCGCAGCTGGATCGGAGCAGTTCTGCTAGTTCTTGACTATATTAACAAAATGGCTTTAATACCTCAGTAGTGATTTCCACGTGTTTGCATTGTTCTTTAATCAGAGCTGCCCTCTGTGAAAAGATTGAAGCTCATATCAGGCCTAGGTTCTTGCTGATAGGTTCTAGGTGCTGGAAGTGTCCTACACTAAACCCATAGGGGAAGTATTCCTTGGAATAGCTTTAATTAGAATTAGACTAGAATGCTTTTACTTTAAAAAGAACATTAAGGTGCCTGGAGCATGTGCAGTAAAGGGCAACATCGTGAAAGGACTAGAGAGCATGTTTGAAGAGGAATGGCTGAGGGAGCTGGTCTCAAAAAGAGGACGCTCAGGGGTAATCTCATTGCTTTCTACAACTACCTGGAAGGAGGTTGTAGGCAGGTGGGGGCCAGTCTCTTCTACTATGCCAGCAGTGAGAGGACTAGGGAAAATGGCTTTAAACTGAGGGGAGATTCAGATTTCGCTAGGGTGAAAATTAGGGTGGTCAGGCATTGGAATAGGTGGAGGTGTCACCATCTCTAGAGGTGTTAAAGATGTCTGGATCTGGTGCTGGGTTGATGGTTGGATTGGATGATCCTAAAGGCCTCTTCCAGCCTTGACAGTTCTATGGTTCCATGAATTTTGGAATAACCATAGCCATGTGACAGGTTTATTGGCAGAAGAGTGCTGTCCTGTTTTAGGATCTTGTATTTGCTAGTTGCTCTAAAGCATTCTGTCACCAATAGGTATTTACATCATCAATCTGAAGAGAACCTGGGAAAAGCTCCTCCTGGCAGCTCGTGCCATTGTTGCCATTGAGAACCCAGCTGATGTGAGCGTCATTTCCTCTAGGAATACTGGACAGGTACGGGCATTTGTTAATCATGAGGCCTGCAGTCTCAGGAGCAGGACTATCTTGTCATGCATCATTGCCTGCCAGTGGCAGCTTGGTGATAAAAGGCAGTAACACCAGTTTTAAAGCTAGGAACACTTCAAAACATGTTTCTTGTGTTGCATTTGCAGTTTAAAACAGATCAGTTGAAACCCACTCCCCATTTCTGTAGTTTCAGAGTGATAGTTTCAGAGTGTTACTTGTCTTCTATGTCCTCCTTTGGAAACTTCCTTTTGGATTTTCTGGCACATTAGTGGCCAGTCCCCAGGTGTTCCCTTCCCTCCACTGTGAGTCATTGTCTCGATTTTTTTAGGGATGGTAAGCATGTAACAGAAGAGTTTTCAAAGAAATAATTTTCTCTGTTATTGAGCAAGATACGGTAATTGCTATATTTGTAATTTTTGTCTGCAGAGTTAGAGAAAAAAATTTTTCCTGCAGAAGATAATAACCTTTAAATAAAACTTACTAATTGCTGGAGTTTGTGAGATTAGTTTCTTTGGACTAACACAGCTGGGGCCCCAAACACTCAGGGAGATTGTGAGCGGCACGGGGTGGATTTATGAAGGAAAAGCCTGGGATCCTGGGGGGTTGACATGCACACTGTTAAAGCTTGATGCTGAGGTCAGTTTCTGGCCGATGAGCTCTCAAGTGTCGGAGGTGTGCGACAGCAATGGATGGCAGGGTTTTCGCTAACGCCAGGAGAGGGGCTCCCTCTAGGATTGGAGTTTGATAGTAGGCCCTGCCACATGCCTGAGAAGTTGAAAACTGTTGCAAGTGAGTAACAACTGCCAGCTGCAATTTTAGTAGACACAGCCGCAGTTTGCAGGTATTTGCTATTAAACTTTTCCTGTAGTTCCTGAAGTTATGCTACTGGATAATGAAAGGATGTAGAAATAGCAGAAGAAAATTGGCTTGCTTTTGTAATAAGCTGTTTGTTTTATCCCCCTTTCATGATCTGATTATGAGAATTTGGAGTAGAGCTTGCAGATAACTTTAGGGGAAGAGGAAGATGTTTTCTTTATTCTGACTGCTTGCTTTGCTGGTGGATATGATGTTTTAAATTCATGGTGTAGCTATTTTCAGAAACATTTTGGCTCCTCCTGCAGTGGTGAGCCCTGATTTCACAGGAATCGAAACAAGTAGTTCAGTTAAATTCTGTCGATGTTCACTGACAGTGCCTGGGTGAGTTGGTTGAAATGCGGTTTTCCAGCTTCACCATTGCTGTGGTCCATTTTGCAGCGTGCTGTTCTGAAGTTTGCTGCTGCCACTGGGGCTACTCCTATTGCTGGACGTTTCACCCCCGGTACCTTCACCAATCAGATCCAAGCGGCTTTCCGTGAGCCACGACTCCTGGTTGTCACGGATCCCCGGGCTGACCATCAGCCCCTGACAGAGGCGTCTTACGTCAACATCCCCACCATCGCGCTGTGCAACACCGACTCCCCGCTGCGCTATGTGGATATTGCTATTCCCTGCAATAACAAGGTAATGGCTTTGTTGGAGCATTCCAAGCAGCTTCTTCCGGAGCATGCCCTGTGTTTGCAAGATGGATGCTTTCTGCAAGGGAGAGTTGGCTTGTATCTCCTGTGTCTCCCAGGGGAACAAGCTAATAATTGTCTCCTGCAAACTGGCAGGTGGGTGGGGAGGAGGAGATAAACTGCACACAGTTGGAGCTTGGAGCTGAGGCTGGTTTCTGGCCAAGGAACTCTCAAGTGTAGGACGTGTGCTATAGTAACCTGGCCAGATATTTCGCTGACGCCACGAGGGTCTTTGTGGCCCGATGAGTGGAGTTTGATAGTTATTCTTGCCACAGATTATGAATATGATGAAAGATAAAGTGAACTGATGAAGGAACTGCTCTGAAACATTACCTTGCCAGAAATCACCTGGAAGGTAAAGTCTAGGAAAATGAGAAGCTTCTTTAAACTCTATTTAGATGTCATCACCAAAACTAATGTAAGCCACATCTGAGCATGTAAGCTTTGCTTATTTCATCAAGTTTTCAATTTCTTCATTCTAGCATATGTGATGAGCATAATCCATGTCTTTTGGACGATATTCACATGGGGTAGTGACCAGTATGAAACTCCGTAGCAAGAGATTTACCTTGTGCTGTGTTGTATACAACAAACTCAGATGTTGGTGACTGATGTGTGCTGCAATTCCTGCTGAGACCTGAAAGTGTCACTGGGAATGTGACAAGTTGCCCTTTTTTTTGTATCTTAAGGATACAAGTCTGGGTATGGGCAAGTAATGTCTTTCTCTCGCCACACAAGACCTTGGATTGGGTACAAATAAGTCTTCTGCTCTTTCTTCAAAGGTTTAGCTTTACAGAAACTCAAACCTACTTACTTCTGTTGCAGGGAGCCCACTCAGTGGGTCTGATGTGGTGGATGCTGGCTCGGGAGGTCCTGCGCATGCGTGGCACCATCTCCCGTGAGCACCCATGGGAAGTCATGCCTGATTTGTACTTCTACAGAGATCCTGAGGAGGTAGGAGCCCCATGGCAGGAAGTGTGTCTCTGAGATGTTTTGCTTGTGCTCCGACCCCGTTGTCCTTTGTGCCTGCTGTTGAGGATGGCTTTTGCCAAAGTAATAATTGCACTTCACACTTAAACGTGATGGTTGCTTAATTCTACTGCCTGTTACTGCCTGCTGTCTGGTGTGTGATAGTAAGGGTGGTGATGTGTTCCTGGGAGACTCAGGCTGGGCTCTTCCATTGCAGATTGAGAAGGAGGAGCAGGCTGCTGCTGAGAAAGCAGTCACGAAGGAGGAGTTCCAGACCGAATGGACAGCCCCAGCACCTGAATTCACTGCTCCTCCTCAGCCTGAGGTTGCAGACTGGTCTGAGGGAGTGCAGGTCCCATCTGTGCCCATCCAGCAGTTCCCCACAGGTCAGTTTGAGGGGTGTCCGTGGGAAGGGGGGAGATGTTTTGTGGGTGGGAAGAGCTGGGGTGTACCTAAGTGTTGTTGTCTTTGTGGTTGCAGAGGACTGGAGTGCCCAGCCTGCCACCGAGGACTGGTCAGCAGCTCCCACGGCCCAGGCTACTGAATGGGTTGGCACTGCCACAGAGTGGTCTTAACTTCAGTCCCCCTGTACTGTGAGAGAAATAAAGCCTGGTTTACTATACAGTGTGCCTGGTACTGCTTTTGTAAACTTGTTGTCTGGTGATACGTGTGGGTAGTGTGGGGCACAACAGTCCTCAGCCAAGGGTGGGGTGTCTGTTGCACCCTGTTTAGTGGAACTGAGGGTTCTGGGTTCTGTCCCTGCCTGCAGCAGTGGGCTGGGCTGCCCCTTCTGCTTGCTTGCCTGACAAAACACAGCACCAGGGCTCAGGGCAGGTTTCTCACTTCCCGCCTTGCCTGGCTCCACGCCTCCAGTGATGTGGCAGTTCCCTGTTGGCCAGCAGGAGTCCAAGTAGGGTGGCTTTGCTGTGAAACTGGAGGGGAGGTGACAAGGGGTGGAGCTGGTTCTTCCACCACTCCCTGCACCCTGGGTGGGTGAAGCTGGGGTCCACCCAGAGGTGTTGTTTTCATTGTTCTGTCTGAGGTTTCACAATTTCACAGGTCAAAGAAGGTTGTGGTGACAGAGTGTGAGAGGTGGCCTGACTGCACAGTGTGGAGAGGAGAGTCCTTGAGTGGGAGCTGCTCCCTTGCTGAAACCCCAGCTTCTAGGATCAGTATTGCCAGTTCCTTTCTGAAAAATACTGCAGCAATCTTCAGGAAAAAAGAATCTACATTATTTTGTTTGCTTTAACTCTTTTGAGGATTATATTGCTGTGATTAATAGCAGTAGTGGGAGGTAGACCCTTCACCAAGGGAAATGGGTGTTTTGTTGGAGATAGTTCAAATTGGATCCTTTTTTCCATGTTGCTGTGGTCTCAGATTCTCTTTTTTGTACCTTCAGCACTGCCAATTAACCTCTTCTCTTAGCACATGTGCTGTTTTACTGTAATAGTGCATATTAGCAGTAAAAAACCTAAAGCAACATGTATTATTGCACAGTAGGTATCCAAAGAAGGCTGACTTTTTTTCCTGGTGTCTTTACCTATTGCATGCAAGGTGACTAAATATTTAATAACAAACAGCTTTTAGCTGAGAGGCATATGAGCACTTCACCATTTGGCCCTGAAAGGGGCCTGTTCTGTTTGTGCACTATGTTCCTGAGATGTGTGTTTGTGGCACATCCTCAAGTACTTCCCTTTCCAGTACCCAGCAGTGAGAGGCTCCTTCCTGTCACCTGAGGTCTGTCACTGGTGTGTTGGGGTGGATTGAGACCTGGTCGCTTTGGGACTCTGGGTGGGTGTTGTACCTGGATCAGGGAGACGGCCTGTACAGCACCTGCTGATTCGCTCCCCAGATCTCAGATTGCCGCAAATAACTTCTTGCTCCTGACTTTCTTTTCACTCTTGCACATTAACATTTCCAAACTCAGAGCATAGTCTTACCCCCCTGTACGGTGAATCATTGCTGTTACTGTTTCACCATTGTCCATTTTCTTTATCTGTGTTATAATCTCCTTCATAAGAGTAAATATTCAAGTTAATGAGTATTTAGCAGTCATCAGACAGCTCCTGTGTGGGTGAAGGTGCTGTTTTAAATAAGAGCTGCATCTGAGTACTTGTTACTGAAATGTTTCTGGTGTGTTACTGGATTGTGGTTGTTTTCATTTAAGGATTTCCTGATGTATCTATCCCCTTGGCTTTTATGACTCTGTGATTGTTCTTAGAACCAAGGACTGTCACAGTGAGGTGGATCTACACATCATGGGAAAAGAGGGTCAGGAGACCCCTGCAGTGGAAGAGCTCATTTGCCTGGAGCTCTGCAGAGGGGCTTTTAGGAAAAAAAGGCAGCCTTGGTTGCAGCAGCAGAGGGCACATTGCATGAAGGCTGTGTTCCTCAGCATGCCGGAGGCACTGGGAAGGAGAAGTCTCGGCACAGGAGTGTGGGCAGCAGCAGAGATGTGGCAAAAGATTCTACCTCTGCTTCCCCTGTGGCAAACACTTGGTAGATGTGATCTATTGAGGCAATGTAGAGGAACAGGAAAAGGAGGTAGGAGCAATCCTAGAGACAGTGTTTTGT
Organism: Cephalopterus ornatus; assembly: GCA_013396775.1. Classification (NCBI taxonomy): domain Eukaryota; kingdom Metazoa; phylum Chordata; class Aves; order Passeriformes; family Cotingidae; genus Cephalopterus; species Cephalopterus ornatus. Next base: position 55,154 of record VZRE01010627.1, read on the forward strand.
TCATTATTGCATTTTTTTTCCAGCAATTGCATTGTTGATGTTGAAAAAGGACAGCAGAGACCTTAAAACTCTGTTGTTCTGGAGTGATCTGATTTGACCCAAAATGGTTTAGGCAGAGGTCTCCATGTAGTGAAAACAATGTTTTTCCCTTGAGGGTCATGGTGGTGTTTTCTTTCTCTGTGACCATCTGTCTGTATTCGATTTGGGTTGTTTGAAGTGGGTTGAGTTGGGCTAGATATACTTCTTAGGATACCCTTCTTTCACATTTGGTCTCGGCAAGAGCCGACTGGTGTTGCTGAGCATTACAGAACCCCTCTGGAGAAGTGAGCTATTGAAGAGTCTCTGCCAATAATGCCACTATGTGATCCATGAATCTCTCATACACATCTGCTTTCCATTCACAGATGTTCCTTTTCCTCCTTTTCCTCTCCAGCCATATTCTTCAAATAATCATGATATTTTTAGTATCCAAGTATTGTAGGAATTACACTAAGGCTTTTCTTTTGCAGGAAGCAAAGAGTTTTATGCACAGTTGAAGAGACTCACCTCTGTTTACTTAAATCTGGTCTGCAAGAATGTTCCACTCTTTTCATCTGTAGTCTGTCTTGCTTTATGAAACTGTGAAAATGGCTATAGGATGTTCGATGCTGAAATTTAGGAGTACGGTATACTGATATTGTAAGCCTGTTTACTAAAATCAGTGCAGCACGTAAGTAATTATGCAAAGGAAACTGAGGCAGGTGGACTCTACGTGGAGTAAAGCACACAGTAAATCTGAGCTGTCACGAATGCAGCACTCTCCGAACCTGTGTATCTTGAACCCTCTCAGGACAGAAGAAGCCTGTCATGAATACGTGTGTCCTGGCAGAGGAAGAAAAAAGAAAAACATTTCAGATTTACCTCATTATTGCTGTAGGACCAAGGTGTTGCTGGAGTGTTTCCCCACCGCCCTGCAGCTTCCAAAGAGATACCAGTCAGCTTTTCAGGCCAAGTTTCTTCCCTCTAGCCAATGCTTGGCACTATGAGCCCTTGCAGCCTAGAGCTTGTGAAAACCACAAAACCTCTGAGTTTGTGAAAACCTCATCTCCATCAAGTCTGAATAACAGGTAAAGGTAAAATAGTGTGTTACAACTGTATGTAACACTGGGAATAAAGAACATTGTTGATTATCAGCCCTGCAAAGAGGCAGACTGTGATAACCTTGGGCATGGGCACAGTCTTGCTATGTCACAACACAGATTTTATGAATTCCTTGCTTTGTGAGATGCTGATTTCTGAACCTGTTTTGATTTGCTCTTTTAATACTTGTGTTTTTAGGTATACTCACTGCCATTTTCTACTGTCCAACTTGGAAAGCATGTAATTTTCATTTATACACTCAGTAGTCACTGATGAACAAAACTACACAGTGAAGATCCCTTTTTGATTGTTATCTCCATAGCTGAAATAACATCTCTGTTCTGGGCTGCTGCTTAAAATCTCAGTTTATAAAGTGTTAATAAAGCCTGAGTTTAACTAGCGTGTGTCTTCTCATGTGACAGAGTCCTAAATATTCCTGTCAGTGTTTGTTTCACTGGGTACAAGATTGTTTTTACCAGTACTGTTCAAGCATGAGTGAAATAAATCCTTAACGGACATGGGATGCATCATTTGAAATGATGGCTCCCTAACTCTCCTATGAAGGCCAGAGAAACCTGCTTTTGTGGAAAATCTTTGTCTTCATGCTTAAGTGCCATTGCATTACACCCAGAAGCGTTCCTTGGGTTGAGTCACACAGCTAACTCTCTTCATTTTAGTACAGAGTCTTGATGGTCACTCTTGGGCAGGACAAGGTGCCACAGTGCACCTGTGCCTCTGGCACAGACCACCTTCCAGGGACATGGTGTGCCCACTACTCTTAATGTGAGGCTTGGTTTTTTACAGCAGGCAGTTCAGAAGAGGGGAACAGTGCACGCTGTATGGGCCATAGTTGGGTGTTTACAACGGAGCATTTCAGGTGCTCAAAGGGGCTATGCGCCTACCCACTGTATGTGTGGGTTTGGGTTAGGTTTAGGGTTATGCAAAGCAGGGAGCTTGGTGTGAGAAGTGTGGCATGTTGCAAAACTCCAGGCTGGTCTGTCGTGAGGACAAGTTGTGACGAAGATGGACAAGATTTTGCCGTAACAGGGCATATCAACACTGCTCATTCCTCTGCTGTGGCTGGAAACGTCAGGGTGCGGCCGTACAGCCTGGAAAGCTGCTGTGAAGCCTTAGTTCTCACCTGGATATTTGCTTTTTGGGTCTGAGCTAGATCGGGATGACAATACCAGCCTTTTGCCACTCTCATACACGGGCACGTTAAGGGAAATGGCTTTCCGGAAGCAGGCAAACAAACGTGAGCATTGCTTCCACCTGGCAGTTGTCGGGAGGATGATGGTGGTGGGTTGCCCAGCTGCAAAATAGGAGGGTGTGGATCATTTCCCAGTCTCCAATAGGTGGGGCTGTTATTCCTGGTTTGTCTGCATTTCGGCTGCTGCTGGCACCGATGCAGGAGAGCTGGACAGAGCGGGCACCGGGGAAGGTAAGGTACTGGCCTGGCTTTCTGACTTCCCTGCAGCAGAATGATGCCCTCTCACAGGGACCATAGTACACCTTAATACATTTTTTAATACCCTGCTGGTTTTCTATATGTGTTTGAGTGTTAAACTTGTTGCCTCCGTGCTCAGCTGCAAACCTTGATCCTGCTTTTAATTTCCCTAAGGGAGCAAGTGTAGGATGCTGCTGGCTGCAAGTGCTCCTAGTCAAAGATATGTTGGAAGCTTTCTAGCTCATCTGTCCTTTTTGGCTTATTGCTTCTAGCATTTTCTAGAGTGACTCATCTCCCTAGTACTCCCAAAGTTCACAGGTATACACTTTACTACACCTGTTGGCTTTGCTTATATATAAAAAAAATTAAGTAGCACATGTAGAGAGGGAATCAGGGTGTGGGGTTTTTTTTTTATTTTGCTGTTAGAGGCTCCTTTAAGCCACATTCCTGCTCCCAGCTGGGTAAGGTTTTATCAGCCCCAGTTGCCAGGGGCTGAAGTGTCTCCTACCCTTTGCTCACAAGAACTGGTGTGGGGTAGGAGTGAGCATGCTGTTGGCTTTTCTTCTTGGTTTTGTGAGGCAAATCCATTTTGTCCAAGTGCTGTAAGCAGCCAGTGGTTCTCCATCAGCTCTTTCAGGAGGGCTGAGAAGTCTAACAACTAGTTTTTCTGATTTTAAGGGTTCAATCCTTTGAAAAGTTTTGAGAGTCTTAATTTTGTTTGTGTAAACATGTTGGGCATCTTGTGGCTGCCAACACCTGCTCCCCTTCACCCAGGAAGATAACAGTCTGAAATGTAATTAGTAAATGAACCTGTGACTAAAGAGGCTGAATCAGCACCAGGCTGAGATGTGTGTGGTTTGGTGGTCGGTGTAAGAGCCGGGGCTGCCCAGCCCTGGGAAGGGTGTGCTGAGGGGGTGGTAGCTGTGGGGTGGGTTGGAAGGAGGAGGGTCAGGTTGTGCCTGTGAAGTCTTGCTGTGTTTCTTATTGGAGTGGCAATGAAGAGGTAAGAGCTTTGCCTGCTCTCTGGGCCAAAGTCCAACCCAAAAATCCTATTGCACCTCCCATTATTTTTTAGACAGATATTTGCTTTTTCTCCTGGAGTTTGAGTTAGAGGAATACTGTGAGCAATCTCTGTCTGGTTCATCCCTGACAATGTGATGGTTTTGGCTGTTTGGTGGATAACCACTTCAAATACACTACTGGGTTTCAGTGGTGTTGTGGTAGTGTTGCATACACAGGTGGTGACTTGTCCTGTTCCAGCACGACTGGATTAGCTCCTCAGAGCCAGCCAAAGGTCTTTAAATTCTACTTACCCTCCATGTTATTGGCATCAGGGAGGACATAAAGTGCTGAAAGGGCATGTGCCTGATACTGGACTGTCCCTGGAGATGTGTTACAGCAGATTTCCACCTCTTCTGCATGAGGGAACTGGTTTTGTCCACGGCGCAATGCTTCAGGCAGCACTAGGGATGAAGTTTCCCCTCTACTGGCTCTCTGCTGCTGTGGCACAACCCCATCCCATGTGGGGATGATGATAGAGGTGTGGAAAGTTTGAGCAGAAGCTGTGGAGTGTTTCCCAGGCAGAGCTGCAGCCACTTGTGAGGGAAAACTTACCAGTGGTTCATTAATTATATTTGTGAATGCAGTGTCAAAATGCTTCTGCAGCCTTTTCCTCTATAAACTGCTGGGCTTCGTGGGGAGCAGAAGCTCAGTTTGCTGGGGCCCTCTGCAAAACCCCTGCAGCCCTGGCCTTGGGGCTGTTTCCACACTGCAGCAGCTGCTGATGGAGCTATGGGATCTGCAAGCTGCAGTGGTGCTGCTGTGGTCACAGTGAAGCTCCACTTCGTGTTCAGGCAGTGTTTGTGCTGCTGTGCCCAAGCCACTGTATGTAATGTGCTTAAGTGCTCTGGCTAATGAAGAAGACATGGTTTTTACTATAGTGGTGGAGGTTTTTTCTCTCTACCTGTCCCTGAGCCCTCCAAGTACCTTATATAAATAAATCTGATAATAACCTTCATATTTTGAAGTTCCTAAACATCTGGCAAGGCACTGAATTATTTACTGTTGCTGCTATATAAAAAAACCCCAAAAGTCTCCTAGGTGTGAAATGTTTCTTAATTAGAGGAAGGTTTGGATTTGCAGGCTTTTGCAGGAGAAGCTGTTGTTCCCCCAAACAGCTTTGCTTTGAAGGAGAGAAAGGGGAAACACACAGCTGCTTGGGATATTTCTGCAGCTGCTGTTCCCCAGAAAAATGAGTTAGTAATGCCATTTAAATAAAGTTCCGCCTCCTACTAACCTGATCTGCACACTTGACCACTGTGAGAGTTTGCCCATCCTTAAGCAGTCCAGGTAACCGTGCTATGCCGCTATGGTTGTTTTCATTTTATTTTCAACGAAGCTGAAGTTATTTTTTCTCCCTCCCACATTGCCAGGAGAGAAATGACATTGGCAGCTTCAGCAAGCATTGCTTGGTTCCCACCAGGGAAGCTCTCTGGCTTTTATATCCTGCAGCTGTTTCCTTGCAAAGCTTTTTCATTGCCTGGATGTAGCAGTGGTGGCTGCAGTGTATCCTTACCCCTGTGCCAGCCTTAAGGTGGGTGCAGAGCTGCTGAGTTTCTAACCCACCTGCTTGCTATGCCTGGGACCAAAGCCTCCTGATTTCCCAGATCTGTGAGCTGGGTTAAATGATGCTAAATCCCACTCTGGTTCTCTTAGGCATGAGCCTCCGGGGAGCATAGCTGAGCTCAGCACAGAGGGCTCTCCTGCCTGTGTCTGGTCCCCAGGTGGTGGAGAAGATCCTCTGTGGTTGCCCCTCTCCTCCCGTTGGCTCCTCTGCCACATTCGGATGACTTTTGTGCATTGGTTCTTTTCCTTGGGGTTTGATGCTGATGTAGAAAAAGCTTTTAGTGCTGGGAAATAGCATCTGTCCATCTGTCCCCTGGGTGGCTGTCAGCTCTCTTCCCTCCACCTGCGTTCTTGGAGCACCAGCCACAGAGAAATCTCTTTTCCTCGCTGCATTCTAGTCTTGCCGTCAATCACAAAGGAGTGGTGGAGAAAATATTATCAATTCTGAATCATTTTACAATCCACTAATCTTTATCTTGGTGCCCGTGTGGGTATGTGCATACACAGACTGTCTCCCGATGTGTGGGAGCCTAGTGGCCTATGTTTGCTGAGCGTGTGGAGAAGGTGGATATTCCCTGAGTAGCACCATGTGGTGCCAGTTTAAGATTTAGAGACAATGTTCACAACTGGATTTGGATGTTTATAGATGGCTGAATAGAAGGGGATCCCAGGGTCCTGTGATTGCAGCAAAGCCAAGCCTCCCTGTATTAGCTTGACACGGCACAGCATTATGTTGGTATGGTCCATTTAAAACAACGCTGAATCCTGATTCAGCATTGATGACTATGTTGTGTGAGAAATGGGCCAGGACCTAGAAATACTTGGTTTTCAGAGCTGCTGTTTTCCCCAGGGGAAAACTGTATCTGAGCATTTGTGAGTGATAAAGCCTTGGCTGCAGATGAAGCCAGGCTGCCACCTGCCAAAGGACAAGCTGCTGCCTCAGGGCTTAGGCGAGCAGCAGGAAAACCATGACAGAGAGGGAAAAAAGAAATCCCTGCAGCTGTCAGGCTGGAGAGCTGATAACATTGCATGCAGAATTAATCAAAATGGGGGGGGGGAATCACTTTTTAAAGCCTTTTGGCAAAAACTTATCTTTTTTTCTTTTTTTAGCTTCCCCATTTTTTTTTTTTCTTGTCAGGACATCACTGCTTTGAAAAGATGTGGTTTAGAGAGGCAGTGGGGTCAGGCTTCAAAGGTTCCCATCTGACCTGCTTTGGTGGCAGCAAAAGCACCTGATACGTGGTTGTGGAGAGGGGTCTGAACAGGCTAGAGTGCAGGAAGGTGGGTGACCTGCTGTACCCATGGCCTGCTGGGTGCAACTCAGGGGCCCACAGGACATTAGAGTCTTAATGCATCTTCAGCAGCATAGAAGCCACTCTGCTGCTCCTGACACCAGCAGAGCCCCTGCCTTGCTGGGCTTCTGCCAGTGCCAGCCTGGGAATGCCCGCCTTTTAGTGGTGCAGCTATTTCTAGAAATAACCTGTTGAATTTTCTGTATTTGAAAGCAAAATGCAATTATTTAATTTTGAAGAAATTCTGAAGTCTTGTTTTGTTTCTGAAATTCTGAAGTCTCTCCCTTGTATCTCCTGGAAGTACTTCTCCAGAGCTGCGGTCTCTTAAAAGCACAGACTTCAACGGGTGGGCTAGGTCTCTACAAATAAGCACAGCACGTTCCTGTGAGGAATCAGATGCTTAAATGCTTTTGTTGGGTTAGATCTTTAAAGCAGAATCCTTTTCCAATCTTCCTCAGGTGTGACCCAACTGGACCCCTTTATTCAGTTCCTTGAAGGTGGACATTCCCAGACTGGCACTGGCAGAGCCCCCGCCCAGCCAGGCATGCTGAGCAACACGTCTCGTGGGGCAGGATAAGCTGCAAAAATACCAGTTGCCATCATCAGGAATTTTTTCTGGGTGTGGGGAAATGGTTTTTTTTTGGTTGTCTTCCTCGCCTGGAGTCATCAGTGTAAGTTCCTCGGGATAGGTGTCAGAGTGCTAGAGCCCATGCAGCTTGTGGCTCCTGTCCCTACAATGGCTCTTGCAGTATTATGGAGCCTCTTTGTAGTTGAGAGGTTTCTTTATCTTAGATGTCCAGATGACATCCCTCCTCAGCAATCTGAAAGAAACTACAAGTCCATCCCCAAAGCGCTGGTTTGTTAGCTGCTATGAGGAAGCCCTCTCCTCCTGCCATGAGCAGTGCTGTGCAGTGAAAGACAGTGAAGACTCCACAAAGAAGAAAGGAGGTGGATTACACATGACACTTCTGTAGCTCAGATTCTCAAGCAAGGTGACAATCTTATGGCTGTGAAGGTTCAGAATGTGTGATAAATGGCTTTGTCATAGTGCAGGGTCAGCTATAGGAGCAGAGGATAAGAAAGGGCTCAAGATGATCTTGACTGCTTGTTTGGAGTAAGTGAGGTTATGCTCTCCATGGTGGTGGCATGCGGTGCTTGTTTCCCTTTCTCTCCTTGGAAAGAAAGCTCAGATGTTTCAAGGTTTTCTTTTGAAAGGAACTTATTCTCCTTCTAGAGCAAAAACTGATGTTCCTGCTTTGGAGAAGTCAAGGTGCCTTGGTACTGAACACAAAACCAGTGTATTCTTTGCATTCTTTTCTGGCTTTATGAGCAAACCTGTTTAGTGGTGTCTACTATTTTATGTTCATTGCAAGTACAGAAAGCAGTTTGTCTCATACTAATGGCTGAGCACATTATGGTAGAAATGGTTGAATGGCGTTTTTTACCCCAAGAGAAGTGTACATATTGTCTTCCCTTTCACAGCTCATGTTTAGCCACATGTGTTTTGCAAAATTGCCCTTTAAAAAATCAGTTTTTATTTTGTTGAAATTCCTGTTCATCAGTAACACTGAGCAGATGCTCTGCCTGGCCATGCAAACTAAAAACATGCCCACAAGAGCTGCCTGTTTAAAAACAAACCTTTGGTGAGAAGAAAAATAATTAAGCTTATATATTTCCTTGGTTTTTACCAAAACCTTTTGGATGCAGCGTTTGATCTAGTGGCAATACAAAAGGTGAAAAATTTGCAATGCAGAGGGCTTTTCCAGTCATATATGAATGCAAACTTTTCTCAGTGTGAGATATTACTAGGAGGCTCCCAGTACTCACCACTGAGCTTTTTTCTTTCTTTTTTTTTCTTTTTGTCTTTGCCCTTGAAGTTAGACTGAGCCCTGGAGGAAGCTTGGGATAGAAATAGTCTTTCAACAAGTGTTGGAGAGTTGGAAATTAATGCTGAGTTCTCAGACAAGAGCTTATTGCTGTTCCTAGCAATAGAAAAACAGGGATGAAACCAAACACTACTGAATAGTCCAATGACTTTGTGGAGTTTAACCTTCAGTTGCATGTGAGAACTGGTAAGTGGATTCAAAACTCTGAGAGACAAATAATCTTTTCAGTTAACACGAGGACTGAGGGTTGACATTTTTACCATTTGGAACTGTTGTGCTCTCACAGGAGTTAGGGAAGAGTTGCCACTGGTCTGTAGAAATTGTCCAGATGATACTATCACTCTAGTATCCTGAAATCTCTGAGTTTGGAAAACACATTGATCAATGCATTGTAATTAGAGATAAGCAAACCTTGAAAGATTAATTAGCTAATGGGCAGTTGTATGCTCCAGAGATGACAAAGTGCTTTGTAATGTTCAGTATCATTGCAGATCTGAGTCAGGGGCCTGATTCGGAGAGCATCTAAATTCTGTAGTAGTTACTCATCTGATCTAAGTCTGCCTCTGCTTCTTCAGTTCTCAAAACCTGTCTGGAGTTCTTTATGACTTCTTCATAACATTTCTTATTGCCCTTATATTACTACTTTAATTTTCTTCCACATATGCACATATGTATGCACCCACGTTTCCAGTCTCTTTCTTTTTTCTAGCAGAGGTGAGTGAGATTTGAAGCCACATTCTCCCCTTTCCAAATGGGTGAGCTGTGAAGCTCAGAGGAGGAAAGTCCTCTTCCTTGTTATTCAACCATTCCCAAAGATATCAGAGTCTGCAGGGCAGACCAGCTGGGCTGAAATCAGGGCACTGTATTGTTTCTGTGACATCCTTCTGGATTAGCAGGCTGGCAGCACGTTCCCCCAGCACTTTCTGACCAATATGGACAGCTGCAAAGAAGGATGGGGGGCCACAGTTTCTGTCTCCTGAAAAAGGCCTTCTCTTGTCTGACTTTTTCCAGCAGTGACTGGATATCTCTGTGGACAGAGTTGGCAAGAGAGGTCACCACAGCTGAGTTGCATCAGCAACTCTCACAGCAAAGAGGCAAGACAAGACCTTATTTGCGAGACCCAGCTCAGAGAAGTGTCCTTCCAAGGCTAGGAAATAAATCCGCTGATCAGTTTTTGTCGTGGAGGCTCCCTGGGAGAATGACCAACCCTGACCATAGCAGTGTGCCTGGGAACAGCCAAACCAACTTTGAGATGTGCACCAGGGACAGCTAATTCTTGAAATAAGACATTGACTCCTCTTTATTTGAAAGCACAATGCAATGATTTATTTTTTTAAAGAATTTCTCAATTTTCCTTTTATTTGCCCCTCGCTTGTATCTTCTGGAAGTACTTCTCCAGCACAGACATCAACAAATGAGCTAGATCTCTAGCTACAGATAAGCACAGTACGATATTGAATCTCGTAATTCCTATAAGGAATCAGATGCCTAAATACTTTTGTTGTTTTGGACCTGAAAAACTGAATGTTTGTTTCAATCTGCCTTATATCTGACTTAACTGGAACCTTTTGCTCAGCTCCTTGAAGATGGATGGTCCCAGGCTGAAGGTCAAATGCTCTGTGCTCTGTCAAGCTGTACAGGAGAAATAGTTTACTGAGTTTCCTGTCCTGAACATAACATACATGACAAGATTTGTGGCATTTAGTGGAAAAATTCAAGGTGAGAACCTTTAAATCCAAATATCCCAGCTTTAGTGGAATTTTTACTAGCTATGGTTATGGATTTGGTTTTACTGAAGAAGTTCATTTTTTATAGCAATTTTAAGAAGAACAACACATATGTTGATCTAAGCTGCCTGGGATGGGTTTGTGTAAACAACAAGAAGAAACCATAGCTGAAAAGAGCAGGTCAACCCAGAGAAGCTCTGCCACAGAGTCCTGAGAAGTGCTGTAGATATGGAAGATACTGTTCTGAAATTGCACCAGGAATTTCTAAGTGGTTATAATCAGAAACTAGGCCAAAACACTGTTAGTCTCTCTGTCGTGCTGGGTGGTGTTGTTAGACTAGGAATCCTATCCAGGGATTGAAACAGTGGTACTAGCTGCTGTCAACAGACTATGAAAAGAGGAGCAGATTGGGAACCCAGAGAAAGTGGTGGTGAGATTGAAACAAAAATATGAAAGTTTGGAGGAGGTAGAGTGGAGAAAAGCTATGACAAATGCAGCTGACAAAACCTTCTGCTTTGCTGGTTCTAATAGGAGTCCTCTACTGCTAATAGCAGGTGGCTTGCAGCTGGACTGGGACACTCACTTTTTTTGAAAGAATACTTAATTCCTCGAGTAGAAGGACAGCAAAAAAAACCAAAAAACAAACCAACCTCTGTTGAAATGACAGGCAAACTCACACCACTTTTATTAATTAAAGAAGCCTTTGAAAGGACTGACAAGCAGTTGTTCCACAGAGCGAGCCCACTGCTGTTAGTGCTGCTGTTAGTGGCCGCGGGTCTATGTCCTGTGTGCAGCAGTTCAGCAGGGCCACAGCTGATTTTCATTCTGACTGCCTCCCATTTCCTTTGCAATCAAAATCAGCCCAGCCTTTGGGGATTACAAATCCAAAGTACTATTAAGTGTCTAAACAAATCTGTATTAGGTAGTGCTGGATAGATAAGAGACCATCATGAGTGGATGTGCAACATGCAGTAACAATTTCCTACTAAAACTACAGTAGTTCATGCAGCACCTCTATTTTAATGTCAGATGGGAGAAGCGTTGACGAGCTTATCGAGCAGCTTGTAAATAGTGTGGCTGCCCTCTCCCTCTTCCAGGGGCTAGTCCCAGTGGTTGACCCCGTGGCCTGGGCTGGCCAGGGTACAGTGCCCGGACACCCAGTGTCAGTGGCTGTGTCACAAACACGTGTGATGGTGGGGCGAATGCTGCTCCTCTCCCACCAGTCGTGGGGGTGCCATCTGGGACTGCTCCTTTGCCTGGTTTCCTGACAGGGCTGGTTCTATCAGGAGACTCCATTTTCTTTTCTAGAGCAAAGATTATGAATGTTATTTTCTTCAGAGCAAACACTGCCTTTTGTCCTCTCCCCAGTGGCTGCTGTTTCTTCTGTGTGTGCAGTAACCAGAGTGTCTGGGGATTTGTGTTTGAGCATCTGAGAGAAGAAACCACAAGTAAGACCATTCAGCCCCGGCCAACAGCCAGTACATGTCCCTTCTGCCCAAGCCATTTTTGCAGGTTCTTACTGATGCATTTATAAGACATGATAATCCTACCTGCCATGCTGGTACACTTCCAGTCATGGGATGGTCATGGATAATTGCTGATTTTAGTCTTTAGTTTCAGTGCATCCGAAACACTGCCAGCACTATTTCAATCTAAATGATTGCCCTGCATCTGCTCTGAGGGGAATCTCTGTTGGGTTACTCTGAACTTTCCAGCTCATCTCAGCCTGTCTAAATGCAAGCACTAATGGTGCTAATGCCACTAATGGTGGCACGAGTCTGCTTTTCTCGTCTGTATCAAGATAGAATCAAAATCTTTCACATGTTTCTCACAAATGAGAGCAGGAGGTCTGGTAGCCAGGAAGTGGCTGGTTGAGACTGAGCCTGGAGGATCCATCTTCCTTGAAAGTGCCCAGATCCTGATGCCAGTGCCTCCTCCTGCTTCTTTAGACCCCCACAGCACAGTCTACAGCATGCATTTATTTGCCCTAAGACCAATGCACTCCTGTGAAAAGCTTCTATCTCATTCATGACGAATGAAAAACTCAATTCAGAAAAAAGTCTGTGTCTGACTCAACTCATCAGCCCAGAAAAAACACTGGAGTTTAAGCACTGTTCCCAGAATAAATTGCTAGTTTCACGACCAGCATGGTTAATAGCTGAGATGTGAATTATAACTTTGGATTACAATTTTCTACACCATGATATGCCTATGTGAGACACAATCTAATAAATCCCCTTCCTGGGTGTCTATTGGCAAGTGGACTTCTGTGAATGGAAAAAATCTGTGTTAGTTATGCTCATCTAATAGTTTGCAAATGTATATCCCCCCAGTTTCTCAATCCTACCCAGTCACTTTGGTGCTACAACAAGCCTTTTCAGAAGTGTTCAGGGGACGTTTTGGGTTTTACCTTCTTCTTGGTTGGGATGACTTTCAGTCCTTGTACTTGGCGTAAGTAAATCCTCCAGATCTTGCAGCATGGGGTTGGTGGTGGCTTTGTTGTTTCTTTTGTTTTTCTCCTCTTCGCGTTGCTGCATCAATAGAAAACATAGAGTTTAGTTTAAAACTACAGATATAATCTGTGAAATGGTGGCCTGGTGCCATGGTTGGCTTGGCTGAGTGTTTGTTGGTATGAATGCAATCTCTTTGCCAAGCTCAAGGAGCTGAATCTTGATCCAGTGACCAAGTGCTTTTTGGGAAAGAAAGTATGTCTCAGGTAGGGGGATGAGAGCCTGGGAAGGAATGACTCTGCTCCTCTTAGGAGAAAGGACTTGCTTATAACTTGGTTTAGGTCTACCAGATTGTTTGCGTGTTTCTGCAACTGCCAATCTGCCCTCTCTGGGATTTTGGTTTATTTTAAATGTGGACATCTTGTGAGAGAGAGCGTCAGGGATAAATGCCAAAGGAAGAGGAGGAGGGCATGGCAGCACAGGGATGGGATATAGGGCTGTCTTTGGTTTTACTTGCATATAGTTATGTCTTCAAAAGATTTTCTTCTGGATGGTAGAGGGGAGAAAATAACCTGTTTCTTCTCAGAACAAGTGTGCTAGATGGGGAAGGGAGAAGCTGCCCTCTCTTATGCAGCGAGAAACTTTGGATGGACTCCACTCCAGCTCCATCCCTCCCCCAAAAAGAGTTATTTGCCAATGACTGGAGCCACAGAATGCAGGACAGCTCATGGCCTTCCTACAGCTGAGTGGTCCCAACCCACAGAGCAGCCTTCATCCGCTTGGCAAACCTGGCAGACTTTGGGGACAGCCACGACAGGTCTCTCTGAGCTCAGCAAGTCATCACACAGGGGTCTCTGGTGGGCTCCAACTGCTGACTACCCCTGCCACAAACACGCAGCTCTCATTCCTCTCTCCCTAAGCAGCAGGGCTGTGCCAATACCCTTCCTTTCCCCTGCCATGCTGCGTACCTCTCCTCTTGCCTGGCTTGGCTGTTTCAGCAAACCTACAGGCTGCCTGTGGGACAAAGATATGTAATGTCTGTGCAAAGGCAGGTGCTTGTCTTGAGGTGTTTCTGTTCCTTCGGGTAGCACAAGGGCCCTGCTTTGTGATCCCTTAAACCCTGATCACAACCCAGCTGGGCAGTGTGAAATAGACTGAGTGCCCTGAAGTCCTGAGCACGTGTTTAACTCTTGCAATATTTGAGGATGCCCTTTGCACCAAGGCACTTATTTTAAGCTGTGTGCATGAGTGATCAGTTTGGGATTTGAGCATTTGAATGTAATTTATGGAGTCTCATTTCTCAGTGCTCATATCCTCACTTTTAAAGTCTCTGCTTTATGCAATGTTTTGCTTTATGTGGCACTGCTTCTTTGGCTTGCAGCCTACGCTGTGCTTGGTAAAATGGCTGCTACCAGTCCTTTGATGACATCACGTCCTCTCCTGATGCAAGGCTTGGTAGTTTGGGCACATCTGTGTCATACCACACAGCACCAGGAAAGCTCTGGAGGAAACTGGTGCTGCCAGACCAGCGCAAGCCCTGGTACCAGAACACTTTTGCTGTTTCTCACTGAGAATCATTCTCGGAGCAGAGCTGTGCTTTTGCAGGTGTTCTGCAGTCAGATCTTGTTCGTATTAGTTCAGGGTTCCCTGTGTTATAGTCCTCTACATGTTGCAACCTCTCACAGTTCTGGATACCATGAGATCCAAATCCTACTCTGCTAGTTCAAGTAATTGCATTTATCTATACTTTGCTTTTCCTATTTGCATAGCAGAGACAGATGCCAGCCTCCTCTGTAAGGTGTTTTGAGAATTACTGGTAAAAAATATTGTTATTGCCATATTGTTATTTATGGCTCATTACTCTTCAACTTGTACAAAATCTGGCTGTAGTTTTGATAGGCTTATCATTGTCCCTGGGAAATCTCAGGCACCAAAGCATTGCTTGAATTTTGACGTAACTTATTTTTGTAGGTGGAAAGTACAGTTTATGGGAAAATGAACTGTAGTTTTGATGTATGAAATAGCAGCCTATTATGGGATGTGACCACTCTTTGCAGTTAGCCATTAAATGCCATCAGAGGGGACTGAACAAGCATAAAATACTTTTTTCTTCTGTCACCAATGTATTCAGAAGTGAAGAGTGATTTAAAAGCATATGTTACACATCAAAATTGAAGTGCAGAGTATTTCAAAGATCAATACTTACCATTTGCATTTTCTTCTTCAGCTCTGCATTGGCGCGCTGATATGCTTCAGACACAGAATTTAGGTAATAGATGGCAAGGCTAGAAAAACAAACAGGTTGCTGTACTGACAGGATCAGGGGAGACAGACAGTTTCACCAGGAGGGTACATTTAGTTTTTTGCTTACCTTCTTACCCTCTAATACCTAGTTTTCCCACCAGCTATCTCCAAACTGTTTTTATAGGCTCAAGGCTTAGGAATAATTCAGGCTGCCTTGGGGCATGGTCAACTGAGATGGGCTGAGCCCGTCCAACGTGGAGGCATCCAGGCTGCTCTCCTGCCTCCACCTTGGATAACCATGGGCTCCCTCCACTTCCTTTCTAGCAGCCTTGGTAAAACCAGGTGCCAGCCTTGAGGTTGAACGGTGACACAGGTAACAGGTAACACAGGGACCTTAGGAAAAAAATAGGAAACTAAGGAAATAGTGGCAGAACAGGGCCTGAAGCCTCTCCTGAAAAGCAGTGCTCAAGGAACAGTCCTCCTTCCCCCTTTGCAGAACCAATTGCATCCTGTATCCCCAGAAGGGACCCTTGAGCATGAGCAGAGACAGGAATCAAGGACAAGCAGAAGCCAGGTTGGAGCAGAGCCACTGGCTTTTGTTTTGATCCCTTCTTCTCCAAAAAGGACATGCCAAAAGCAGGGGAAACCCAAGCCAAGCTGGAGGGAACTGAAAGGCAAGTGGGGATGGGAGAGGGCATGCTGGCTGCCAGTCTTTGCTGCACAGGGAGGCTTGTGTTTTAAAATGTGCCTAAGCTTCTGGGTCTGTCTTGCCACCTCTGACACCAGCCAGCAATATTTCGGTAGTAAAAAATGTCTCCTCATGCTTTTGTAGAGTGCTTTTATTTTTCTAAATTATAAACATCATGTGCTCAGTGGCTCAAGCCATTCCCAGGAAAAGTACCAGCCGTTCAGTTCACCCCTAGAGCTGGTATTTTTTTAAAATAAAGTAGAAAATTCTTGTATAAAAGGGGAAAAAAAAATGGGAAAAAAGGGTTTCCTGACAATTCATAACCTGCTTGTGTGGCTTCAGCCCAGGTTCAGCATCCTCAAACCAGGCTCCAGGATTTCATCAACAGAGTGCATGTCTCTAAGCCCAGCAAGACATCATGTACTAGCATATTGTTTTCCAGGTAGGAGATCAGGAAGGGGTACTTAGGATGGCCTTTCTTGAGGCTTTTTACCGTAGTCTGTCAAGAGGAAACACATTTGCTTCCTTTTGCCTAGGAAACTACCTAAAAACTGAATCTTGGTGAATTGGGCTCTCTGTCCTCTTGGAAATTGGGTTTTTTTGTTCTTCTATAAGGATGTGGTAGTTTTATTTCTTCTGTGTTATTAAGCTCATTGCCTAGAAAATATTACTTTTTAATTAGGGCTTTGCGGCTGCCCTGCTATTTTTTGTTGTGACCAGCCAGGATGTAAGTGCCTGGAGCACTCCTGTTTTCATAAAGGTAACTAGAGCTGGTTATTCAAAGCCATCTGGGATGCCATATACTGTGTTTCTGAGCTAGTTTCTCAAGTTCACTGAGTAACTGAGCAAATCCATTTCCAGTCCTTTTTCAGCCCTTTCTCACCCTTTGCATTAGTGGCCAGTATTGCCTCCAACCACCAGGGCTTCCTCCCCTGAAAACTCCTGCATTTAATGGGGCATTTACGGGAAGGGCATGAGCTCACCAGGTCCCTCTCCCAAACACTGTGAGATATAAGCCCATTCCGCCTCCAGGCTAAGCCCGAATTTCCTCTGTCCAGTTTATTGCAGGTTTATTGCTTAAGGGAGGTTGTGCTTGTTCGGGATTGAACTGCCCTGAAGAGATCTTGAAAGGGAGAGGGGAAAGGGACAGTGCCACAGAAAGGTGATTTGGTGGGCATGCCTTTGGTGCAGTCCAAATCTGCAGGAGTCAGGCACATTTAGATTGGGTTCCAAGGTGCACAACGATACCCTGGGCAGGTCCTACAGGTGTGCTGGATTTATTACTGAATTTCTGATTCACACTGCTAGTGCTGACTCCTAAAAAAGGCAGAGCGAAGCCAGGTCTTGGTCTGACTGTAAGCTGCAACATGAGGGGCTGTAAACTTTGCTGAGGAATGGAGTAAGCATTTGCAAACAGAGTTTATCCACTTTCATTGGGGTTCTTTAGGTCTGCTTGCCTGTAAAATGGGCCTGCAGATGCACCCTCACGTTTAAGCTGTTTAGCATGGATGCTGCATGGTGCTGTGTCCTAGTTTCAGCTGGGATAGAGTTAATTAATTTCTTATAGCGCTGTGTTTTGGATTTGGAAAGAGAATGGTGTTGATAACACACTGATGTTTTGGATTTTACTAAGTCATGTTTATCCCAAGTCAAGGACTTTTTTTTTTTTTTAATTCTCGTGCTCTGCCAGTGAGAAGGTATGCAAAAGAAATTTGATAGGGAGCATAGCCAAGTGATCCAAACTGGCCAAGGGGCTTTTGCACACCATAGAACACCATGCCTAGTACATGAACTGAGGATGGTTACCCAAAAGAGGGGTCTGGCATCAGTCAGCAGGTGGTGAGCAATTGTATTGTGCATTACTTGTTTTTTTCCTTTTTATTATCATTACTATTATCATTTACCATTATTACTATATTTTACTTTGTTTTCACTAAGTTCTTATCTCAACTTACAAGTTTTACTTTGATTCCTCTCCCCATTCCACCAGGGTGGCGGGGACGGAGAGGGGGTTGAAGCTGTGTGGTGCTTAATTTCCATATGGGCTTTAACCATGACACCCTGGCTCCTCTCTTCTCTGATTTACTGCTTCCCCAGGTCTGGGGAGAGTGTGGGTCACTGTCCTTTTCTAGTCTGCACAGGAATTTTAATTTTCCCCTCTTCTTGATGCGGTAAGGTGCTTCTAGCTTCTGCCAGGAAGCTCTACAGGCCTCAGCTTGAAATCCTGCTTTCAACCTGAGTGGGATTATGTTATGTGCCTGTGTGTGAAATATCTCTGCTTCTTACTTCTTTTTATTTCCTATTTCCCTTGTCCTTGGGCAGTTAGAAGCAGGACTGTAAGTTTGACACCCATGTTATTCACTGGACCCCATCATTGTTTGAGACCAGGAGCTAAGACCAGAAATAGAGAGAAGAGGCATTTTGGATTGGACCTGGAAAAAAGAGAAGGGGTTATCATGGCTAGAGAAAATTACTTAATTCAGTCCATAGAAGTGGAAAAGACATTTTTTCAGTGTCTGCAATCAAAATCAACAGATCGTCCATTTACAATCCACCTGTCACTATTTGTAGAGGCTATTTTTACTTCAGCTGGATTGTAGGTTGCCTTGCCTGCTGCTTTGAGAGTGGTTCTCTGCGCACTTGGACTAAATGAAGCTTTTGCATTTCCCTGGTTTCAGTCCTTTGGGAAGCTGGATGGGGATCAGCATAAGGACAAGCTCCAGCCTGGCCCTGTCTACCTGTCAGCACCACAGCAGAATCAAAGGGGAACTTAAAGATTTTCAGAAACAAAGCAGGAAACTGGGGCTTGACTGAAAAGGAGAATAGAAAAGGACTTAGGAAAAGTCCTTAGGAAACAATCTTGTACAGTAGCTATGATTTCATCTGGGATTATCCCAGACAAGGTGTGCATGCAGATAACATCTTCAAGACACCCAGTGCTCTTGGGGCATGTGAGAGCTACTGCCAAGGGGCTGTAGGTCTGACTTGCCCAGGCACCATGGGGGAAACCACTTTTTTAGAGCTGTGACCCCCTTTGGAGGGAAAGGAGGATGTTTTAGGTAATGTGGACATAAGGTATCCCTCAGTTTTCAAAGAGGAAATCAGGGCAGAGACAAAATGGTGTCTCAAGGAGAGATGGACTGATGGTAAGGCTGTGGTGTGGGAATAGCCAAGACTGAGAAGGGGTGATAAGAAGTGTCTCATCAACAGATAAACTGGATTTGTGCTGTTCCTTGTCCCAGCTGTCAGTGGAGGAAAGGGCAGGAGATTGTGACTGAAAAAAACCCATTATTTTCAAAGGTATTACCACTCTCCCATCAGCTTTTTTTGGGGTTGCATCAAAGCCTCAGAAATCTGGCCTACAGCCTTTTTGTAAAGGTGGTCAATTTGGGAAGTGTTAGTTCTTCAGTCTTCATCTCATATTTGCAATAGCATCTGCCAGTGCTACTGTGAAGCCCACAGGAATAGAGTTTATAACTCAATAATATCCTTGGCCATACTAGGGATGTGGTGTGAGACTTCTTGTCTCCTGCATGTATCTGATCTGATTCTTCTAAGTGTAGGATCTATATAGGATCATGATTTCTAGGTTAAAATGAGAAAGTAGCTTGAAGTGGGTAGAGGGGTGACATGTCATTTTCAGTTTGATTTGGATTTTTCTCAGGTTGTTTCTTTAAGAAACTTTGTAACATGGGAACTTGTATTCGATTTAGTTTAATGGCATTACCTTCAGTGTAACTATTCAGAATGAAGCGTCTCTGTGCCCAAGGAGATCTGTACTGGTTCAGCCCAGAGGCCCACCTCCAATGTGTGTGGATGACCCAGGAAGAGTCGAGCAGGCAAGCTCTGTATGTAATAGGCACCCCAGCTCTCTCCCTTTCTCACATTGATTAGTCTTAAGTCTGCCTATGGAATTTGGCCACAGCTCTCCTACTTATTTTGATAGCTGTTGGAAACCTCGGTAACAGTGGCAAAAACATCTTTAAAAAAAAAGAGAGAACTGCCCTAATCCTAGTACTGCTGAAGGTGCTATGGATTTAAGAGTGATTTCAAAGCTGAAATGATCAAATGGCACTGAAACAAAATCCAGATGTATTATTTGGAAAATGAAAAAATGAAACTCCTAAAAACCCCAACAAAACTCACAGTTTCTTTGCATTTTGGAACATGTAATTTTTGAATGCCCTGTCATGGCTGTGCTCTAAATACCACCAGCTGTGACAGAAATTGCTTCTCCAGAAAGCACCAGGCTGAGACTGTCCAGTTATTTTCTGCTGGCTACAGAAAATTTTTCATATTGAAGTTGTGACAGCTTTGATACCTACAGGGCCTCTGTCAGCAATGTGTTTCATCTACAAAGTTGTGTTTAATTGGGTCAGGTAATTAAATTTGGGGAAATCGGGTTAGGCAAATGTGAGCGGGGTAGGGAGCATGTGTTTGCCCCAATCCGTGCTATTATCTCAGCAGAAAGTGTATTTAGGCCTCACTAATATCCCAGAATTTTTGGTTTTTAACTTTCTCCCCAAACCCAGGCATGTAATATTGCAAGGAAAACTTACACCATGAGCAGAATTGCAGGTATGATCAGTCCTGGATTTGCCACATAGCTGAAGATCTTGGCAACAAAAAGTGGGAAATCAAGCTCTATGGTCTCTTGAATGACATCATACATCCTTTTTTTCCCACTGGAAAGACAAAATAATCAGTTAAGGAGTGTAGATATTTCCTGGAGGGATAAAATGGCTTTCAGTCTAATGATACTAAGCAGCATGCTTTATTCCTCTTTCAGTGAACATCAGCTCAAGCCACCAAGGATTTTAAAATGCCTTCATTTTAGATTATCTCTTGGTCCATTCATTCCCTCCCTCCCCACATTGATTATAAGAACAAACTTTGCTAGGCCCACTTGCTCATGTATTTCCACGTGTCACGCCTTTGTTAGTTCTGACAGTTTACCCTCCTGAAATGTATAAAAACTACAGGCTTCAGTATATATGCATTTCTGATCAATATCTTGTTAAATATGGCCTTTTTATGGTAGAGATGACTTTCCATATGCAAATTCCTGCTTTCTGAAATAATGAGCCAACTTGAAGAGCTGCTAAGTAATGACAAAAATAGCAAGCTGTGATTATTGCTTAATAGGAAACTAACTGAAAGAGTAATTTCTAACAGGATTGATAAAGCAGATGAGAGTATTCTGTATGAAAGGAGAACAAATTTGTAGAAGGCTGGTTTATGTAATTGACCTTCTTCTCTCCCCAGCATCTCTGGGTCTGGGAATTCAACCCTATCAGTACTATCCCTCTTATTTAGGGCTTGTTGCCTCTTTGGGAGCTTGCAGAATTCCACATAGGAGGGTGTTGGACTCTGTCCTGATGATGAGAGTCAATAAAGGCAAACTTGGCTAAACAGTATCCCAACTTCATCAACTGCCAGACGCTCCGCTCCGGAGAGCTGAGCTTTCAGTCGAGCTGAGTGGTGTGCCAAGGTCTGAATCAGGCTGAGTGGCTTTTGAAGGGTTGATTGGGAATTGAAATAGCTCTTTCACATTGCAGATTAGTCATCTCCAAATGATAGCATGCCTGCAACAAGTTTCTTGTCAGATCTTCTGACGTTGCTCGTTGACACCTGTCCTTGTTATAGAACTAAGGGTATTTTGGTCTCTTGCCTTCTCCCCAGAGTCTTTTAGCTTTCTATTGTCATTCTCTGTTAGCAAGCAGATAACCTAAAACACTGCATCTACAAGAACAGTTTGTTCCAAGCTGGCTCCTTGCTGAGTCAGATTCAGCAGGCCCAGGAAATGGCATTATTCAATCAAATTAGACTTTATTGGTATGTTAATCCAGTCCACTGCACAGTCACTCTGTGCAGTGCTGATTCTGTCTTAATGAATAAAAAAAACCCATAGCTACAACTTTTTTTCCTTATTTTAGGCTGCAACTCTTCAGGCCACCCCTATCTTTTTCATGCTATTTTCTAGCTAAAGTCAACACATGAAATCTCATGCTGTGGGAGTTCTTATCTTTCTGATGGGGTCTTTGGACTCATTTTGCTCCCACAATGTTCCAGAGAGCCTTAGGGATGCTCCTAATTTGTTTATTTTTTTTTTTTACTGGGGGCTGCACCTTGCTGTCCTCTGGTGCTTTCATTGGTGAGTGTTGGGAAAACACTGGAAATCATGTAGCAAAGGAGAACAGGAGACAGGAGGAAGTTCACTGCTCCCAGCTGAGTGTTTATACCCCATAGTTAGACATGACCCTTTGCCTCACACTGCTAAGGATTTAAGCCGATGGAGAATGGAGGCATTTCACCTCTATTGGAGTCCAGGTCTTCTAAGTTCACAAAAATAATCCCATGTCGCAGAGCAAAGAAATGTCCTTTTTGGTGTTTTGCTAGTACCTGAATGGTCCACAGTCAAAGGAGGGAGGCAGGGACATGATGGTGTAAGCCACAGGCAGGAGGCTGAGGAATAGGATCAACAGCAACAGTCCCATGTAAAAATTATTAGACTTGGATGCTTTGAAGACTCTTTCATGAGGGACATTGCTACTCATAACAGCCCAGCACTGAAAATACATGGAGGTTAATAAGCGCAGCACGTTTATACCCACAAGCCCTGGCGCGTAAAAGGATCCCATCCTGAAAAGGAAAAGAGAGGGACAGGTGCTGTTTTTTGACAGGCTGGAAGGTTTTCTGTTTTCAAAAGCAGGAAAGCAAGTGTTCATGTGGTGGCAAGTTTGCCCACAAATGAAGTCTGAGTGGGCTTTATGCTACCCCATGCTCCCAGAGGAGAAGCCACCTGCATCCTTATTGGGGTATGGTCCCATGCATTGAGGACCAGCGAGGACTTAGACTCTTAGTGGCTGCAAAGAAGGATTTTCAGTTTGTGACAAAAATGACTTTGAGACAGCTTGGAAAATGTAGGTGAATGTAACCCGTATGGAGAGACTCCCTTAAATCTGCAGAGATGTTGTAGTGTGGTAACAGGCAGGAATTATCAGTCCATGGCAAAAGGAACTTTCCTCTCAGAGCAGGTGAGGATGCTCTGTCCTGTTGCCTATTGCCTCTGGTGCTGCCACAATAGGGCAGAGCAGCTCCCATTTGCCCTCCCTTGGGGCAGTTCTGTGACATGCCCCTCCTGCTCAATTTGATCTGGCTGGCTCTATGCCCACCCTTCCAGTAATGTGTAACCTCATGACTCCCCCCAAACCCTTTCTAAACTCTTCTGCCAGCACATGGACCTACTCATCTTGGATAAGTAAGCTGGCATTTTTAAATTTTCACTTCTACAGTCAAGCACAGAAAGCCAAACAATCAGAAAAACCAGAACCCAAAGGTTTATCTAGTTGGCTTTCTAACTCTACTGACAGGTTTTCTAAATAAGGAAGGGGGGAAAAAAAAAAATCTTACCAAATCATTCCCTGGTTGAAAACCAAACCCAAAACATTGCTGCTAATGTCAAACTCTGCATAAGACGGCTGTATGGGAAAAGAAAGGAAAGTGTGTTGTTGCTAGAAGTACCTGCTGTTGTTTTCTGCTGGGTATATGACGCTTATTTAAAGCTGGTAAGAAGGGATTCCTGGGAGGGCTCCCGCTGTATACGTACTGCTTGAATGACCAGCAGCACTGTGGTGAAGGCAAAATTGGAGCTACTGTGCTGTGGGCTGCTGCTTGTCTCTTGGCTTGCTGAAAATTGGAAAGATATATGGAGGTACTTGGAGCTGCTCTGTGTTTATCTCTCCCTGCCAATATAATGCCAGCTGCAAGCAAAGGAGCCATGGCATGGGACTAGGTTTAAACTCCAGCTGGTGTGTCTGGTTATGGACTTGCAGTTCTGCCGTGGTAAAGTACTGAATGTTTAGATGGTGATAATGATGATCTGGAGGGAAAATGCTGTGCTGGATATATCCAGGTACCCAGGTCCAAGCTGCTGAAGAACAGAAATATAGGCAAAGGGAGAGAAATACAAGGGAATATATGACCTGATGGGTATTTGGTGACATTTCACTCTGTGCTAGGTGATAGGTTGCTCCATATAAGGCAGTATTGTAACTATCGGATGTGGGTGCTAATGGTGACAGGTCCAGAACAGGCTGGTCTAATCTACCTAAATGCTGGTAAAATAGTATTTGTAGTTTTAGAAATTATTATTCTGTTGGATTTACCTCTGATGAAGCTACTGTTTCTTCTACATATATCTACTTTTGTGCACAAAAAAGATTTTTGGCAGATGAAACTGTAACGACTTCCTTTTTATGTTTTGTTGAAAAAAAATGCCTTTTTTTTTTAACTGCAATGCAGAAAACAGTGTTCTAAGAAATTATGGGTGATGCTCTTATGTCTTTGAAATATCCTATATGAGATGTCTGTTTTCCATGCCATTTGCATGTACTTAATACTATCGCCAATTCAGAAAGTTGAGGTTTAAGATGTTTGTCTTTTACGATGAGCGCGTAAGAGGAGCCTACTCAGAGTCTTGCTTAGCTGACTGCTCACAGCTTTGGAAAGGGATAGGTCTAAACATTGTTTTCTTTGTTCTTTTCATTCTGGCCAATTTCTACCTCAAATCTTTAGCTAGAGGTTAATATGGGCTTCTTCTTCCCATGAAAATAAAGACAACTTTCAGTGTCTGCTGTCCTCTGCTTTGAGTACTCCAGTGTGAGCAGGCTGGGTTAAACAAGAAACATTCTGCATTAGAAAAAACACATAAATAATTGTGCTGGTGCCCATGCCTAGGTTGGGTTAGATGGCTGTTATCAAACCATCTTTGCACAAGTCATGGAAGTAATTTCAAGATGCCTGGCTGCTAGGAGGACATCCAAAATCCCTTGGCCATCCTGGGAAATGTCCTTTGCCTCCCACGAAAGAAATACAAGAGCTCCAGAAGCAGCAAAATTCCTGTTGCGCCCCACTTGCCCTTCCTTGACTGAAGCCCTTCTCTTTGTTCTTCTCCAGACCACTCCCAGTAGGACAGCTAGGGAATGGGTGCTCTGATCTACTTGTGATCTTGCAAGGTACTTCCATCTCTCTCGGAATCCACCTGGTTTTGTCTCCTCTTATGTGAAACAACAGACTTCCCTCCACCTCTCCATTATTTTCTTCTGTGTTTTGTGCAGCTCCAGTACTGGCTGCTTTGGTAATGTAGCCTGTGTGAATACCAAAGAGTCCAGTGCTGTTGTGAGTTACACGTACATGAGAGGGGAAGGAAATGCTTCTTCCTCCACTGCAGCAGAAGTAACACCAGCTTCCAGCATCAATCAGAAGATGGTGCTGTGAGTAAAGCAGGTTACTGCCTGCAGGGTGGGCAATGAACAGGAAGGTCTGGGGCTTTGAGAAGAGGTAAAGGGCCTAAAGGTTTGGAGTCATAACAACTGAATGAATATCAGATTATTTTTTTCAACTCAGCTTCATGTTTTAAAGTCTTTAGGTGGAGATGGAACTGATTGATCCAGAAAAGTGATGCAGATACTATCTACACCAATGAAATTATCAAACAAGACCAGAGGACCACTGGAAGAATTCAGAACATATTCATTTGTATCATTTGACCAAATGGCCCTAAATTACTTATATCTTCTCAGCTATAAGATACAGACTTACAAATCCAGCCTCTAGGTCCCAGCACCAACAGTAATTCACAAATCTCACAAAGCAAGCTCGGATGAAATCTCCCACCAGAATGGTTATGAAGGTCACCAGGATATCGGACACAGTGAGCCTCACGAACTCCTGCAATTTAAAAGAAGGAAAAAACGCATTTATGTCCTATAATTTCAGAAGCACATTCAGGACTGTATTTTTTATTAAGCCATTTGTCTTTGTATGACAGTTACCTTCAGAAAAGCATAGCATGAGCAAAACTCACTGCCTATTTTCAAACACTCAGCAGTGCCTAAGCTTTACCTCTGTGCTTGGGAACTACGAGCTGCATTACAGCTGTTAGACCTGATAGCTGCTGCTGGCATTATTGACTGCACTTGTGTGCTGTGGCAGCTCATAAAGTTGGAGCAGAATGTTAGTGCCAGCAATAATGCTGGTGTAAAATACACATACACCAAGAGTACTTTTGATTGTGCATCACTCTGGTATGGCTCAGCTTCTTGACCTTCGCGTGGACTCCTGAGGAAAATGCTCAGTTGTAAACAAGAGCTATGAGTAAGTGTAGAGACGGGACATGTGCAAGACAAGAAAGGTAAAAATTGCAGGTGGAAGTAAGACTTGTCAGATGGAGATAACCGGTATCCCAAGGATTCTAAAGGAAAGACACAAGAAAAGGTTTAAAAGTCTGGGGAGGAAAAAACAAGGATCTGGTAGATAACAGCTCAGTTGCACTGAGGATCAGCCCTTTTTGAGGAGTGATGGTTGTGGGTCTTCTCCCACTTGACTGAAAACCACTCAGCTAGTGAAGACCCACTGTGTGTGCACAGGAATGCATAGCCTCATAGCTTGGCAAGCCCTAACTATGTCAGCCAATAAACAATTGCTTTTACTTTTTAAGCTGTGCATAGTGTGGCTGCTGAACTCCTTGGTGCAAGGTAAATGCAGGCTGGTGAAATTGAGGACTTGAAGGCCACCCTGCATGCATTTCAAGGGGGTTACTTTTGCCTAATTTTGTTTTCATTCCATGGCCTCACCACGTGTTATGGGTTGGGATACATTAGGAGCTCCCTTGAGGCATGTCCTCTGGCTGGGTTTTACTCCTGCACCAAAGCCTCTCTGCAATGTGAATGAAGTGCAGCAATAGGTGGAGAAAAGAGGTTTGCTTCAAAGGCACAGTCATGATCTGAACAAGAACATGATGCAGGCATGGCTGCACACTACCCAGCCTTTTGTGCTCCTCCTGGCAAGTGCTGCAGAACTGTGTGTGCCCTGGTTCTTCCAGGTGAGGATTTCACTACTAAGGCTTGAAAACCATGGCCAAGGACTTGCACTGCCTTGGTGCTGCTATATGAGAGTAGGGAAAAGATGTGTCTTTTGCGAGGAAAACTTCAGGCCTGGAAATGCTAAAGACATCAACAAGGAAAACAAAAAAATGAACCACCCCAAATCAATGCAGAGACTTCCTACGTAACAAATTTCTTACGATGCCGACAGTTGTCTCCCAGCACGGTCCTCTGGGCACATCTGCAGGGTCAAGGGGAGGTGGTGTGGCAGTGCTGTCATTCCCCACAGACAAGTTATGGTGGCCAAGCAGCATCCAGTATGTGATGTTCTTTACCACGTCCTCTTCCGCCAGCTGCAAAAAAGAGACACCCCCCCCACCCCGGCCAAAAACATCAAAAAAATAGAGGTCTCAGTGGATGTGTTCGGAGAAGTCCAAGGCATTGGGTTCTCCCTTATCAGTTACCACCCATCATATAAGGATCTGCTTACAACAGATTTTACAGTGCTGGCTATAGCACAGAAACTTCTTCCCTTGGCCAGGAGCAGGGGAGCAGCAGCCCTTCCAGACCAAGAGCAGATTGGGACTCCATGAGTATTGGGGAGTAAGCAACCTGCTCCCCAGAAATGGAGGAGTCAGACCTCCTTCAAGACTACTGTGTGCAGAGGGAGCCTCTACCCAGTCCTCCTTCTTTGCATTCCTCATAATTTTTCAGGGCAGAGCAAAACACCTCAAATTCCTCTAATTCTTCTCAGCTTAAAACCGAGTAATTTTTTTTGTGGATCAGTTAGACGTTTATCCTTTCCTGCAGTTATCTGCCCACAACACGCTACCAGGATAATGTTAAAGAGGGGAGGCAGGGAAAGAGGATTATAAACTATATCCTTGGGGTCTGCATTAATAGAAATTGCACACAGTGTCTGATGGAGAAAAAAATCGAATTACCCTAACGTGCTGTGATTCTAGGAGACAATAACCATGCATTTTTCAGGGCTGTAAAGGGAAGCTGGAGACTCTGCTTGGTGAGTCTCCCCAGGGCACTGCAGATGATACTCAAGAGGATTGGGGAACAGAGGAAATATCTGCTGCAAAGGGGGTGATTGTGTCTGCAGGCTGTGGGATCAAGGTGCCCTCACTCTTGACTCTGGAAAATGCTAGTGGACATGGCTTTTTGGCTCAGCTCTTACTTTTTCGTTGACATCATCCATCAAGGCCAGCAAAAACGTGTAGAGGTTCCCAAGGAAAAGCGCAAAGATCCTCCCCAGCTGCCATTTCAGCCCAATGCGGGGATGGTAATTTTCTAGTGCAGCGATGGTTTCAAACAGTGGAGGGCAAAACATGCCCAGCAAGGACATCACAATTTCAACCTGCCACATGAGGAAAAGGAGATAACTGCTAGTAGTAACAACAGTGACTATCTTACTTTGAGCAGAGCAGGGGCTGCCGGCAACTGGTTGGATATTTTTGAAGGATTTATGAAGGGGAGAGAGTCAAAGCAAACTCAGCTTCTGGCTTTGCTTAGTGTGCAGGCAGCACAGCGTCAGACTTCAGGGCTGGCTTGCACGACTTGCTCTTGCAGGAGCACTTTTGCTGTTATCTCAAAGCTCTGAAGGATTTGTTCCCTGTCAGTCCAGACTCATGAATATTTAGGTTGCTCAAGTACCTTGTAGTACTGCTTGCATCAGCTCCGAGGTTCTTATTTTAGTTTTGGAGGAAGCGCAAGACTTGGCTTGTGTGCATAAAGATAATTAGTTGATGCTAATATTTATTTTCCACTTTCAGCACCTTTGCCTTTGCAATAGGTATTTACAGATTTGAATGGAAGCACATCAAAGACTCAGTTTTGCAGCTCAAGAAAACATGAGCCAGTGGCATCTTTGTTCCTCTTTATCATGAGAGATAATAAGTTTTACTGTGGTCAGTGATGTCATTGGCCAGTCAGGGTTAGCTCAGGCATGACTTACAGGCTCGATGTTTTTTTACAGCCCTACGGTGTCCACTGGCCTGTAGAGGACTGTGTCGGTACAGGTGCAGTCAGTCTCTGACTCACAGGTCTCCTCTTTGTGCTTTTCTCTCCAGGACAAGAAATAGTACCCAGAACTGTATTTTTTTAGATCTCAGGTTATCACCAGAAAGTGTCAGATGTTAAACTTTTAATAGGATTTTTTTCTTTGGGAAAAGTTCACTATAATAAATCAAAGCATTTTGTGAGCAAGTGCTGTCTTGTTTTCTGTGGGAATTGTGAAAATGCACGGCTTTGGATTTAATTTGACTTTGATATATAAATACATGATAATGTAATATACTTTGAAATTAAAGCTTTCCATAGGTTGACATTTTTTATGTGTGTGTGTGAAGAGCTTGAATATTTGAACTTCTCATTCCAAAATCAGACACAGAAAAATTCTGACTACTGCATTTTTTCTTCAGGTTCTAAAATCTTATTCCTGTAATTCAAGGTGGATGATAAAGATTAAAGTTTAGAGTTATGTCTGATTATGGACATTGCTAACACCCAGAGAGCTTTCTAGCACAATGCTTTGTAAGTGTTAAAATGCACCTTGATTCTTAAGATGGTGGTCGGTGTTGTAAGTGCCGAAGAGCCATTGATTCTTATTGTGATTTACTGTAAGACTATTTCCCCTTCTCTGCAGGAGATGTTAATTTGTCCTAGAAACTTTCAGTGAGACCAATGTGCTTCCCAGCTACAAGTGCAAAGGTACTGAAGGGGACTAGTGAACTCTGGTAGGGAATCCCTCTGCCTTGGATGCTGTCCTCAAACTGTGGCAATGATTATGCTGATGTCCAAGGCAAATTATCCTAGCAGAAAGCTGGAAGCAAAGTTTCCTTACCTCATTTCTTTCATACCACCCAGCGTTTTGCATTTTGGAAAATGTCTGGGAGCGTTTCACCACAAAATAAATGAGGTAGCCACTCCCACACAAGCAGCATATGATGAGGACATTGGCCAAAACCCTCAGGAACCTTCTCAGGTGGATATTCTCATCCTTGTTGCTTTCTTGTTCATCTACAATAGACTCCTGGAAAAACGGGTGTTCAAAGAATTGGAGTGAATATCTTGCAGCACCAAGCATAAGGCAACATCAGATGTTTTTTCACCCTATGAAATGCAATTCCATGCTATTCTGGCTATATTCAACTTGGTAGTTTGTGTTAAATTCAAACTAGGCTTCATACAGGCATCCTGGTTGGGCTGAAAAATATCAAATGGCAAATAGCCTGACATGTCCCAAGGGAACGTGGTGGGGGAACTGCACTCTAAAGTAACACAATTTTTTTTTTAAATCCTAAAGAAGAGAGTTAGGGGGACAAGGGCACAGAAGCTGGAGCTACCATGGATCAGCACCATACCCTGTTCACATGGAGAGATGCTGTGCAGGTACCCAGATTTCCCCTTAAACCTCTGCCATGGCAGGCACTGGGAACATCACCAGAAGCAGACGAGGAAATGCGGGTTAGGTTTACCTTGAAGCTGGTGGTGATGGATGCAAACTTGTTGTCTGCTGTCTCTGCATTGCCAATGAGATAGTCCCAGCTGGTGAACATTTTCCAGCTGAAAACGAAGTTGTCATCGTCCCCATCTGTTGTACTTTCATTGGCATTGCGTGCCATCCTGCATAAGGATGTGTGCAGTGACAAGGTCAGACCGTTTCACAGAGCCACCACGTCTCCTTCAGCTTTGCAGAAAAGTGCCAGTGGATTACTGGTGGGTAAGATGGAGTGGGGTGACCATTCTTGGGGTTTGGGAATGAACTAATATGTGCCATGAGACCTCAGCTTTAAAGTGGACTCAACTGTGTCTTTGGGGCTACGCAGGTCTTGTATTAAAAACAGAAAAAACCCAGTATTGGTGATTAAAGAGGTTAAGGATTGCTTCCACCAGCTAGTACCTGAAGAAAGTCTATTTATGGTGTTTCCAGGTCCTAGGCTGCAGTATCTGATTATGGCTACCTTTAGTTAGCTAAATTTAGTCAACCCCCCCGCTACTGTCCAATACACCCACTGCAGCACAAAGTTTTAATGAGGCTTCTCTTGCTGCACAATGCTGGAGCCAAAGAGTCTGCAGCAAATAATGCAGGGAGAGAAAAAGGATTATTCTTGTTAATCAGCATAGGAGCAGATATGGCTTCTGCTGTTTCCTCTCTATTATTTGATCCCTGAAATCCTTCTGTAAGTCTCACTAGAGTTCCTAGCACCAGTCCCTCAAGGAAGGCGAGACAACAGATGCTGCAATTTCATGGCAGATGTACAGAAAATCCCCATGTTCCACTCCAGCCAAAGGCTCAAGAGGCTCTTTCTGCTGCACAGCAATAGGGCATGTTTCAGCAGTGATACAAATCCATGGACTTATTATTTCTTCCAAAGAAAGGAAGACCTTTGCATGGCATGTCCTTCAGGCAGAGATAGGAGGTGTTATTTTTTTATTTTGGACTTTGCAGTGACCATCTCAGCAGTGACAAGTGCCTTGGCTGTAGGAGCCTCAGTGCTGCTTGGGGACAGTGCACAAGGAGCACAGAGATTGTGGCCACTTTTAAGCTCCACTGATTGGTTTAGGGACACATCAAAACAGTCTGGTAGTATTTGGCTCTTTTCCGCAGCCCTTGTGCCATCTGTGTGACCCACACTGGCTTTCAGGAATGTTTATTTTGCAATGAATGAGTGGAAAAGGAACCTTGGAAATTTACTGCAAGTAACATCCTCCTTCATGTACAAAATCTACCTATTTGATGGCCCTGTAGTAATGTTGAAAGAAGGGTTTAAAAGGTCCAGAGATAAGGAGAAGGAAGAAGATGGCTGGAGTCGGAGATGAGAGGGTTCAAAATAGTGCACGTGAGTACACAGATGAGGCAGGAGAGTGCTCAGGTCCGCCCAGCCCACCAGAGCCAGGGTGGTGGATGGGGAGGCCGAGTGCGTGAAAAGAGGAGGCACACAGCCCCCTTTCCTCATGTTCCCCCATTTACCCAGTAAGGCTGGACCAAGTTGTGAGCTGTGCCCATGGAGGGGAACCTAGCTGTGAGACACATCTGGGTGGGTTTTGCAGAGAGGACACTGTCAGCTGTACTTACGATCTGATAACCACCATCAGGCTGTAGCCGAATACACTGATCCCGACCATGAAATATGCCATTGGCAGCCTGTATTTTAACCAGCCAATTGTCCTCTGGTTGTTGTAGTAGCCATAAAAGAGTGCCGAGTATTTGATGTAGCCCTGAAGGAAAAGCAAAAGCAATCTTCTGTAAGCTGTGAAGCTTTTCTTCTGAAGAAAAGAGATTTCTAGTGAAAACGGAAGATTTAAAACAAGGAAAACCAACTTGGAAAATTTTTACTGTCTCATTCTTGTGTGTTTGCTGCCCTGTCACCTTTTAGAGCTATCTTCCTAAGAGGTTATCTTCCTAAGAGAGGGCAGATGAGGGAGAACATTTAAGAGGGTAGTGGCTCAAAACTAATACATAGTTTTGATCTATCACTGCTTCATCCCTCCCAGAAAAACATCCTTACTGCTCTTTGTGGCTGTGGCGCAGCTGCTTCTCTAAGCCAGTATCAAACACTTGGATCTTACAAAAATGCTGTAGCAGAGGGCTTTC
Source organism: Cephalopterus ornatus (assembly GCA_013396775.1). Taxonomy (NCBI): domain Eukaryota; kingdom Metazoa; phylum Chordata; class Aves; order Passeriformes; family Cotingidae; genus Cephalopterus; species Cephalopterus ornatus. The sequence continues at coordinate 87,123 of VZRE01010627.1, forward strand.
CCACCATGATATGAATTTTTTCCATTCAGGTAGGAGGCAACTGACACTTAGTACTTTGCAGATTTAGTTCCTTTTACTATCTGCTACCTGTGGAGCAAATGTAACTACATAGTGAAATCAAAGCATTACTTTCCTGTGGAAAGCAGAGCTCAGACGAAATATCAACCATGTTGTCTCAAGATCTGTTTTTTGCTCTACAAATTGCTAGATGCTCAACAAGTGTGCAGATTTCCTAACCTGCATTGGCAATCTCTCCCTATTTTTCTATTATATCTCATCTAAGTTGATGTGTATCATTACATATTCTACTTCTCTATTTTTTGCTTATTGTCTTTCAGCTTATTAGTTAAGTGTACTTAGTCTGGCCATGATAGTTGAGCAAGCTCCCCTCTCATCAAGCCTTTGGAAAGACCAAAACTGAGACCTAACTTGAAGCTCATATCAGAGGCTGTGTAATGGATCTTGTTTAGAGACATTGAATGGTTTACGTGGCAAGGGACCTCTGGAGGCTATCTAGTCAATTCCCCTGCTCAAAGCAGAGACAATTGCAAAACTAAGTGTTGTGGCTCAGGGCTGTGTCCAGCTGAGCTTTGAAAATCTCCAAGGATGGAGATCCCACAACATTTCTGTGCCTCTCTTCCAGTATTTGACCGCCTTCACTTAATCAATTAAATTAAGCTCCCCCAGAGTGCTAGGTTTTTCATTCCTGATGTAATAATTATCTTTGGTATCCCTGGGTGCCACGTTAGCTACGTGTTTGCGTTGCACAAAGCACAGTGCCGCAGGTACAGGACCACTCCGCATGTTTTTCTGTCAGTGCTTCTGAGCCGCAGGGGGAAACACAGGAAGCCCGTGGCTGGCACACCACAGAACAGCTGCTTGGGGCTTGTAGCCTGTCGTATATAATGTCTGCTAGGCAGGTGTGGTGAAAGAAGCTGTGTAAGATATAATGGCCCTGGAAGGCGCTAGTGAAGTTGTTTCTCAGCTTCTAATTCCAGACCTTTGTCTTTTTGATTCATCAAATGCTGGGGACTGAAAAATTAGTTTCTCTGCTTACATCATCCATTATGTTCTTTAAACTCCATTTGTGAGACATGGTGTCTGGTGTCCAAGTGAGATTTATTCCTTTACGCTCCTCTAAAAATCCATGATGTGACCTCCTTGCTGCCAAGGCACACATTTACTGAGCTCCTCTTTCTTGAAAGGTATTTTTCAGGATCACAGTATTGACTCTTCATTTTATGCCTGCTCTGAAATACGTTTCCCCATTGCACCTCTCCTGTGGAGCATGCTGGAGTAAGCATCTATTAATTTTCAAAGGGCAAGCCTCTGTGAAGGGCTTCATTTGACATCTCCTGGCTGCAGAGGGTGTTGGCGTACATGGTTGCCCCATAGCTGGAGATGGCCTCTCGAGTTTGCATGGTTGCTCCCTGAGGTCAGGCAGCAAGGGAATGGGTACTGGATGGAGACCTGTATGGCAGAGGGGTTCAGAGGATCAAGACCTCAGTGAGGCAGGAGACTGGCAGGCCATAGGAGCCAGCTTTTCATGCAAGGATACGGGCTCGTCCAGAAGCAAGTTTCCTTACTGATATATCTACAGCTTATGGTCTTGCAGACAGAATCAGCAGCTGCGGTTCAGCAACACTCAGATTTGTTTGTTTGCTTGTTTGGGGGTTTTATTTTGCCTGGGTTTTTTTTCTAGATTAATGAGTTCAAATGCTGCCTCTTGTATTTTTACAGTGCACTGCTCAAATGAGCTTTTCATTCAGTGCAATGCTATTAAAAATGTCCAAAATTCACCCCTGAATTTTAGATTCTGGAAAGAAGGTGAAAGGGCTGGGACAGGAAGAGCTAAAAGGATCCTCATCAGAAAATGCTGGGTGAATGAAGGCCTGGCCCTCATAGGTTCCTGGACACCAGTATTTGAAGCCTTTTTAATAAACTATTTTAAATAATCTGGTTTATCATAACGTAGGGTTTGGGGTGTTGGGGCTTTTTTTGTTTGGGTTTTTCTTGGTTTTTTTTTTTTGGTTGGTTGGTTTGTGATTTTTTTAAGGTAAGGAAATTTTGATGGGGTTTATTACAGAAGCTCTGGATCCCGTGCTTGTAATGTGAAGGCCAGTGCCGACATTAAAAAACTATTTCCAGAAGTAGCAACTTTGGAAGTCAGATCCCAAGGTATTGGTCACAGCAGAATCTCTTCACTCCCTGCACACGTTTTTTTGGGCTGCCCCGTAAAAACACTTAATCTCTTTGGCATAAATCTTCAAAGTAACCGGGGTGGGAGGTGAGTTGCTGTTGCAGCCAAGCACTCCCAGATGGCTGAAAACTTGGGCTTTCCCTTTGTGTTCAAGTCGTAAATTTTGGTTCCTGCTTTAGGCTCATATAAATACATCAGCGGAACAGGGAGGGCACCTATGTGAGGCGCAATTCTCTTTCTGAGGCTATGAGCAAGTTCAGTGGTCTGGCAGGGTGTTCCCTGCCCGTGAAGGGGGTCCATAGCTTTAAGTCGCCTTCTAGCTGCCTGGTTTGGAGCAGCTCCAGCCTTTTGCCTGCATACTGGCTGCCTGTTGAATTGGAAGCAAAATGTCTTTTGTGTACACATACACACATGTGATGTATGCCAGCCAGCACTTTTGTATATGGAAGTTGTTCGAATCCACATGCAAGTGTCTGCATGCGTCCATGCTGTTTCGGCCAGAAATCTCTGGGCATCCGCAAAGATTTTGTTGTAAGAAAAGACAGGTGTCTTCATCTTCTGGAAGAAATAGGTGCTGGTGTATCTTAGAACAAATTTATCCTTGTAGAACTACTAACTTCTGAAGGGTTTTAGGAGGTACTCCACTGATCTTTTATGATTAACACTCATATGCTTACCTCAAAATCCCAAAGTACTGAAAAATCCATAGCTGTTGCTTGTTCAGCCCGGGGTACAGTTTTCCTTGGCATACTCCCATATGGCATTCCCATCAGGACCTGGAGAACATTAATAACAGTGATGCATGTTTAGTATAACACACGAAACAGATTTTCCTTTTCTTTATGAGTCTCTTTTTGTTTGATTTTGGTTGATTTTCTTTTTTTCGTTGTTGTTGATTTTAATATGTATTTTATTTCTTAATACTAAAGCAGCAGTTGAAAATATTTAGAGTTAATTTCATCCAAATAATCAGAGGATTTCCCTTTCCCTGGACACATCCATTGTACAGGAAATATTTTGCCAAGGAGGAACTGTATCCTTCAATGAACAGCTTCAGTTGAAATGTCCTTAGTTTAGCAAGAAGTTCTTTGATTGAACTTCATGGGTCTAGGGCATTAAAGGGATTAGCTTCATCTATTTATGCAGGGCTCCTCCTCTGAGAGGAGTCAAAGGCACTGGGTCAAGCTTGCAGTATATTTTGTATTACAGAGTCTTGAATTGAAAAATGTTCTCAAGGTGAGGTAGAAGGCAATTAGGTTTGGGCAAAAAGCATATGACAAAAAGATGCAAAGAACAATTTCAATGGCACCGCCTGTCCTGATGGCACCATGCAAAGCAGGTCTTGCAGCTGGTCCAGCAGCTGTTGAAGTCCAGGCAGAGAATGGCAAGGGCTATGGAAAGTTAATATATTTACAAGCCGACTCTGACTGGTGCTTATACCAAAATATCTCATTAACATTCATAGCTTAGAAAGGTCCTAGCATATAACTATCACTTATGTTTTAGGGCTATCTAATTACATTCAAAATAATTTATGATTAAATGTTTATTGCCCAGCTACACTCCATATTGTAACACCTCAGTAGGCAATGAGTAACAGTATACATACTTCAGAGGCGAAAGCTTCTGCCATATGCATAGTTCCTAACAAAACACATTTATATTGTTCAGTGCTAATGGTTATGCCTCTTCATCCTGGGAGGAAACTGAGCTTTCCCTTTTGATAGTGTGAGCAAGCACATTAAGGAGAACAAAAGCACAGTCCTCAGGAGAGACCCCGCTCTGCAGTTTTGCTTCATAAAATTCTGCATTGAACAGAACAGATGCCACTGTCTGTGGATTGCACAGCCTTTAAATACTGCACTGAGTAATTTAGCCAGAGCTGTAATGGCTACATTAAAAAAATCTTCAATAAATGGTCATATAAAGTTGGCTATGAGATCCTTTTCCTTCTCCAAGAAGAGCAAGAAATGGAAAAACTAAAAATAAAACTATTGCTTGTGAATCATCTGAATTGGAAGTACAGAAAAGGGTTATTTCCCAAGCAAATGTTAGTTGGCAAAGTGCCGGGAAATTGTTTGTCTGTTCCCTCAAGAGCTCCTCCTGCAGGACTGTGCCATGGCTGCTGCCCTATGGTCATGTCCCTCAGAGTGCCCAAAACGGGGGTTCTTAATTACTTTCTGAGCACAGGCCGTTTCTTATGGCTCTTGCAAACCAGATCTTGTGTCTAGGCTTGATATGTCATGTTTCTCACTTTAGCCAAAATGTTAAACTAATCTTAAATTAGGTTTTTGAACTCCTGTTTCAGCTGCTGCATGGGCAGGATCTTTGACAGTGTTTTAAGTCTCCTGATATCAATCCAACTTTTGCTCCTGTGTTAGTAAGTGTCTTTGTAATCAGTCTTTCCTCCTCATATGTTTCATTTTTCTAAAGCCTCCTGTAAGATATTTGTTTGTGTTATCTGTCTCATGTTTGTGTCAAGCGTCGGGCAAGATATTACTGAAAGGAGAATTAAGCACTTACCTCTGGAATTATAACCAGTCCAAATATTAACCCAAAAAGGACAAGATTTACTCCATACATCCACCGCAGAAATATGAAGTAGGAAGCAACTGAGGAGCCAAAGTGACCTTAAACCAGAAGACATTTCATGGTTAGGAGTTTGGAAGGGTTAAACTGTCCTCAGCAACGCCTGGACCCCTTTACCCTCAGGTCTCCCCAACATGTTGTCCATGACCTTCCCAACAGTCCCCACAACTGATGGAGACAGTGATGCCTGGAGCTGCCTGGGGTGTGTGCTCCTCGTTTGGCACTGGTGCCCAGGGTAAGTGAAGATCGGGGACCAGGGAGCTGGAACATTGTTAGGATGAAGGCAAAGCTGTCTTACAAAATGTCTCGCTGCCACCACAGAGCAACTTCCACTTACTCTCCACTTCCTTTATCTTCATCTCCCAGGGTATGCACTGGGTTTTAAAATTTTCAAAGTCTCTCTTAAATTTCACCCATTTCTGAAACAAGACAACATCACAGTGAGCAAAGAGGTGTAAGGGGAGAGGCTACTTTCTCTGCAGGCCTTTCTAATGTTAGGGTTTGGTAGCATGGCTAGGAGTGGGTTTAAAGGCCGGAGCAAGAACTGTGGTCTGAGTCTGTTCTTTTGGACTATTTTAGAAACACCCTTCAGCCCGAAAGCCCCCCACCCATAAGTGTTTGCATTCATTATCTGATTTTAACTATTCCAGGCTTTCAGAAAGCTACAGCAGAGCTATGAGCTTACCATACTACATGGGGATAGAAAATTCAGACCTAGCTCTGGGTTGAAAGAGTTGGTTCAGAACCAACTCCATTTAAAACAAAATCTAATATGGTAAAATGCTGAACTTGAATCCTTCCTCATCAGACTAGCAGCTCTGTTTTGCACTTCTCAATATAATCTCCATGACAACACGCAACTTGGTTACCAACTTCAGTCTTAAAACACAGCCATCGTTCTCCCTCTTACCTCCTCATCATTGGGGAAGAGGAAATTTTACGGAAGTACCTGGGGTATTGCAAGAGTTTGACATGGTCTCTCTACCCATTAGGGGTACCTTGTCTCACAGATCAAGGTTTTGGAGGTTGCAACCAGAGAGCTGTGGTTTTCCCTGCTCTGGCAAACCATCCCTTGCTTCAGGGAAGGTCACAATGAGATTCAGGTTGTGGTAAATTTCCCCCTGTTCTTTCTGCAACAGATTTGAAGTCAACTAATATTGTTTTGAGTGGGGACAGGAATTTTTATTCAGACTTCCTGGTGCCTCTTTTGCTAAACCCGAAAATGTACTGAATGCCTGACTGAGTATCAAGCCTTTCCTTGACATTGTAGCAGCACTTACCTTTGCCATCATCATCTTATATGCATACAACTTTTTGCCCTTCCCTTTTCCCAGAGCTCCTTCAAACTTCTCTACAAAAGCTTGTGCCTCCCTGATTGAAAAATAAACAGGCAGGTTATTAAAACAGCAAAGGGGTCTTTAGTTTTTCACATCTGCCTCCAGCAGTGGGATAACAGCTGTTCTTGTGCAAAGGTGGGGGCTTGATTTCTCTCCACACCCTATTGCTGCATAGGAGGTTCTGGCTGCTATCTGCTGCTGGTGTTGCTGTGCCATGTAGAGCTTGCATGCCCACTTGGGACTAAGTAGGAGGTCCCCAAAGCACTTATGTTCGTGTATAGATGTGCCCCAAATATTGTTCCACATTTCTCCCTGGGTGTAAACCAGAAGCCTGCCTTTTTCTCTCACTACAGAGCTCTTCCACCCTGCAGGCCTGTTATAACTTCTCTCTCCTGATGCATAGGTCAAGAAGGAAATAACATTGCCTAGTGAAATAAACCCCAAGAGAATGCAGAATTTTCCTCAATGAACACCTCCCTGGATAAGTATCAGAGATGTGGAGTTGGCCCAATGGTATAATCTCAGCACCAGAGGAATGAGTGTATGCTAGTCAGGAGTAAAATCAAGCTGCAAAATTAAATTAGTTTTAGAATAGGATTTCTAAGGGAAATACAGAGAAAATATTCTAGGTAGATGCTGTTAGAGTATGCTTAGTTTGTGAATGAAATTATATTGTATTTATTGTATTATATTGTATTATTAAATTTCAGGAGTTGGGAGGTTGTTTGCAATCTGAAGCCTGTGAGAAAGATGGACTTCCACTTGGTAGAAATAGTTGGCTAGTTCAGCCTTTAACCTTGCGAAAACCACCTGCGACCTCAATTGCAAACCTAAAGTGAGATTTCTAAGTCTTGAACATATTGTTTTGCTACATTCCTCATCTGTGCAATGGGGCTAATAATTGCTTGTCTCAGCATTGAGTTTATGCATCCAAAATAATTAATGAATGTACAGCATGCTGAGAGCCTTTCTGGAGATCCCTGCATAAGCAATGCAACAGTATTGTTTAGGTTCATTAGTAGGCAGTAATGATTGCCATAGTTCAGGAAGAAGATGAAAGGATAGAGGTGTGTTATCAAATATGATCCTACATAGAATTTTAGCCAGGATACTACACCAAAGGGAAAAAGTGCCAGAAATAACTCCGCTTTGCTCTTTTTTTATTTTCTTTCCTTTCAGAACTTTGGAATTTTGGGGCCATAAGAATTTATTTGTAATGAGCTCAGGCTCGTAGCATGCCTGTGAGAGAGAAAAGCTCCTTTAATACAGTTTCCCTGTATAGATCTTTACCTAGATTTTCAGAATTAATTGTCAGAGTTCACGGCTCATGATTTTTTTGGAAGACAGAACAGGTCTTGGCCTTCAGGATGTGAAAGAGAAAAACAGAGACACGTGGTGACTGCCAGCCTTCACAGCCTGGTCACTGCAGCTCTGAGCAACTGCTCGGCAAACATGGAGCAGGGGCATTACCACACCCAATGGGGCTGTGCGTGCTTTGCAATGCTATTGTGAAATCTCTCCTGGCAGAAAGGGATTTCAGGGGATTCTTAAGCAATGAAGCTGGGATTTGGATCATTGCCTCGGTATGGGAATGGTTTGATGTGAGCCATTCCCTATTTGACCTGTGGGTTTTGATTTTCCTGGTTTGCCCTGCCCAACCGCCTCCCATTTCCCTGCACTACCGGGTCTCTGCTGTTGCCTGAGTTGTTCCCATGTTCAGCAGGGTTTGCATGGCAGTATTATCTTTTTTCTGCAAATCTCTGCAAATAATGTAGCATTTTTTCCAAGCAGACCCGTCTCAGGCCTGTGCAGTAACGTAGCACTTTGCTGCTCTGATTTATGTCTGACAACAGACATGAATAAGCAAACTAGGGTATGGAGTTGGCTTTAACAAGTAGCCTGTCAGTAGTGAGTCATTTGGTTTTAAATACAAGGGTAGAATGACCTGGCCATGGGTATCAGTTGAACAGATTTGCACTTTATCTGTTCTTTGGTTACGGAGGCTGAAAATCAGATTCCACATTTTAACTCTGCTCATTTAAACCCAGACAGGCTGCCCAGGCTCTGCGAGTCACTTTTTCTGAGACTGCAGTGTTACAGCAGCAGCAGCAGCAGCAAATATACAATTTCAGGGAAAGGCAAAGTGCTCATGACTACAGTCAGCAAACACCCCAGGGATGGAGGTTTCTAGTTTGATGGGTACCTGAGCACTGATAGTTTCTTCACCATCCTCCAGGGCTTGTTCCTCATCATGGAAATCAGTTTTTTCTTTTGCTCCACCTGCTCCATCAGCATCGCAAGCTCTTCCTCTGACAGCGACTCCTCATCAGATGAGTTGGAAGAAGCAGAAGAAGTACTGGGAGACACACAAAATAAAGACATAGAATAGGAAAACTCACAGGAGTCAGAGGGAAGGTCTTGCTTGGGGTAAGCACAGTGCCACTGGCCCCAGGAATCCCACTCTGATGTGGCACAGTGCCTTGCCATCCCCTAGCTCAGTGCAATGCCAGTGCCCTTCACACTTGGAACAAGGCTGTTTCCAGCCAGAATCATGAGGAGGCGATTGTGCCCCACCATAATTCACCCAGTGTCATGCTTTGGACCATACTTCAGCTATATAGAAGCATTGCCGAGGGCTATAGCTGGCTCTGGAGAAATGCTTTTCATGCCTTCAGAACAAAATGGGAGATATGGGGAGAAGCAGAAGGTTGGGAAAAGGGATATTTGGAAGAGGAAGAGACTTGAAAACATGAGGGGTCCATTTTAACCTTGAACGTTTCCACAGACAAAAAAAATGTGTGCAGATCCAAATTGCTCAAGCTGTCTACCCCCTGCTGTACACACTAGGACTCCACTACATGCATAGATCTGATCCTGCCTGAGAACCGATAGTGACCTGGAAACAATTTGGCTGTGTGGCATTTTACTCTGTGTGTTCCACTGCTGTGTCTCTTTTAGGAGAACAGGAACTTATTTGCAGTCTATTGGTTTTGCCACTCTGATCCATATGCCACTGGCATGTCAATATCGCTGCCAGTCTGACACAAGGCACCACAGTCAGGGATTGTTTAATTACCTGTTTTTCCTGTCTTTCTTCTGTTTGTTCTCCCCCTCCTTTCCTTTCTTGGTTGTTTTCTTTTCTTTGTTTTCTGATTCCTTTTGATCTTTGGTAGGAGCCTTTTTGCCTCTCTCTCTCCGTTGGCTTCCTTCCCCTCCTGCCTTTTTTCCATCTCTGTTTTTCCTTTGGTAGTTTTTTCTCCTGGAAGCTGCATTTTGTTGGCTACCACCGTCTTCCTCATTGCTGTCATCTTCTTCTTTGTCTTCTTTGTCTTTCTCTTTCCCTTTGCTTTGAAGTCTGCTTGCTCTGCCAGTTTCCCTGAGGCGTTGTTTGTTAGTTTTCTTGTCCTTTGCTTCGTCTTCTGTGAGTGATAGAAACCAATTACTTTGGGATCCATGCTGGCCAAATAAGGATTCATCAGAAAAGCGTGGGCAGCCAGGATACTTGAAGCAAACCCTGGCGAAGTCAAAGAGCAGGTGCCTGTTGACCTCGGTGGGCTTTGTGTTATGCCCTGCCCAAGAACCACATCTAACTCTGGTTATGCAACTCCCATTTAAGATAGTACGGTTCATTTAGCACATCAGTGACTTTTATGTGACCATAAGAAAATCGGAAATTAGTTACAAATGCCCATCCATCAGAGAGCACAGACAGATATCTTCCTGACATGTAAACACACCAGAACAAAGGAAACAGAAATTGCAGCCTGTTACACAATGTGTAGTTTGTTTGTTGATGTGCTGTCCTTGAAAGATGTTTACTTTTCAAGGCTGGAATGGAGCTCTTCTATTTATAGAGAGAAAAGGTGCAGCACAGGCAATATCCGGTTTTGTTTCTCTGAGTTTTCTTTTGTATTGGAAGGTCTATATTCAGAGGAGAAAGAACCCAGATAGACTCTGAGGCACATTTCATCCTTACTGGCATTGCAAGCTAAAACCCTCTTTTTTTTCCAGAAGTCAGAAGTGCTTCTAGTTTCAAGGATTGAAATGGAGCATGATTTAATTGCAGAATGTTATGGAAAGGAGAAAAAAACCCCAAACCACATTAAAAAAATACAAGTCCCCATCTCTTTTACAAACAAGTACATTAAAATCACTAGTACATTTTCTAATTTTCCAAAATTTCTAGCTGATAAAAGTAAAGTGTTCAAACAAATAAAACATCTGTAATTTTTTTTTTTTTTTACTGGATTTGGAGATATTGTAATGGAAGAAGGAAATTGTGCTGGAATGGGATCCAGAGTGTAAAATGAGGACCCTAAAAGGCGAGAAAAATAGAAGCAGAAAGAATTTGAGGATTTACACTTTTCTTTTGGTGAAAAGTTAGAAACTGATAACAAGGCAAGAGTTTCTGCTTGTTAGTGGTAAAAAAGTAGTAGATGGTTGCTGTCACACCTGACACTGGGAATGAGAAGGAGCTTTTAACTAATTTCTCAGGAGCCATTCGGCAGGTTTCAGTTACTGTGTAATGGTCCATCTCAGCTGAATTTCAGTTGTTGATCTAGGTCAAAGGACCACCTATCCTCTTGGGGAAAATGTTCATTTGAGGCAGCCAGTTGTTACAGTTTTCATTTCAACCCATTGAATATTAGGTAGAATGTGAAGCATTAATTTGTTACTTTTATCTTATTGCCTTTTTTGCGTATATGGAAAAGGTGGATATGATTTAAAAAATGAAAAAATTGCAGTCATTTGCTAATTACTTTCTCATATATTATGGATAATACAGACACATTTGGGAACCAGTTTTGAAGTAGCAGTTCCATTTATATCACCCATCGAGTGCTGTTATGATCTTGCCTCAGCTATCTCACTTTATTTATACTCTACCTGCAGGGTTAAAGCTGTTTTAATCCTGTTATGGGCTTTTCCTGATTTCCCACACAGCCATCAGTCTGCCTCCAAACCATTTTCATTTTTATCGTCTTGTGGACATGATTAATCAAGATCCCAGTGTATTATGGTCTAAGAAAGCATTACAGGAAGGGCAAACAGACCTTAGTACAACGCAAAGCAGCCCCAGCGCTGCACAGGGTGATGTCTTACTGCAATGCTCGATTTACTAGGGTTTGACTCCCAAGCGGTGTGGGCTCTGACAGCCTCCTGCTCTGGGAGCATGGATGAAAGGGGACAGCCTACTTTAGAACAGCAGTTTACATATCACTGTTATAAGTCAAACCTCAAGGGAAAAATCTGTTTGCTTGCGAGTAGCTCATGAAACCGTTCATGTTGTAGAGCAAGTCACAAGCCAGAGAGCAAAAGAAAAGGTATTAGCTCCTGTATTTGAAACAAGATCACATTTGTTAGTCTCTACGTTACCTTCGCTCTCTGTGTCACTTTCGACTTCTCCATCAAACTCTATTCCGGCTGCAAGACAAAGAACAAAGAGTAATTACATTTGTTGCTGGAATTTACACATGTGATGCTTTACACAGCTAGCCTTAAGTTCCAGCTGAGCTTGGCAGAATATCCCTTATTGACTATACGTTATGTTCTTTTCCTACAGCGATGATCTTAATATTTACTTTAGTCAGGCAGAATGACAAAATTTCCCTGCACAAGCAAGCTGAAATTGTATGATATTTGAGAGACTCAAAATGGTGTGCTTGGAAAGTCCCAAGACAATTAGTCAAGTATTTGGCAGCATTCAAACGGAAATGTTCTCACAGTGATACCAACCATCTTCCAGGATGACCTGTAAAGCACTTTTCTTTTTCTTCCCCATGGCAGCCTCCCGTCTTTTGCACAGACACCGCACCTGCTATGCTGTGCACGCACACCCCAATCATACACACATTACTCTCTCTTCCAGTGCCCATGTGCTTGTCTCCTGGGCATTGCAGACAGAAGGACACGTCCGGCTGTCGGTGACCTCTTGCTCATGAGCCATGTGGACAGGGAGGGGTGGGAGAGGCAGGAAAACCCCAGGCTCTGCCTCAGCCCACCCAAACGCTTTCACTTCTTCTCCCTTCTCCTGGTGAAAAAAGCACCTGTTGGCATTACATTGCATTTCATTATTTAAACATGAAGGAAAGCCCTTTGGTGGGTACTGGGTGGTGTCGTATGAAACACAGACACAAGTCACGTCTGGTTTGGACATAGGCACGTGGCTGGAGGCTTTGAAAGGATCAATTTTCTTAATGCCATATTCTTTATTGACCTGTGTCAATCTGTGTAACTCTGTTAGTCATTCTCCTGCACCTTAACAAACTTTTCAGTCAGTGCCCCTTGGGGTGTGGCTGTGGGTCACCTTTTGTCCTCCATGCATGTCCCTTGTAGGGGACTCATGAGCTAATAGATGCAGCAAGGAGTCAGGAGTCAGGATACCAGGATCTCTCTTTCCTTTGCTCCTCTATTCTGTGTGACCTTTGCATACTCATTGCGCTTGCTGGTAAAATAGGATAGATTTTCCTTCTAGGTGCTCTGAGGCTTAATTAATTAATGTGAGACCCTCATTTGGAAGGTCCTTTAGTACCACAAAGTATTGTATTGCATGTTGCAGCTTGCAGTCTTTCAGTGGGCCAAGAATAGGTTTGTCTGAGCACCATCTGCCTCAGCTGCAGCTTCCTTAGAAACCATCCTAGGGCGCATCCCCAGTGCAGGATTTCTCTTGCAGTCATGCAGATAGTGCAAGAAGGTTTCTCAAAAGAGATCTTACCCTCACACCATCTATGAACTGTGTTTCAGACACCCCGGCTTGCACAGGAGTCCCTTGGGGGACCTGGCATGGTGACAGTACGCAAAGACTTTTTTCCAAGGGTTGGCAGGGACAGTGTTAATTATCTCCTTCCCTCCCAAAAGAGAGGAATGTTGTGGAGATCAATTTGAGGCTACTGCTGCCATTGCCCCGTGAAGATGACTCCTTCTCTGGGTCAGGTGCAGCGACTGAGGATGTGCCAGCCTGAAACTTTCTCTGCTGCTTTTTGCTCACTGAATTTTGGTCCAAGAGCAGCTTTCAAGTCCAGTCCCATGGATTGTTTGCTCTACCTTTGACTTTAGCTCAGCTCTCCTGAGCTTAATGCATAATGTATGGTAAATGCCCATACATTATTAACAACTCTAACCCCACAAGTTCATTGCACAGGGCATTTTCATTGTGTGTTCCCCACACCTGTCGGCCTGACTAGATCTGAAGACAGTGATAGCATTTTTAGAAGGTCTTCCCAGTGAATGAGTTTCACCTATAACTCTGTATGTTAATGTGATTTGTTTCAAATGTGAGCACTAGGTCACTGAATTAGTACTGCTCCAGTCAAAAATGAGAAATTCACTGTTAGTGGAGGCTACTGGAAGAGATTTTCTGCAGTCTACTTCAGTTGCCTCAACCCTAAGCATCTCTTTCCCAAATAGAGGATCTAGGGACCTAACTTTGCTAGTAAAATGAAGGTTAGGGTTCTCGAGAAGCCTGTGACAGGAAGCAAAGGGGCTGTGGATGCTCATTCCCCCCAATACTGTACTTAGTGATAGCACTGTTTCTGCCTCATAGAATCACAGAATGGTTTGGGCAGGAAATGACCTTTAAAGGTCATCTAGTCCAACTCCACTGCAATCAGCAAGGACATCTTCAACTAGATTAGGTTGATCAGAGCCCTGTCCCACCTGACCTTGAATGTTTCCAGGAATGGGCCATCTACCACCTCTCTGGGCAACCTGTTCCAGTGCTTTACCACCCTCATTGTAAAAAATCTTCTTCCTTATACCTAATCTAAATTGACTCTTTTTTACTTGAAACCCATTACCCCTTGTCCTTTCACGGCACCCTTCTTTTCCACCAAGGCATCCTCACACACTTTTAGCATGCTCAGGTGAGGATCTCATTGTCAGAGTTGAGTGCTCTGTTTTCTACCCCATCACACGGTCACTGATTCACCCATAATCTGCACTGGATCTGGAGCAGCCGCAAGCTCCAAACCTGCTTGTACCACTTGGCATACCCATAGGTACCAAGTACATGATTCTGAAAAATTATAGGGACTGCAAATTCGTTTTACTACCAAAATGTGCAGCCAGGCAATACCTCTGTCTCCTGCTCTAAGTTGAAATGCCTGTTCTTGAAACCTGTTCACAGTGGTGGTGGCAGGGTGTGATGTTTCCACGGCAGTCACAGAGGCCCTAGGCACCCCTTGCCACGTGGGGCGATCAGATCACCCTGCATCTCTCTCACAGTGGGGGTGAGAGCTGAGGGGTGCCAGCTTGTGGAACAGAGCAGGAATGGTAGCTGTTTTGCACAGTGCTCATGAATCAACACATCAGTATGGCTGAACATATTTGCAATAAACTCTGTATGGATGTTGCTTTGCTCCCCTGTATCTATGCTGTCAAAGGTAGTGAGATTGACCATAATAAAACTGTACTCTTACAGGCTGGGTGGCAGCATTTCACTCTTGCATGGGTAGGGATCTTTGTCTTTCATGCTTCCTACTCCATTGGACTCCATCCAAATAAATGCCAGGCATTATGCAACTCCATCCCATGGAGGGGATGGAGTTGCATAATGCCTGGCATTTATTTCTTAACGATGAGTGTTATTAAAGTGGCTGCCCAAGGGCTTATCCTTCAGGAGAAAATCCCTACATTACCTTTCAAACTCAGTGTATGGTGCAACAGACCCTATGCATACGACATGCTGCTCCCTTTGCCTTAGAGTCTCAAGTAAAATAAATAATCTACCCCAACTGATGCTGTCTTACTCCTCCAGAAGTGGTGGTCCACCTGAGGCTGATGTGCAGCCACACAAGCATGATGAGAAACCTTGGGGTCTTTGTCCCTTGTGTACATGTCCTCAGGGATGCATGTGGCAGACTTGCAGAGCCACTGTCAGTTTTGAAGAGGACCAGGCAGTGCTAGAGGGTGTGACACAGAAGGCTGGACAGCAGAGCCTGGGGAGGAGTGGAGTTCAATGCAACTAAGTGGTGTCATGTAAGCTGAGACCAAGAAAAAGTGCAAAATGATTAGGCCAAACCACAGACGTGCCAGGCTTGTTTGCCTTGCTTTTTGGTAGATCTTAGAGGTCTGTAATTTCTCCCCAAAATCAGGCTGGTGGAGATCTTACAGTATCTCTGTGCTGGTTTTGCCTATGTGATACTGTGCTTGTAGTTCACTGAATAGCGTTGATCAAAAAAAGAAAGTTTAAAAAGAAAAAGATATTATTGTTTATATGCAATATGGCATTATTCATGGGGAAAAAACCTCAAGGTGTGATAGTCTACAAAATATTATATTTGAAATAAGTGTACTTCATTTCATATTCTTTTGACACCCATCTTTGATGGTAGAAGGTGCTCCATTAAAGTAAAAATAAACACAAAAATGTTATAACAAGATGCAAGCATGGTAGGCCTGGGAGAGCAATAAGACATCTCATGAGCTATGAGAGAAGTGGCACATGCAGATTTTCCATGTCTCTGTGCATGCATCAGATGACAGACCTGTGCAGGGCTGACCAGAGCTTGCATAGCCATCTCATGGGGAAATGCTGCCATTCTTCAGCACCAGGCACACTGCTATCCTCAGCTTATGAGCCTGATTTTCCTAAGAGGATAAAGTGTCTTGCAGGGCTTAGGATTTCTTAGGATTGTGGACTGAAGAGAGGAAATTAATGGATGGGTCTTTTACCTCTGAGTTATTCCACACAAGGTGTGAATAAGTAATGCACAGCTACGAATCCAGCTATTACTTATGTAAATGTCAGACTTCGTATGCAGAGTGTAAGCAGTTTGCGGAGTTGTAGTGCTAATATTTTATCCTATACTATTTAGCATTTCTCTCCTCACATTGGTGATGACTAACACTATATAATTTGACAGTTTTGAGTTTTAACATACAAGGACATTGGGTATCTCACACACATCCAAGTGTTAAATAAAAAGCAGTTGTGTTATGGAGAGAGGGTAACTGAATCCTGGAAGAACATACAACATACTTGTAAATGCTTAATGAGCTAGTGTTTCTCCCTTTCCTGCTTTCTGATTAACATAGGGCTTTAGCTAATTAATCCATGGATTACATTTATTCAATATTCATCTCATCTATAAGTAATCTTTACTTGAGAGGATTTTCAAGCAATAATAATAATAATAATACCTGACCTGTGTGTGGATATTTTGATGAATGCCTAAAACTTGCAAATTGCCAGAGCCAACTTTAATGATTTATCAGAGAGAGACATTTAGAAGTTAGAGATCTCTTCTAAACACTGACTTGGTTCTGTTGGACTGACTGTTAAAGAAAACTAAGTTACTAAAAAAATCCTCAACCATAATAATGTTTTTGAGGGTCTCTCAGGCATGCTTCATAAAACTGGATTCCGCTCAGATGTGATCCAGCCTGACTTCTGTCCGTATCTGTGTTTAACTTTGCAAAACCAAGTTTTTTACTAAGCCATGAAAATCCAGCCTGGGCTACATGTTAACCTGAGCATATATCTATGTAGAGGTCATCCTTCCTCTCATATAATCTCTGCAATGCTGTAGTTTTTCTCTGTTTTGCTCTGTACTTTAGTACGAGGATCTGGAGTGATCTCTGACAGAGCAGCATGGAAATGCTCAGAAAGTAAGGACTCACCAGTGGCATTGACTGCAAACACGTTGAAAGAGAGTCCCATTATCTTAACATAATCTGAAAAAGAAATTTTTCAGCTCTTTGCAGACTCCGAAAATAACCCTCTGGCTTCCCTACAGAATGGTAGGTCTGGACTACGGCTGGAGGCAGTAAACCAGTGCCAAATACATGTCCTATGCTGTTTGTGCAAGGTGGGCATTAGTTGCTTGTAAGGACGACACAGTCCCACTGGAAGAAATTGTGCATGTTGGGGTTGCTTAACTCAGTGCCTTACTAGCTTGTGCTTTACCCATGGAAATAACCATTATCTGTGTAATCCCAACCCAGGGTGGGGAGCACAGGTCCTCAGAGGCAGAAATGTTGCTTTTTTTATTACTTTCTTGTTGTTATTTCATAACCTCAAGGCACAGCTGGGAACTTCCCATGAAGGAGTGCAACAAGCTCTGTACATGCCATTGTTCTGTGTTTTAGCTGAAGAACAATTACTGCCACAGAGCTGCTAATTCAGGTGCCCTGTCAGAAAGAATTAAACCAAGACAGTGGGAGGATGTGCACTGGCAGGTCCTGGAGGTGTGCCAGGTTGGAGAGACATCTCAGAACATCAGATCAATCACAGGACTCAGCCCCTTAGTCTTCCAGTTTTCCACTGATTCTTATTGTGTAGAAGCCAGGAAGGATTATTTTATTGTTTTTTAAAGGTGCTCATATTGCCCAGCTGTGTAAGAACAGGGAACCCCATTAGCAGCAGCCATGTGGGAAACACTGCTGTTATTAAGACCCCAGACTAATGCAAAACACAAGCCAATATCTGCCAGCTCATAGGCATCTTCACCAACTCCATGTCTCAGGCTAAGCACATGGTGGGAGTCATCCTGGATCCACATAAGCTTGTCAGTGTTCTCCAAACACAACATATAGGTGTTTAGCAGTGGTGCTGGTCAGATGGGGTGTGTTGCTCCTGTATCATCCCTCCTCATCGCTGGCCTTGTTGGGGACAGGCTTTGAAGGGAGTAGGCTCCTGTTAATCCAAAAAATGGTGTGCATCATGGTCCTGTAGTCCTGGCAATACATGAGTAACTAAGTGGCATTGGAAAAACCATTTCTAACCAGATATAGACACCCCTACCCATCTCCCACACTCCTTTTAGGGAATGAAGGCTGCAGAACATTTTTGCCAACCCATACTACACTTTCTCAGAGTAAACGAAGTCCAAAAATAAAGTTCTCATGAAGTTTCCAAGGATGAGAAGAGAAAATTATTAAAATAACAAACTTCTGGACTGATTTAAAGCATAAAACTAGTCAGCACACTCATGCAGGAATTAAATGGCAAATTATTTTGTCATAAAGTATTTATATGAGGAAACTTCTGGTTTAGAGAATGTATCTGGAAAAGCAAGAAGAGGGCATGTTTTTTGCACAGATTCTGAAGTAGGAGGTTTTTTGGAGAGGAACATTTTTGCTGGGCTCCTTTCCTACCTAATGCACCTGCTCGGCCCTATTCTGGAGGAAAATTTCAGCATGGTCCCCTCAACTTTGTAGGGGGTGCCTGAAAGAACAGAAATGAAGGACAAAGGACAAGAAGATCAGGAGCAGAACAGCCTTCATGGGAGTTGAGCCTTTTTTGCTGACTGCTGTCCAGCCCTCCAGACACAAAGGGGATGCAGCTGCTGGATTTCCCCTTCTTTCGTTCTGGGTCTGAGAGGATTTCTGTAGAAAAAATTTCTTTCACTGTTTTTTCTAGAATCTCCTTGCCTGAAAAGCAAGTTGTTTCTTTTTCTTTTATTTAGAAGCCAGAGAGAAAGCTGCCTGACAATCCATTCATGGCAGGAGGTTGTTGCATGCTTTAACCTCTTCCTGAAAGCTCCTTGAGGAGCTCTGCTTACATCTGCACAGGCCAGATCCTCTGCTGCTACAAGTTCTTAAAGCTTTAGTGACTTCCATGAGGCTCTGACAAGTCACACCAAGATTTTGCTGGATCACAGGCTCAGCGATGCCATGGTCTTTTGAGGGGACTCCCCATAACACTCTTGCAGAGTTTGAAGGCCCCTGTGGAGGTTTTGGTTTGTGTCAGAAGAGAATAGGTAACAGGGTTGACTGGAAGTCGGAAATAGTATCTCTGTTTAAAATTATCTCAAGGCCCTATACATGGTTGATTTATACTGGATTAAAAAGATTAAACCCCACATGCTCTTGTGTCATTGTTGGAAATGTAAAGCCATATTAATGAAATACTTTGGATTATTTTTATTAGGTTTCCCAGGAAAGTTTAAAAAAATAATGAAAGGCAGCATCATGATAGTAGAAAGAACTCACATAACATGAGAACTAAGAAAAAGAGGACCAGTTTGTTTGGGGAAGAGAACTACAGTGATTTGGCATTTTAGAGGACTCTTAGTACATTTATGTCATGCCACAGTAACCTGCTTCCTCCTTTGGCTCAGTGTCACTGTAATGAACACAAGTGATGAACAGATACTACTCACAAGAATTGTATACCCCTTCTGTCCCTGTGAAAGCAGGATTGTTTGTGTATAACATGCTCCCACTGCACTCCTAGCTAGCTGAGATCTAGTCCAGCTCAGGAGTTATGTGCAATCTAAATTACTTTCATCCTGTGGGCGGTTTTTGCACAGGCAGGGAGAGGTGAGGGGAAGTGAGAGCGTTTCAGGGGGACAGCATCGGTCGTGTGAAAGATGATCTCAAGAAACACCAGGGAAAGAGAAGTGGTGGCTACCAGGCTTTCATGGCAGGGGAATGGAACGGGTGAGTGATGCTCCATGCAGCTGAGGTAGGCGAGCCCATTTGCAGTGCAATGGGACCTCCCTCTTGTGGCAGCCCCTTTGCATAGCAAATTGCTCCATTTCAGCAGATTTACCATTTATTTGGGCAGAGGCAGCACAGTTGATAAAGGAATGGGGGCTTGCCCTATGTGAATCTCGTAGGGGTTTTTTTTCCTAGCATGCTAACCAGCCAACGGCCAAAGGATTTCCCACATCGGCCTCATTGGTATTAAAACCTGAAATTGCTGTCTTCTGCTCTCTTAGGCAGAATTAAAGCTATGGCCTCAAAAAGCAGAACAGAACTGAAGAAAGTGAGAGAGATTTGTGGGCTTAAACTTTCAGCATGTCCTAAAATACTGACATGCCAGGCCATTTATAATATTAATAATAATATTAATTTCATGTTGTATAAGTCCTTAATAGAAGACTTTTTATATTTTGTCTCTTTTTCTAAATTACTGTTATTCAATATCTGTTGAAGGATATTTTCTTTTTTTTTCCTTCCCTTTTTTTTTTTTAAATTATTATTATTTTTTATAATTTATGTTTCCTGTGCTTAACAGAATAGAGATGTGGCTGGAATTCTTTGGTAAAAAAAGCAGATCAGAAAAATCTCTTAGGAATATTAGCCTGAAGAATTTTAAAATCATTTATTACTAGTATCTTTAGGAAGAGCCTCAGAGTACTGGAGGAGGGGCTGGAAGAAAATAAACTCATTACTTCCCACCAGGGTGGGTTGATGAGGCATCCATCACAGCTGAGCTCAACAAGTCAGCCAGTGTGTGCAGGAGGGCTGAGCCTGCAATCTGAGGTCAGTAATTCAACATAATAATGGAAAAATATTTACATATGGGGGTAAGGTTATGCGAGTGTGTAGGGATTTATTTTCAAGCAGCTAAGTAATTCAACTGACTTCAGCCATATAATGTAAATACTTCACATTAGGCATGGTTTCAGAAACTTGGTGAATCTGAGTCTCTGATGGCACACAAGGCAAGAAATGATACCTTGTTGATTTCTGATGTAACTCTACTGATGCTGGAAAGGTCTGTTTTAGAGGTACCTGGAGCCCTTGTTGAAGAAAAAATTCTGAGCTGTCTCTAAAAATTATTTCAATTTGTTTTTATGATGTATCTTTTCTTGAATGTACTACCAATGCACTTTGGTATCAAATCTTAAAGCAACAGGCCAGCATGTCTTGAGAAAAATCTTGTTAGATTCTCATTCATAGCAAAACATTCCCTAAGTTCAGTGGAAATTTCGGTTGTTTTGTCTCATGAACAAATTAAATACCCAATAAGTAGCAAAGGAGGAAAATCCCCAACAAATTACGTGCTTTTAAAGTGTTCAGTATTTCCATGCTTATTGTGAAAAATGTCTGTGTATTATTAAATAGTAACTGAGAAAAATGTAATGATAAAGGCCTGTCCAGAGTGTGTTGCTGATATAATTGGCTCATGAAAAGTTGCTGCTTTTATCTGGGCTTTATTTAAAGTTGCTGAGCACCTCCTGGATAGTTTGTGAGAAAGCTCCCTTTGTTTAGAGATGTAAGAGGAGGGTAATATGTTACTACTAGTATGTGTGTATACATATATAGATGTATGTATTTGTGACCATGTATGTATGTGTGTATATACATATGTAGATACATCTTCTTTTTTTCAAAGAATCGTGAAGTCAGTAAGTTCTGGGAGTGCTGGGTGCTCTGGAACTTCATGTCCAGCGTTAAGTGTATGATGTAAAACATATCTGCGTGCCTCTTCTACGGTATGGCCAGAAACATATATGGCACGTGTTCGTATTATTTTGAGCTTACAAATATCTACGTTGACTTCATCTTCATCCTCCTTCTGGAGGATTCAGTTTTTGAGTTGGGGAAATCCAGCATTAAAACTAAAACTGAGCTGGTATGGATGAGGTTTTCAGTACATAATGAAACTGGTTTTTTTGCAAAACTTTGAAATAAATATTGAATGCGGGTGTGTGCAAGCAACCTTTTCCATCATCTTGATCTGAGTTACTGCCTGGGACAATTCATGGTCTTCCAGAAGTTGAAGCAGGCTGGCTTTAGGCTGGCAAATACCTAAGAAGTATTGTGATGTTCACTGGGCAGATTAGCCTTAATGTTATTGCTGAGTCACTGCTGTTAAACTTGCTTCATATAATAGTGTAACAAGGTAAAATTTAGCCTGATGCTGTAAATTTTATCAAGTACAGAGTCACTGGCTCCGTTCTTTGTGTGGTTCTCTAATTGCCAACTATTACTACAGGATTTGTTGAATCACCCTTGAGTGAGTTTGAGATCAGGTGAGGTACATTGCCATGAAGGTCCAAATGCAAAAGATAGCTTATTTAAACAAGATAAAAACCTGTTGATTAACATATTAACCTTCTGTGTGGAGTGCAGAATGGATTTTGGGTTTTATTTTTGCTTTCATTTAAACTGCATTAACCTGTTCCTGAGGCAATTTGTTACCAAGTGCTCATTTAGAGTGTCACTATACTCTCATGCTTTTGGCTTAATAACCTGCCTTTAGATTTTCAGTTGCTTGCTATGTCTGCAAGACTCTTGCCAATACCAGTATTAACTTGCTTTAGCCATTGGAGAGAGAGAAAGAACGAACTGTTTCTATTTATTAGGATCAAATGGACAAAGTCCTAAGAAACCTAGTCTGAGCTCATCTTGGACCCCTTTTTGATCAGGGAGTTGAACTAGAGACAGTCCGAGGTGTCCTTTCAGCCTGAACAATCTTTAAAACATCATGCTCTTGTGGACTAATGGGAACTGTTCTGTAGGACATGAAGGAGGGGCTGCTAATCCAGACTATATAATCTAAGGCTTTAGTTTGGGCTAGAGTTCTTAATCCCTCCTTCTCATTGCAAAAATGATGTTAGTTTTCTCTCTGTTTGACAGAGAGAAATGCCAACTGCACCAGCGGTTTCCAACCTGAAGGCTATTCCTGTCTCCCCAGAGCACCAGACTGTTTGTTTTCTTTGCCTTTATAGAAATTTGAAGAGTTTTCTCTAGACCTCATGCCTTTATGCATATGAAAGGAATGTGAAAGGCCTTCTTTCTGACCTGCTAAACTTGGAATCCTTCTGGGGTTTGCTTAAGAATCTAGTTTTTATCTTGTTATGTTATGCTAAAATAATTTTCAGTGTGTGGCATTTTAAGGTACTGCTCATATATTTCGTATTTCTGTATAGAAATAAAATTTGCCCCAGGAGAAATCTAGCTTTATTCTTGTTTTGCTACAGGGAAACTGAGTCTAAATGGTGTTAAACTAGGAGCTCAAGAAGGTCAATGGTCTTCAACTTTGATCTTCTAATTCTCAGATTTGTGCTTTACCCACGTTTGTTTGCAGGTTTTGCCTCCCACCTTTGGTTTCATGAACATTTGTTCCTCCTGCTAGAGATTTCTAAGTAGGACTAAATTCCTGGTTTTATTAAATTGCAATTCCTACCACCATTATTGAGATATTTCCCTGCTGATTAGGTCAGGGTGAGAATGCAAACTTGGTGGAGCAAAAATTTCTTTTGGAAACAGCAATACTATCAGGCCAAAGAGGTACGGGGAGAAGTGAATGGAAGCATCATCTCATGCCAGGGCCAGGAGCACCACTGTCTCCCAGCATCTCCAGTGACAACAGTGCTGACTAAAAGTAGATGGAGTGGTAGAGTGAGCTAAAAATGCAGGTGCCTTGGGTGTGCTGTTGCTCTTGACTGTTTCCTGGGTGGGTTGAGTGCAGTGAGAGGTGAGTAACAGCTGCCAGACACCTCACTGTCTTTGGGCAGGTGAGGTATCTGAAGATTTCTGCAGTTCAAACAGTGATCCAGGAGGGCAAGCCTTCTCAACCAAGACTGACCAAGATGAAATAAAAACTAATTCTATGTGCTTATTTGAGGCAATTTATTCTGCTCTGATTAACATGATATTGACTATGATATATGGATCTGAGAACTATTTATCATAGATCCTTTAATATTTGACACTGCACCATTTCAGTAGAGTTTCCCTTTTGACTTCTGCCTCCCCCAGATGCTGCAAATTGGTGCTGTCTCAAGATCTGTATGTGATTTCTTGACATCATGTGGGGTTTATTACATTGGGAAGTAAAAGAAGGATTCTTGCTGCTTTCCAGAGAAATAGTGTTGAGCTGTATTACTGCACTCACTGACAACAACTTGGTAATTTGCTGGGAATTAAATGTCACTATTATAATAAAATATATAAATTATAGAAATTAGATTGCTCTGTCAAGAAATTGAGAGATTCAAGTGTCTATTTGAATATATATATGCAGACCTAATGGATGCAAAGCTATAAATGCAGAGGAGAGGGAATGATTACAGCAGTAGATTTGTGTAGTGATCAATCTATAAAAGTCAAACAGCCAAGGCATTTTTAAAGGAAAATTAGGATATCATTAACAGAAGAGTAAGTTTTCAGACAAGCTAAATGGAAGATAAACTGTGATATTTGCCAGATAAAAGCAGAATGTTTGTGTTCAAATCTCCAGGCCCCTCTGAAGTTGCTTGAATAGATTTACATCTTTAAAAACCTTTCTGTCTGTCAGAGGGGCCCTCCCAGGGCCCTACAGATAAAATCCAGTCTCTTTGTCACATAGCAAACTTCATTGCTGGGCTTATCATCAGCATCAGCTGTCAGGATGGAGTTCAGACTGCTCTTCACTCCCTTGAGTTTCTTATTAGTTTGACTTGCAGGATCCATTTCTTTTATTACTTACCTCAATTTTGAGGCACACAAGCAAAGACAGCTATTCCAGAGAACATTAAAATATTCTTCTGTCTGATATTTTTGTTTGTGCATGGGTTTAGCAGAGTGATTTCATGAATAAAAACTGCAAGAGTAAAACTGGTTGTAGGGGTTGAAAGCACAATGAAGATCCTGTGTGAAATCAGAAAAAACTCCCCTGGATAATCTGTAAAAGGAAATTTTGAACAGAATCTATTTCTAAATGTCAGCTTCATGAAAGATACAGGGCAGGATGAAGAGAAGATTGCCTTGAGAAGACTGGACACTTTAAGAATCTGTAAGCCATCATATTTTAATAAAAAGGTAGTTGGCATATGTGTATAGTCTTATATTGACTAATACAAGCCAGAGTTTTAATGTATATAATATATATAATATATATAATATATTTAATGTATATAATAAGACTGAAGCAGAAAAAGGTCAATATATGCTAAGTCATGAGAAAATGAGTGGAAGAACCACTCCCTGGTAGTCAATGACTCTTTTTAATCACAAACAGCTCCATGAATAACCAATTACAGTTTACAATCCCCGTGCCAAAAAGTAACGTGTGCCACAAAAGCCCACACATCATATCACTGTACTGGAGTGCAGGCAAGAGTATGCTAGGACACCTACTGGCCTTTTGTATCATTTGGATTAAATAAGCATATTATAAAGTATTGTATTTTGTTAATTTGCTCTCAAAAAAGTGCTATGCTAGAGTGAAAACAAACACGGGAAACCACACTGTCATGAGGTGGTTAACTTCACAGTGAGCATGAAGCACTCAGCAGTTCACAGTGTAAAGCATGACCATTAATAGGGACATGTGCAATAGTAGGGATGTGATGATGTCCTGTGAGCTGACCAGAAAGCTCTTGGGATTTTAAATTTTGGTTTTTATGTAGTGGTGGGACACGTTGTCCTTTTAGCTGTATTTATTTCTTCCTGAGTTTTATCACGAGTTCTGGTACGTGTCCAAAAAACTTGCTGTGATGTGAAATGCTTTGGAAATTCTTCTCAAGAATCACAGAAATGCATAATGAAAAAGTTATTCTTCTGAGTTCTTGAAGATTCCTTGCTCTGTGAAAATATATATGTGTGAGTATATCTCTATCTCTTGCATGTGAAAATAATGTTGTGCCTTGTATGTAAGTATGAGGACCCAAATGATGCCTAAGGGTTGAAGGAGTGTAATTTAGCTTGCCAGGTTGAACAGCAGAAGACCATTGCCATTCTTATTCGGTGTTAGAAACCTGACCAGAACTGTATCCAAAGACATCCACTGCCTCCCTTTGTAAGCCGTGCATTTCCCCAGACAACTCTAGTTGAGAAATGCTTTCCAAAGCAGGGTTGAAGTTAATGCTGGTTTGAGTACAGAGTAACATCAGTGTTTTTGAGAGGTGTCATTAATAATTCACTCTCATCGGTTAAAGTCCATAATTCAGCTAGGCCATTTCATTAACATTAGGGAAAACTACGGTCAAGTTCCCAGACTGAATTTAAATATGAGGTGACACAAAAAGAATTAGCTTTGTATATGGTCCTGAAAGATGAGGGTATTAATTCTCTCTTTAAGCACTACAATACTACTGCAATATTTGCACACTTACAAGTATCGATAAATTAACTTCCCAGCACCATATGAAGCAGGGAAGTCCTTTATTCCCCAGAACAAAGGTAAGCTGATTATGCACTTGCAGTTTTAATGGCGCTGGGCTACAGGACAAGGTGTGGGCTGGCTGGGGGCCAGAGTCATGAGGATATGGGATTCTGCAAGCTGGCTGGGCAGGATTCACTGTGGGTCCTTGCTGTCACCTCTGATGTGGCCTGTGTCCTGACTTCTGTCTTTTTTCAAGACAGTTAGCAGAAATACACACAGCCTTTTTTCCCTGGCTGCACTGTTTCTGGCTGACGTGTTGAATTTTAAACAAGTTCTCTGGCTCTTCCTGTAGTTTACTGTGGAGGGAGTATTTGCTGCTTGACTATTGATGTTTTATTCTTGAAATGGAATAGAAATAATTACAGTATCCAGTATTTCAAAATACATGCTGTCTAGCGTGGCCTGTGAGGCACTTCTTTATTCTCAATAGAGAAAAAACAAACCTCTGATCATAGTTGAGTGCATTTAATGCAGACACATCTCTTTCTCGAGAGATGTTTCTATGTGGCACTTGAAGGTTAGAGGAAGAAAAGAGGAAATTAGTGGAAAGACTCCAGTTTCATCCTGGTTTTCTTTCTTTCCCTCCCCAAAGGTTTGAAAACAATTTATGAGGCGAAAAGGTGCATGAATTATTTCCTTTTGTGTGTAGGCTCTTTCATAGTAGGTCACATGAAGATAACGTATTGCATACGTGTACCCATGGTCATATCTGTGCATGGTGCTTTAAAAAAAAAAAAAGGTAAATGGTGAAGTATGGACCTTAATACATAGACTTTTGACACTTTGTAATGTTACTAGGATTACCAATACTTTTCTATTGTAATAGTACTGAGACACCAGGGTGGCTGGAGCTGTGCTGTGCTAAGAGCAGAATAAAAAGTCTCTGTCGCTGCAGGGAAGGTGACAATAATCTCACAAGAGTCAGGGCATGTGAAAATTAACATCATGGTTAATGGTTGGGCCCAATGATCTCTAGTTAGAGAGACTGGTCAAAATGAAAGGTAAGATTTTCAGAAAAAAAACCCCAACTACTGTAAGTCAAAACTTCTTTCAGCCCCTAGATGTTTTTCTGTACCATATGTCTTAGTCCATCATTACACCTTGGAAAGATTAAATTTCTTAAAAATCCCAATTCATCCTTCTTATCCCAGCCACGCAGATACTACAGATCTGCTCTGTGAAGCCTCCATTGCTGCCAGTGGTTCAGGCTGTGTTGCACTAGGGCAGAATCTGCCCCATATCTCCAGGGACATAGAAAGAAGATTGCAAGCTGCTCTTCTGCAATACACAGATTTCCCACAGGCCCTAACTGTATCATGGCCTTTGTCTGGATGCTGAACTCAGGGCTAAGCTCCAGACTGCTTGTGGTAAAACGTCCAAGGTCATGCACAGCAAAAGCAAGCAGAGCAGATTTTGAAATGCAATGTTCTCAGTCATGCGTGAGAACAAAATCGCCAAAGAGAGCAATAGAGTGAATTAAACCTTAACTCCTGACGTTCACAGGAGAGTGATGGTCTGCAGGGAGCTCACCCAGATCAAGGGACTGTGTGCATGATGCTGCTGGCACGGGACTGGGGGATTTTCCCAGAGGGAAGGAGGCATCACAGAGGTCCCTCTGCATTTTTTTTCTTTTCAAACTTAGGTGGCTACAGACCTACCTCCTCTGGTTCTACCTGCATTTAAGCAGATTAGATCCAGAATTATTCTCTTGCTTATTGCATAAATACTTATGGAGTGGCAATATCCCCCATGTATAGAGCAGTATTGGCAGTGCCTGCAACTGGTTGGCTGAGTGGAATATAAACAACATTGGCATCAGGTGGAAGTGGATGGAAAATGAAAATTGGAAAAAGAAAGGCTGTGAAAGCATGGAAACACATTTGAGAAGCGCTGGTGTGTTTGGCATTACACAGCTGTATGCACTGGCCACATCAGCACTGTGTGTACAGCACTTGCTTGTGGTAGCTTGTCTTTCATGGGGGTTTTCATAGTCCCATAAAGGATATAGGCTTCCTGTTAGCTAACAAAACATGCTGTGTAGTTTAATTAGCTCCCTGGGAGGGGAAAATCCCTGTGAATTTAAAGAAATTCTAAAAACACAAACCACATTTTTGGCTGGTCTCCCAACTTCCAATTTCACAGGATCGTTTTTGTCCCTCTTATCAGCACTCTGTGTTGCCTCCCTGTGTTTTATAAAGTAAAGGAAACTATGCTTTTACCTATAGTATTTTTTTATGTTGTTGTTGTTGTTTGAGTTTTTTTTTTTATATTTTTGAATAAGCATTCTTGACTACAGTTAGCAGAAGCCCCCAGCTTTCTGCCTTGCTGCCTTCAATTTCTGTGTCCCAGGAGGAGGCTGCTACCCTGATGACTGGCACATCACTCACGAAGCTGTGTCCTGATCTTCCTCCACGGGAACCCTTTCCTGAGGATACCACTTAATTCTTAAACATCTGGCATCAGATTATGGTTAACTGCTTTTTCAGCAGCTAAATCCAAAGTTACCTGCCCCAAGAGACTCAGAAAAAGCAGAGAGCATCTGTTAATTTGTCTTGGTCTGTATTCCTGCACCTTTATGGCAATCTGTTTCTTAATTATGAAATACAATATCAAATATCCACACACACAGCATAGGGACAACAGAGCCCAGAGAGGTGTGTCCATTCCCATTGTTCTCTTCTGTTTGCAATTTGTGACAGAAACCATTCCTTTGCCTCAGATTTCGTGTGTTGCTCCTTGTAATCTGACCTCTACTTCAGAGAAAGCATCAGAAGGTATCTTATTCTCAGATCAATTGTTAAAAGTTGATTTCTTGGGGCATTCATTAGTACAGGCACCTGGCTTCACTTTCACATTGTTTCTCTTAGAAATAGTTGATATCTATTAACTAGTTAGTATCTGGTTGCACACTTCAAAAAGAAGACTTATGTATAGACCACTGGGAAAAAAAAAAGTATTTGTGTAGAAACCTTAATAAACATAGCACAGGATAAATTTTAGAAACAGTCTCTGTGGGAGTGGCAGAAATCTTGATTTTGTGCAGTTTCCAGATCATCAAGAGACAACAGGTTTTCACAATTGCTATCTATGAACAGGGAGGTGCTAAACAAGCAAAAATGATTTTGGAGCTCTTTTCTTACTGCAGACAGAGGCTGAGGACCTCCCAGCCCTGAAGAACAACTTCTTGCAGAGGTCCTAATCCTGACCCTCAGAGAGACGGGGATCAATCAGTCCAGTTAAATGCTGGGCAAATAATTATGATCCTTGAATCTGGCTTTCCCTGTCACATAGGTAATGTAATTTCATTTTACTTATTTATGAAAGCCTAAATTTTTTTAACTGGATTCAAATATTTCTTTCCTGAAAAGCTAAGGACTGTGCACAGCTAAGATCCAACACGCTCAAGCCTCCCTATTTGACCAATCAGTCTAGAAAGAAACTTTCTGCTTCCTTTTAGCCTTTATTTGGCATCAATCTTGCTGTCATGAAGATAATTTTTTCAACTCTACCTGATAGTTTGGGTTCACCTATAAATGTGTGTGTGTTTTTCTTTGTAAGTCTAGGAGGATTCTTACAAAATCAGGTGTAGATGAAGTTCTGGGTAGAGTTTGTAGATTGAACTACATTTGTCTAAAGCTTTAAGGTAGATATGCTAGGTCACAAATTGTAATTTCTGAACTTTTGCCAATTAACACTAATTGTTTGAAATGTGTGTGGAAGCAGTAAACATCCTGTTTCAGTCTCCTTCATTGTTGTGTAATAGAAATGTTCGCAGCTTATTTTGACTTGGGGTGCTCTTTGTCACCTGTCCCAGATAGGCCTTTGCCATCTTTATTAGTGCTTTATTTCCCACCTTCTTCACAGCTTTGCTGGCCCCTTCAAGTCGGGTGCTTTGTGATGGCAAAGGGTGTGGGGCTCTTTACGCGTACAAAGTGCAGTGCAGGGAAGCAAGAGGGTTACCTGTGGCATTGGCAGTCTGAGCTTATGTTTGAGGCAACAAAACAGCCTGGGGAAGGTACAGCACAAGTGCATGTCGTGGCTGCATGGTTTAGCCCCAGGTTTGCTTTTCAGCATAAACTCTGTGATTTTGCTAATTATGAACTGGTACAAGTGGGTACCACCAAATGACCAAACTATCCACCATATGAATCACGTAACATCCTCACAGGACTGTGAATCTTTGGGCCAAATTCTGCTGTTAAACAGTGGTGCCTTGGAGAAGATCAAAACTTGCAAATTTTAACCCCCTGCAATCCTCATGTCCTTTCTCATCTTTCATTCTCATTCTCTGACCTAATACAGGAGATAATCATGTTCTTTTTGAGCTTGTGCTATGGAAAAAGCAGTCAAGTTTTCTGTCCTCATGGCATGCTCTCACAGGAGGAAAGAGACAAACACTGCTGTCCTGTCCTCCGTGCCACCTCAACAAGGCAAACTCCATCTTTTAATCTAGGACTAAGTGGCAAATTGAAGCAGGGGGCCATGAAGCAAGCTCACAAATTAGTCTACTTAAAAGGTTGCACTTTACATATTTGAAGATAATTGAACGATCATGACTAATTCATGGAATTATACTATGTTGACAGGAAAAGAGCTATCCATCCTCCTAAAATTAAATAGCTGGAAAGTCTAATTTTTACCCCCCTTCTTTCTATCCTAATTGATGTGATCATGAAACATGGATTTTTTTTTTTTCCACATAAAAGAGTCTTTCTCAATTCTGCACTATAAAGGCACGAATAAGGCAATGGACATCAAGGAGAGTCTTATTGTTGTTTATGTGGCTTTGCATGAGATGCCAAGGGCATTGTTTGTATTGGAGCCCGACCTTGTTCAGCAATGACATAAAAAAAGCCCTCATGCCACAACGGGTTTTTTTGCTGTTAATAGTGCAGCAGTCATATCTGCAGGAAGAAGCCTTTTGTTATTCATACACTGGCTGCATCAAATTGATGACAACTCTCTTGTAGACAGATATCTGTCTTGCACAGCTCTCTTTGCAGTAGGCAACAGAAAACTCTGCTGCAATGGGAATAATAAGGTAGCCTTTCCTTGATGCCCACAGTTATTTCCAGAGAATTTCTTTCAGATTCCTAGTTGTTAGCCCTTCTGCACAGATGCAAAATAGAATACTGAAAAAATTTTGATTATTCCTGTAGAAGAATCCTGCCGTAAAAAAGAACTAGAAGATTACTTTCTTATCCCTCTTTAATGCCTCTCTATAGACTGATCCTTAGATGTGATACAGAGCCTTCAACACCGTGAAAATCAGTGGAAAATTGAAAAGAGGAAAGGAAGCAAAATAGCAAGAACCTGAAGTTTCTATGCCTTGGCGGTAAACAAGCATTTTTGCTAGTAATCACCAGTATTAGATGAGCAGTGAAAGATATAAGATACCACTGGCTTTCCTATTTTTTAATCATTCTATCACATCCTAGAAGAACTATGTGTTCAACTAAATGAACTGACTGAAATGCAAGTTAACAGTGGCAAATCAGTTTTGTCTTTGTTTGCTGAATTATTGGGCTGATAAGCTTCAAGTCCTATCCTCTGTCACTCCTTGGTTTATGTCACACTTGCTAACACTCTTGTACCAGTTGTATCTCTGAAATAGATGTTCTCTTGTATGGAGTGGGAATTTACAGACCCAGGCACTAGCACATGAAAGCAAAAAAGCCAAAAAACGCCTCACATCATCTTTTCCCGTTTCCAGCATCTCTCAGGGACTTCTATTTTCCTTTTTTTTTTTTAATTTATTAAAATCCATTAAGGTCTCTTCAATTTTTCTTGCGTCTCTCCAGGCTCTGTGCTGTAATATGTCTGATGTTCTCATATCTTTTCCCTTACAGCTATTCCAATTGATCTGTTTCCTCCTCCTGGTTGCTTTTAATGTTTATTCTTCCCCTCAGTCTAGCCACTGCTTTTTAAGCTTTAACACCTTTACTTCTTCCGAGCCAAGGCTTGTCTGATCTCCCTCACTGTGATTCTCTCCATGATTTTCTCTATCATCTTCCTCATATCTTCACCTCCTTCCTCTGTGCCTGCTTTGAGGTCACCCTGTCCAGGCTCCTGCACCTCTTGTAGTGCTACCACACTGCCTGTAGAGCAGATGAGTGGTTGGGCTTGTGCACACCGTGCTTCTCTTTCATCTCCAAAGCCACCAAGGGGTCTGGCTGCAAATCCCTTTGGTACCACAACCTGGAAATACAGCCAGATCCTGCATCCTGCTCACATGGGCACAGGCAGCTCCGGCTGGGATGCACAAGGCTGTGGTTAACGGACCTGGAGCTGTGTGAGAAAAGAGCTTGGGAATAGCCTATGTCGCATAAAATTTTACCGGGAGATCAAAATTGATCTGAAAGATCCTGCTCACAAGTGAATAATTTCTGGCTCTGTATCTGTGTTTTCCTCCTGTGTGCAGCCTGAGGCAAAGCGAGCAGTCCCTACAGCCCAGCCACATCTTTTCTCATCCCTGTCAAACCAATCCCAACTTGCTCTCTTTCAGTGGGTAATTTTTAGAAGGCAGGTCTTGCATCTGGACTAGATTTTGCTTTTGACTTTCCAGACAAACCAGTGTCGATGGTGTTTCTCATATATTTTGTTCTAGCCCAAGTGTTTTCCACAGTGGCTGTATGGGGCTGCAGTCCAGCCATGGTGCTCACAGGCACATGTGGCACCTCTTTTCTCCCATTTCTCAGCATGGATTAGGCCATGTAATGAAAATAAAGCTTTATTGTGAGCCAGGGAGTAGCCTGTGACAGGAGTTGTGGTGTGCCCTGATCTCCCCTAGGGCTGCCCTGCTGACCACCCCAAGAGGACCCAATGTCTCCCCTTTTTCTGAGCAGTCTTTCCCTTTATGTGATGTGGAGACTGTTCATCAGGCTGTGCAACTTGACTGCTATTAAAACGGCAGTTAGGTGTGCTGATTTACACCTCCCAAGGAGCCAGCCTGTCCTGCTGGTGTATTATTTAAGTGATGAAAGCATCAAAAGTGGTGGACTTTTCCTACTCAGAACTGCCATAATTTTTTGTAGTGAGGTGATATCCCTTTGAATTTACTTATTTATTTACTTTTTTTTAATTTTGTTGAAGAAATGCTGTGAATACAAAGGGTGACATTTCTTCCCACCAGGTTCAATGCCAGGTTCAATGTGACACAACTAAGAAAAAGTGGGGGGCACTTCTGTTTTTGTGTAGTGTTGATGCAAAAGAAGTGGGGTTTCACTGGGGACCCAGTCAGAGCATGATGGGGTGCTCCCTTACATGGTTCACCTGGATGTGCTTTGGAGCAGCATTAGCCCCCCGCACCACTGGGTAGTCCATCCTGCACACTGCAACTCTGTGAAAACCGCAGGATGTGGGATAAGCTCGGAGTGTGGTTTCAAGCAGCCAGACGCCGGGTAGTTCATCACTTGTGTCAGGGTGAAATGAAAGGAAATCAGTCCTGAGCGGCACCTGTGTGAACATACATACTTCTTTAAATAAAGAGCTTGTGTTATGAGAGCAAGTGGTGCCATAGGTAGGGAGTGATGGGCTCGTTGTCATGGAAACTGCTCTTTCTACTTGAATAGCAAAATCAATAATTGCCTAAAATCTCCACTGTGTGTTTGGAGTTTGGTCCCCTTTTGTCGTGTACGTTTTATGAAAGGGGACACGAAGGATTCTGCAAGAAATCAAAATCTCTGTGGATGCTGTGTGCTGTTCCTGCCTATGTTGGGCCCTGTGAGATGATAAGTTAGTGTCGTACCTTAATGTAAATAGATGGAAGCTTTATCCTACCATGCTGAAGGCCTAATTCTCTAACCCTTGCCTTTATTTTAGTGTAACAAAGCTTGCACTCCTAGGAATGGTAATCGAAGCACCGACAAGATTAGCAGTACTGGTCAAGATTGCTGGCATCAGTAAGGACTATGTAGACTGACCACAATGTGAGGAGCGTAGGGGTTGCTGAGTTTGAACCAGGAGGTCGTGGTTACTACCTATAATTTTGAATCCCTTCCCATGGAGGAGTCTCTTTGGGAAATGGCGAGCCAGGTTCTTCCCTGGAACAGCTCCCCAGAGCTGTGGACATGGCTCCCTCATGTCCTGGGGACCACTGGGGAGCTGGCACTTCTCCACCCCCACAGTGCCAAAATAGGGTGTTGCTCCAAGTATGTCATGCAATTTTCTTTTTTTTTCTTCCACCCGTTGCACACTTTGGTCAGCAGCAAAATAATTCACAGTGTTAACAGGTTGGAGGCTCATTACTGGGAATGATGCTAATGCCCCACGGAGATGAACAGAGGTGATTCATGCTGTTCTGAAAGGCTGGATTTTCTTGTTTACAAACTCAAGCTGCTGATTTGACTGTTCAGTTACATACCAGGTTATGAGTTAGCTTTTTCTTATCATGAATTTCCTTTTTGATTATTTTTGGGGGAAACCTTGAAGGCGCCCATTTTATTTCTGCATATTTTTTGTGTATTTGTACTTGTAACATGAATAGATAGATGAATTGATTTATATGTAAATATTTGTGTTTAGCATTTTGATGTATTCAGCAAAATGATTTAATGATGGCAGGATATAGTTTGTGAACATTCCCTCCCTCAGCTACTTTCAGTAGTGCTGATCTTTCACACCTGGGAACCCCAGGGATCTATTTAATCTCTGCAGTTTACAAAATATATCAACAACCTGAGAATAAACACAAAAAATACTTGGAAATGAACTTGGTTTCTTTCCCTTCCCATCAT
The DNA here is from genome assembly GCA_013396775.1 of Cephalopterus ornatus. Lineage (NCBI taxonomy): Eukaryota > Metazoa > Chordata > Aves > Passeriformes > Cotingidae > Cephalopterus > Cephalopterus ornatus. The sequence goes on from VZRE01010627.1 coordinate 121,809, forward strand.
AATCAACTTGTTTATACCGATTTTCTTTGGATTTTTTTGGATTGCAATATCAAATGCAGAGGGCATTTACTTTCTAAAAATAACTTTTTTTTATTTAAAGAGAGAACAGATTTTGTTGTTTATATGTATTATTTTGTCCACAGGGAGTTTGAGTCAAGGCCTGGAATCCCATTAGAACCAGCAGACACAGTCTGATCATTGCACCAGTGCAGATTTAGGTGTTGAGATAGGGACACCACCAAAAATGGCAGCATGTGGGATCATTACACATTTTCCAACTGGTCATTTTCCTAAGGCATTGCCTGGGCATGCATACACCTGGTATGAGCTGTTGCGCAATGTCTTAGTGCATAATGGTCTCAGTTTTACTCTACTGCTTTACTGCAGATTGGTCTGGCTGTTTATTTGGCATCTGCAATTGTAGGATGCTGCCAGTGAATCTATGAGGAGCTTGTTTCCAACTTCTAAAATTTGTTAAACTCAGTCGATTTTGCGCATTTGAAGTTTGTTATCCTCAGAGCATTAAGGTCATAAAAATGGCTTTGGACTGAGCAGGTGACAGTGGTATTGAATATAGCATCAGGTACACCACTCCCCATTTGTTTTACAGTGTCTGGGGGAGAATTCACTAGGTTCATGAGCTGGCAAAGCCTGTAAATTGGAGTTTAACTTCCAGCTGGCAAAGTAGTCATAATTTTAAGTAATTCACTTGACTCAGAGAAAGCTGGGTCCTGATCTGCTGCACGACCTGCTGAAGGCTGGTTGAACTCTGTGAAAGAAGCTTTTATGTGGCATAAGCCAACAATACCTGAGCTGGTGTAAATCTGTGTCAGGAGAATTTTTAAAAGCCTTATAAAGGTTTAAAAGTGTAAAAGTGACTTTCAATTATTTCTCAGGTACTGGGTTGGCAAAACCACTCAAAAAATTTGCTTATTCCAGGCTAGTGAATAGACGCTGAAGCCTTTCATGGGGGGTTGTATTTTTTGGGTTTTTTTAGCTTACTGGGTTTATTCATAGGATTATTTCATAAGGAATATGAATATTGCCATTGATTTCTCTTTCTAGTCTTGTTGAATGAAAATGTCTCATTTTATTTCTCATAAGGACAGGACTCCTCTGGTGTCCCCTCTAGTGTCTGGCTTCATATTCAGGAGTCCACATTCATTATTTCCCTTTGTCCAACAGTGCTGCCAGCTGAAATATTTCCTGTTGCTCTTAGTGATTTAGACTGTTTTTCAAAGACTTAAATTTCCACAAAGACAGTGTTGAGGAGTCGTAAATGTGTGAGAGACTAATAGATTTTTTAAAATTTTTTTCTTGTTTTTAGGAGAATAAAATGGCAACTTTCCATCTAAGATGTAATTCAGTATAATGCTCACGCAAAACAAACAGCCATTTGTAATTAGGATGCACCAACCATGAAAATCATGAGTCACAATAATTGTTATTTTAGAAAAGACAACACTAGCAGTCTGGAAGAAGATGGAGCTCTTTAAGTGCAGATATTCACCTTCTTCCAGTTCCCTATGCCTACCTGGACTCAGGACCTCCTGGTGTCAGAAGATCCTGGTGCTCTCTTTCTAGGGGACAGGACAAGGCCAAATATCACATTGAAGATATTATAGCAGGACCCAAGATTCAGTCTGATCCCATCTCACAGCTGACTGGGATTACCATATACGAAGCTGTTTCCTTGTACTTATCACCCTCCAGGGTACAGGGATCCCTCAACGACATGGGCAGAAATGTCTCCCTGAGCCCTGAAACGAGAAGGGGCAGGATGGAGAGCTTTAAAAATTCCTCCCTCACCCAGTTTTGAAAGCAGATCTAGGAATATTCCTTTTCTGATTTATTTATCTACTTTTCCAGCAAAAATAGTTTTCCTTTTTCAGTTATTTATGGACATACGCTTGTTTCCAGCTTCCTTGGAGCCTCTCCAGCAGCTTTCTGATGTGCTGACCTCAGCCTAGGCTGTAGCAGAGCCTCACTGACATATCTGCCCATCCAAACTTTCTGGAGAGCATATTTTTGCTGTTACAGAAGCTGTTATGTTTTCCAGAAAAACAAACCCTCTGACACAAAAGACAGAAAGCTGAGCTGAAGCAAGCAATGGTCTCTACTTAAACCATATCCCCTCCCAGATAACTGGGAGTAATTGAGGCTTTGATGGATGAACTCTGTTACTCCAGTCATTTGCTGACGAACCTTTGCGCCTACTTGAAACTCATAGAAATTCCTGTTATTGAGCCTGTTTACTGTGTAGATGATGAATATGGGCCTGTCTTGCTCAAAAACATTATTACAGTTTCCCTTATACTTTATTTTACTGAAGATCTCTGCTCTTCTTTGTCTTGATGATTGGCAAAGAGCCAGTTGCTGGTGCAGGCTTCGTTCCTGGGGGCCATCAGCTTTGATTTTCCTCTTGCACACTGCATTTCTGCTGCCCGCACACTGGAAAGCTGTGTTATAGCCTCTAAATAAAGATGACTAGTATCCTTGCTACTGAGAGGAGTTGCTACCAAGCTTCCAGTATATTGCTGTAAATTAAGAGAAATTCCCATCTAAATTTCTTCAGGGAATGGAGCTAAGATAACAAAAGAACCAGGCCAAACAGTTAGGGAAATTGGACGTCTGTTGGCCTGGAAAGTAGTAGTTCAACTAATTCCCTTTATTATAGAACAGGACCAACATATGATATAATAATATATTGTATAACATGTATTATTATTATTACTATTATTAGTGTTATTATTGTTGTTATTGTTATTGTATAATAATAGCATTTTGCTTGGATATATGCTTCAGATTTGCATATTGCAGCATTCATCACTATAGAAATGGAATTATGCATTTTCATAACGCTGTGCAGAAATCTGCTCCACTGTAGTCTTACAGTGGGAAACACAAAAAAGCTCAGGGCTGCTGAGGGCTGATTACTTCATATCTGCATGGGATCTTAGTACATAACTACATGAATTTGCTTTTGTGGTGGATTGACCCTGGCTGGATGCCAGGTACACATCAACTCTGCTCTATTGCTCCCTTCCTCAACTGGACAGGGGAGAGAAAATATAACAAAAGGCTTGTGGGTTGAGATAAGGGCAGTGGCAGGTCTGTCTTGCAACCCCAATACAGCTGTGTGTTTAGATCTGTTTGAACTCTAACATACCTTTGCATATTTAACAAAATCAAGGTTCAGGCAAGGCTGATAGCATCCTATCAAGAAGGTCAACTTGTTTTCACTTATTCATATTTTTCTTACAGAAATAATACAGAGACATTCTAGTGACTGTGTACTGTGTAGTAGCATAGTTTTAGGGTAGGAGTTTCCCTAATTTCTTCTAACAGAATCTGCGAGAAAAAGCTTTGGGGACAGGAGAAATAAATTATGTGGAAAGTCACAGTGCAGCATCCTGTGACTCTGAAGTCCAAAATATATTTGCTCTTCTCTAACACACAGACTGTGCTCAATGGCATTTTTGGCTTACTTGATAGACAAGGCAGTGACTCCAGTGAGGGCAGGATATTATCACATTCTATAAAGTGATAATCTTTCATCTCTTATCACCTTAATAGAGTTTCTCAATCCCTGCTCCCCAGAAGAGTGTGCAGTGAAGCATTTCTCTGGCCTTGCCCTGCTTTTGCACTCTGCCTTGGCAGTAGTTATAGAAAACACCCTCTGGGAGGAACTGGGGCACCTTTGATCCCACACAGTACAGCCATTCTTACGTCTTGTCTTCTATTTCTTGACCTAGAGATGTGGGGACGACAGCTTGTAGTCTAACTTAGCATGTAAAACAGATCTCTACAGCCACAGGCCTGAGCCTTTGCTCTTGCAAACTACCATACTGAATAATTCCCACTATCAATGAATCCAGATCCACTTTAGAATAGTAGTATTTTTCAGGCAGTTTGGATTATATGTGCCAAGATACGGTAATTCTAGCAGAAAACTTCAACAACTGAGTCAAAGAGGAAATCAGATCCTGGAGATGACTACAGTACACTTCATCTCTGATGAGCTGTGCATGGTTGCAGCCCTCACTGTTGCTGATTTATAGAATATTTATAGACCATATGAAGGCTGTACATTTGAAAATATGACAGTTCAAATTACTTGGCTTCTTTTGTTTATTTTGCATGCTGCTTCAACACCCAAGTTTTCTAGTCCCCAAGTTACATTTATTCTTGGCCAGTTTATACTCCTGTGTTGTTCTACTAGGGGCAGCTCTCTGCTTCTGACCCCTTCTTACAGAGGGCAGCTGTGTGTACACTCAGTCCTGTCTCACAGCCAGAAAAGAACAAACCAAGCTCTTAGATGGTAATTGTAAACCCTTTTCCCTACTCTTCCTATCATCCAGCTGAGAAGTATCTGATCCGCTATGGCGTTTAAGTGCACAATCTAGTACTTCTTATAATTAAATTTCCATTTGTTCCTCTCTTCAGGGTTGTCTAGTTTTTCTTAGACAATATTCTTATTGTCCTCTTTACTAACAGTGAGTTCTCACTTTGAAATCTTGGTAAGAAATGTGCTGATTGCACAACGCAAGTAATGAAAACACTAATGAATATGAATAGAAAAATTGAAAAGATTGATCAGTAATGAATTCTGCTCATAATCTTCCTCTGGCCTGATGAAACCTTTGTTCAGCCCAGCTGGTTGCAGTCACTTAAAACACTTGAAGTTTCCTCTATTAATTCTCAGTTTATGTCATAATGCTCCGTAGTGGTTTAACAAAGTTCCAATGGATACAATTTACCACATTTTTCTTTGTCTAGAAAATAAGTTTTACATCAAAGAAAGACAAAAGTTTAGTCTGACATAACTGGAATTGCTAAATATAAGCCAAATATTGTCCCCTTTTATGTCTTTAAGGACTCTTTTCTTTCCAATTTCCTTCTGAACACTGGCTGGTGAGGACAGACTGTTATATCTCAAGGATGCTCTCAAAGCTCTTTTCATCTCTTTCTTAAAAAAGTAACTGTGTTCGCTCTTCTTCCATGCAACGCTGCACAACCCCTATGATGGAGGTCAGCTGGGCTGTCTTTGCCTCTTTAAAGTGATTGTCCTGGATAGAAACGGGCAAAACTATCTCAGCTTAGATTTTGGATGGAATCTAGATATTCCTAAATGTTTTTGGACTCTAAATCCCATCCTCGCTTTTAACAAGCCAAATGATCTGTCCTCCTTTCCCTCTGGGAATCCTTTCCCACAGGCTTTCCCCCTGACTTCAGGGGGAAACTTCAAAGAGGAATTTTTTTCCCCTCGCATGTATGGAAATATTAAGCCTTTAGAATGCCAAAGACTCTGAGCTTTTCAGTCCAGCAGACTTGCATTTCCAGAAGATCTTACTTTTCCACGTGTGCCTTTGTAAGAGACTCCCATTTGTCTATTTGGTTCATTAAAGAGGAACAACTCAGGATTTCTCCATCCCAGACTATTTTCTAGCAAGCAGCTAGAAAAGCTCTTTCATGGCCCCTTCACTAGATGCCAAAACCATCTTTAAAATAGCATCACCTGTTGTTGGCTCAGTGACTATGTCTTATGCTGTCTGTCAGCTCTCACATTCAGACACTCATATCTGCATGTCTGAAGCACGCACAAAACAAAGCCTTCATCACCATGCCCAGCCTAACAGCTAGGCTTGATCTTCGCAGGCACTCCAGTTTCTTGACAGGAGGGTGTCACTCTAACTACCTGGCAGTTATGTCAGCTGAAGTTATCATGAAGCACTGCATGTAGCTGATTGGTTTCCATACCAAGTGTCAGAAGGTATAGTACAGAGCCAAACGTCTCAGGTTGGGGACAGGAAATAAGACCAATTCAGAGATGACATCAATCATGTCAGTAGTGATGAGTAAAGAAAACAGCACAGCTTCTTGGCGAGGCTCCTGGAGCTCAGTAACACCAGTGATTAAACTAACTGGAGGATTCTGGAGTTGTGAAATATCATTATGCTAATTTTGGAGAGGCAATAGCATTAACTGAAGTCTAGATGACTTGCTGAATTTGTCAGATTAGGGCAACTTGCTGATGTGATTCTATTTTGATTCACTATAATTTTGGCTTGGAACATTTAACTTCATGTATTTATTTAATCCTGTATTGCAATTGAATCTTATCTTCCATATACCTAGCCTAGATTCACAGGCCTTTGGAGCAAAGAGGCTGGTTTTTTCACACCTGATTTGGAAATTTAGATATGCTGGCAGCATTTTCCAAAGTGTCTGCATGATCAGAGATAAAAAGTCCTACTCACAGGATTTTTATTTGGGTGTGTGATTGCTGAGAATTCATGAAAAATCCTCTGTGCTACTCTCAATGACATTAAAACTTGTCAGATGCCTGGCCCTGTGGTCATGGGGACATGCCCATGTGTGTACTGCTAGAAGTCAAATTATACTACCCCTAACCTTCTAAACCACCGGATAAACTGCCAGTGTGACTCTGGTCCTCTGGGGCTGTTGAGCCCAGACCACTTGGGATTTGGGTGGGGCATGTTGACCATGTGTAGAGGGTGGCTCCTGCCCCATTTTTCATTCTCACTTTCATTCAGGCAACACCAGTTTTGGGTTACTCTTGACAATCAGCAACTTTGGTGTCAGTTTCATTTGAAGTACCTTATGATGCTCACAGGGATGGATCCACTTCAGTCCAGGGAAAGCCTCGTTATCTCAGAGCAGGTCTATCTTGAAATCAAGGAATATTGATTTTGGAGCTGTGGAGGAAAGGGAGGGATAGTCTGAAGCCTTTACTGTCACCTCCTGGATGGCAGAGTCATGGCACTGGGCAGAGGACTGGGTGTGCAGCAAGAGTGAGAGCTAGTCCTTCACCATCAGAGATGCTGTGACAAAGAGAAATGCAATGTATAAAGGAGGCTGGATGATGTGAAATGAAAGGCTTAAAAGCTTTCCACCTCTCCTGGTTTTTCCCCTGGAGCCTCCTGAAATCAAAGCCAATGCGCCCCTTGGCTTGAAAGGGTGTATGACTGCAGGATGCCATAAAGATAAAGCATCATGTTCCGTTGAAATAAAATTTTGCACAAAGGTAGCTTGCATTACATCTCTGACTAGATGCTTTTTAGAACTGCTCCAGTTCAGAAATCTCTTGTAATTACTTTAAGTCTGCTTTTCCGCTGTTCCAGGTCTAATATTTGTTTTCAGCGTAGTGACAGTGGTTACCCGAAGTTGCATGCAGTCTTCAGAAGAAGCTCCGTTATTTTGGCAGCTGTTGGCCCCTAAAATCTGTGAGTTTGGCTCAGGGAATCCTCACTTCCACCTGTATAGGTAGAGTTGTTGTCAGTTCAGTCATGGAAAAATCATCGACATGTCTGCTGGAGCCTGCATGTAGCCTGGGTTACACCCCTAGATCTAGTCCCTTTGTCTGCAGAACGGAGTTTTTCTGACATCAATGTAACTGAATATCCAGAAGTGTGAAATCAAAAATTAACTTTTGCTCTGGGATTTGCTTTGGCTGAAGCTGCAGTTTCAGAGTTGCTAATTGAGGCCCTTCTTCACGGACGGGACATTAAAAATAAGAGTTTTATTTTAAAGAACTTTGAATGATGTTTTGAGTCTTAATTTCAAAACTTGTGAAGAAATCTGATTTCTAGAAAGGACATACTAAAAACTGTTTTTCAAAATAATTCATTTACCTTTTAAGGTACTTCAGATTTTGGTAGCTGAAAATTGGAGGCATGCAAAATCATTCATTATTTCTGGTATGCTCTTCTGTGTCCTATTTTCCTTTCTTGCCTTCCTTCATAGGATGAGATTTGCTGCACAAAGCTCATTTAGAAAAAAAAGAAAATATGAGAATTTTATAATGAACACTTAAAATCAGGGGTTGTTTCAAAAATGAGCAATTCAGATCAAAACTGATGCCTTTGGGTTACAATTTCTCTTGGGAGTATTTTTATACTCATACAAAAGAAAAAGTTTCTACTGGAAATGATGATCAAATAACCCTAAATCCTAGTTTCACAGTATTTCAAGTCTATGTCTGATATTTGCCAGATGTACCCCTCTGTAGTATCCACAATAATTTTGCTGCATAACCCATGGAAAAGGAGAGCCTGGTGCCTGCACATGTGTCTTTCCTGCCCCTTCCACTTCCCCAGGAAGGTGTGTGTGCTCCCTGCCTAGCTGTGTCCCAGCAACGGGTAAATCCTTTGATTAAAATGCCATCTCCTCTGGTGCTCCTCCCTGGTGTGTTACAAGTTCAGTAAAACACTGACAATTTAAGAGGATGTTATTCTGCTTCCTGGAGAGCAGCTCTTGTCTGGAGTGCTGTGAGGCTACAGTGATGGGAATCCAGCATTGTGGATGAGTGGGCACGGGCCACTCTGCTCTGAAATTGTGGGTATGCTTGTGCAGGGTCACAGCAGGCACTTCATCTCTGCCATTGCTCCAACATCCCCCTAGTCTCCTTTCCCAGGAATGGGAGAAGTACATGGGCATATTTAACTTGAGACCACGCACTCCTCTCTTCTGGCAGAGCTGTTGCCAGCAGTATTTGCCCTCAGCTCATTGCGGTGCCCCTTTTTTATACGTGACTATTAGAGAAGTAAAAACTGTTTCAAAGTCACCATTCCCCAGAAGCTTCCCTCCAATGTCTGTGCCCCTGGGAGGCAACACCCTGACCACACTCCCTTGGCAGAGATTGCTTGTTCAAAGAGGTGCTCGCCCACATGTTTCCCAGGCTTTTCTGTCCTCTGAAAGGTGTATGGTGAACTGTCCTCTGGTGCCACATTTTATTGCTTTTTGTCTCCTTTCAGAAGAGTCAATAAAAGGCAGCTGCTTATTGTCTTAAAATGTTGGGTGTTCGTGTTGTCTGTCTTATAAAGTGACTTTATAAGTGTTTCAGTGTCTCCTTAACACATACGCAGACATATATTACCTTCCATTATTTGGATCAGTGGCCTGAGGCCAATTGCATGAGGTTCAATAAAGCTGAAGTGCCAGGTCCTGCACTTGAATCACAATGACCCCATGCAGCAGAGGGAGAAGTGGCTGGAAAGCTGCCTAGAAGAAAAGGAGCTGGGGGTGCTGGTCAACAGCCAGCTGAACATGAGCCAGCAGTGTGCCCAGGTGGACAAGAAGGCCAATGGCATCTTGGCTTGTATGGAGAACAGTGTGGCCAGCAGAACCAGGGCAGCGATAGTCCCCCTGTACTCAGCACTGGTGAGGCCACACCTCGAATCCTGTGTCCAGTTCTGTCCCCTCACTACACGAAAGACATTGAGGTGCTGGAGTGAGTCCAGAGAAGGGCAGTGAAGCTGGTGGAGGAAGAGTCTGGAGGGCAAGTCACAGGAGGATTGACTGAGGGAGCTGGAGTTGTTTAACCTGGAGGAGACTCAGGGGTGACCTTATCACTCTACAACTTCCTGAAAAGAGGCTGCAGCAAGGTGGGGATTGGCCTCTTCTCCCAGGCAACAAGTGATGGGACAACAGGACATAGCTTCAAGCTATGCCAGGGCAAGCTCAGGTTGGACATTAGGAAGAATTTCTTTACTGAAAGGGTGTTCAGATATTGGAACAGCCCAGAGAGGTGGTAGAATCAAGTCCCTGAAGGTGTTCAAGAAATGACTGGCCATGGCACTTGGTGGCACATTGGTCAAAGTTTGGACTTGGTGATCTTGAAGGTCTTTTCCAACCTTAATGATTCTGTTGTCAAAGAAGCCTTTTACCAGCTCTCAGTTGTGCTTTGCTTTAAAGTCCTATCACCCTTGCTTCCCACTTCCTGCTCCTCACAAATTGCCAAATTTTTCCTCCCAGTTCCTGAAGTATTTTTCCATGTTTACCGATTTAATTTTGTTTTGTTTGTTTCTCCTGATGTCCTGCCTTGTGAGAGCACAGAAGCATTTTGGAGGTCGTTCAAGCATCACTTTTTGACAAATATCCAAGCTAGTCTTGGAAGAGCTGGTCTTTATCTGCTTTGCAGTTTTTGATCAGGCTATTTATCATGAAGTTATTAGGTTTAAATTATCTTCCTTCCTGCTTTCCAGGTCCTCTTACTGTTCACTACAGAGTTATCCACTTCTTATTTTTGCCTGCAGACACAATGGTTTATTGAATCTCTGAGCTCTGACTTCTCAGTTTTTCTCCCACTTGTCAAATATATCCTTTGAAATTTCAGCTACTGACACCACTTTACTAGGCAAATTCTAACGCTTCTTCTTGAAGACTTCTGTATCTGTGGGGGTTTTTTAGCTATTTAACCTTTTCTGAGGAATAGCTTAGAAAAAGTAACTGCATTCTTAATGACAAACTTTTCTAGTTGATGATGCATACCTTTTTGATATGACACTGAAGTTTTATGTATTTACTAGAAAAAAGAATCCCAACATACTAGGAATTAGTTAACCCAATCCTCCAATGACTAAATGAATCATGAGGAGGTGACTTCAGCATGTGAGAGGTACTGTAAGGCAATTGCAGGAAATTATGGATGGAGTTTGTATCTTCCGAGTTTATTTACCTACAGTGTTGATATTTATGTCCAAATCTGTTGTCTTTGTTCCCATTTCTGGGCTTTAATAGAGTCATGGCAGTAAAAGAGGATTCTTCAGAGGGCAAGTCATTGTATTACAGGCCAGCCTCTAGCCCTTTTATGCAGCAGCAGAGTTCAAATACAGTTACACTTTTTCTAGAAAACTATTTATCAGTCTTAGCCATGAACTTACAGACCAGATTGGCTTTACCTTGACATTAGAGAGCCAAACTAAGATCATAGCAAAATACAATAAGAACAACACAAAACCAACACATTGAGCCAGAGGTTTCCTAGAAGCATGGTCAGCTGAATGAGTCTGATCACGAATAGCCAGATTTGTGATATATTTGCAGATATATCACAGATATATTTGCTTTATATGTTGCAGTGTAGTTTTATTTTAGTAGCTATTGTAGTTCAATCCCAGCCAGCAGACAAGCTTCCTCCAGCAGCAGGATCAGGGAGAGAATTATGAGACTAAAAGCTAGAAAATTCATGGGTTGACATAAACACAGTTTAATAGGGAAGGCAAAAACCATGGACGCAAGTAAAACAAAACAAGGAATTAATTCACTGCTTCCCATGGGCAGGCAGATGTTCAGCCATCTCCAGGAGAATAGGGCCCTGTCACGGGTAACAGTTACTTGGGAAGAACAAAGGCATCACTCCAAACATTTCCTGATTCCTCCTTCTTCTCTCCATTCTATATCCTGAGCATGATGTCATATGGTGTGGAATATCCCTTTGGTCAGTTTGGGTCACTTGTCCAAGCTGTGTCTCCTCCCAGCCTCCTGTGCACCCCCAACTTCCTTGCCTGTGTGGCAGTACGAGAAGCAGAAAAGGCCTTCACTCTGTGTAAACACTGCTCAGCAATAACAAAAACATCTCTATATTATCAACCCTGTGTTCAGCACAAATCCAAAACCTAGCCCCAAACTAGCCACTGTGGAGAAAATTTACTCTACCCCGGTCTAACCAGCACAGCAGTACAGCCCCACTACTGGGTGAAGCTTTTGTGCTTTTTCATTGCTGCACATGCAATGTTCTCGACTGTACATAACCCCAGGTCTCCACAGAGAATTGAGTGAGGCTTCTGAGTTCATTGCATTTAATTTCTTATTCAGTATTGGTAGAATTTGGGTCCACTCATGCATTACATATATTGCATTTCTTCTTTATTCACCCATTAAGAAGTGTAGTTTTTTAATCCATTGTACTTGTTGTTTTCATTTTTTTATTTTTAAGGTTGTGAAAAGTGTTTTTCTCCTTATGGGAGTATTCCTTGAAAGTCTTTTGAAAGTGCACATGAAGGCAAACAGAAGGAACTGACCCCATTTTGATGTGACACGGTCCAGAAAGGAGCTACTCTTCCTTCACTGAGTGTGGCAGAGAGGGAGCCACAGGGGTATTATTACCCTTGACAATTTTTGTGGATGTCCCCAGGCAGATGGAATAACTCTTAATACGTTTGCTCATGGTATAGCTAAGACAAGAGCAGCTAGGCAGCAGGTTCTTCTGTCGGTTGTACGTGTCAGGCATGGGAGCCTGGGTAGGGGGGCCAGTCCTGAGGGAGGCACCACTCCTTTCTGGCAGTGGTGATGCTTCCCCGTCACTCCCTGTGTCATGGTAGGTGGCCTCTGTGAATGGGAGTTTGGTAGGAGTCAGCTGATATTGGTACCTGCTGGTACCTCTTGTTGAACTGGGATGCTGGCTGTACTTTGCTAGTTTTCTGTGGGATGGGGCAGTAGCTCTTCAGGGGCTGGGGCTTCACAGATGTTCCTGTTCATATGGTGGGACATCTTACCTCTCCTACTCATGCTCCTCACACGTCTGTCAGTACTGTCACAAACCAACATGCAGCTCAAAGGAGATATTTTTAAAAATTTATATTTTATTATTTAAATACCACACTAAAATTTATTTAGTGTCATATTTTAAGACTATTTAAATACCACAGTCTCTTGATACAGTCAGTATTAATAACTAGAATTTATTAATGATTTCACAACACATGGCAAGGAAACGTGTTTCAGCGACATATTTTCTTTTCCACATAACAGAATAACAAGTCCCTGCAAGGAGCATATCAATTGATCTATCTTGGCTAATCAGCACAAGTCTTCCATCTGTCCTGTTAACGCTGCATAAAGCAAGCAAGCAAATGAAAATGGTTTATATACACTCATTCTTCTTTCATACCTCAGGTCTGAAAAGGTTGCATATTGTTTCACTAAGACCAAAACTTTAGGCAACATCCAGAATTGAAACAGCTGACTTCATTGCTTGCTTCAAAGTGTACCCATCAAGCTTCAAGTTCTTCACTGCTTAGTTCCATAGACATGACACATATGTTTCAAACCTTCTATAACAATCATGTTTACTGCAAACAAGTCAAACATTCACCAGCAGCCTGTAAATAGGAGCAGTAGCAGCAGATGTCCAAACAAAACCAGTACTTTGCTATGCAAGTTTCAGCTTGGCGCCCATCTCAGACAAGCTCTTCACAGGGAAAGGTTATTGCATCTACAAAAACTATGTTAAAACAGTGAAATAAATCTGTCCAGCTGAGCTTCTGCCGCTTAGATGCTACTGTTCTAACTTTGTACTAGTGCTTCCAAAGTTTATCATCCTTAAAGGTAGGTTTTTGGTATATTAGCTCATCTTGCATAATTTTTAACATGACATTTCTCATATTCTAATTCATTTTGTTGCTCATCTGTTTCCCCATGATCCTATCTGTTACAGAGTCCCACAGCATGTCTTACTGAAGCTGACTCGAGCTGGAGGCTTCCCCTTCAGGTTTCCAAAGAACAGTGAACAAAGAGAATTTAGAAAAAACTTCAGCATAAGAGAGATGGTGAAATAAAATGCAACCTATTTAGAGGAAGTGTTTAACATGCAAGAAAAATACATGTCTGCACCATCTTGTCAGTCTGCACCCATCTTTGCACTGGATGCATTTTAGTGACACTTAGGGCAAATAATTGTGTAACTTTTCTGATCTTCAAATTTGTGTGTAATATAGTCATAGGATATGATTTATGATCATCTCTTCTAGGCACTCTTTGCTAAAACAAGTTTCAAGCAAGGAGGAGGGGAGAACTGCCAGGAGAAAATGCAGAGGGTCTTAGGAAAGAGGAAATCCAAAAGGCAAATGTTTGAGAGCCAAACTGAGAGAAGCTTCAACTGAAATTTCACTGGTGTTTTACATTGGGTTATTAACAAAATCAAGATTGACACTCAGCTATTATTAAAGTAGCACAAACAGGCTTGGCTGCAGTATTGTTATACTGATTTAACTGGAGAATTAGTCTTTATTTCAAGGTCTCTGTATTGTATTGAGACATGTATATGAACTATTTATTTGCAGTATATTTCTTGGTGTAGTGCATACAAAGGGGAGTTATTTCGGCTTTTAGTTCATATGGCTTTAGTTCAGATTGGTCTTCTTTATCAGCTATTTCACCTAATACTGTTCACTTCTGCTCTTAAAGACACAGGCAGATCTTGATATCCTTTCTGCTAGTGTTACTCTCATGGTATTCCTCTGAAGCCCTTGGCAAAGCTTTCTGTTCACAGTAGGATTGTTTTGTTGTTGTTTTTAGATGGGAGTTGTTGAGATGTCTGAGACATCAAGACACTGAGCCTGATTCTAGCTGTGTTTTTTAACATGGATTTAACTCTCCTGACAGTAGCTATGTTCTTGATTTTGAGAGATGTCATTGGAGTAAGGTAAAAAGATGACTTAAGCTTAAAATCAGATCCAGAATCTCAGTTCTTCTGCTGCATATCCTTTCAGGCTTTTTTGCAATCATGTTCTTATACACGCTCAAAAAATCAATCATCTATTTGGTTGATTTTAACACAGCTTCAAAGTTTTCCTTAGAAAAAATATTGTGAAATGTATTTTTTTATTTTCAAGCACAACTAAATGTCTACTCTATGTTATAAAGGTTTGACTAGAGACACTCTGGATGAGAGTTAGTGAAAACAGTCAAATTATTGCTATAGCTCACTGGCAGAAAAGATGTCTAGAAAAAGATGCAGAGAAGGAACATAGCCTGCCTATGACTTTACTGTGACCATAACTCATGCCTGTTCAATGTCTTATTCTTGATTCTGGAAACATCGCTGCCCCTTGGTGCTGCATTGCTGGCAAAGGCGTGCCTTGTGGAAGATGCAGACCTTGGATTCAGCGGGAAATAAACCCAGGTCCAACTCAGACCATAGAGAAAAGTGTTGTGTTCCCCACTGCATTTATCCTAATCATCTCTCCAGTATCAGAAAAATGTCTTGCTGTGATTCCCTGTTTGCTGTGAAGAAATCAGCATTGACGGGGATTCACTGTTTCAGCGCAGAGCTCTATTTCCTTCTCTCCCCCACTGGTTTACTTTTAAAACATAAGAAAAAATATGATAGATACATGCTGTGCAGAATACAGAAGGTAGCAATAAGCTCTCTCTTGCAGAGTACCTCGAGAAAGTTTCCCCTGCAATCATTTTCTACGCATGTACTGCATGTAGTAACTCACCTCCTTCCTCTGTCTCTGTTTTTTTTTTTTAATGATTGCAGCTGCTAGTTCCATTGTCTCCAATTTTATTGTTTAAAGCTAGAACAGATGGTGTTATGTCTATTAAATACTAAACTGTACCATGCAGGAATCATTATCTCAGCTGAATTGGCTCCTTGTAAGAGTGGTTTTGTCCTCTGAAATAGATAAAAGAACTCAGAAGAAATTCACTGCACTGCTGGATGCCAGTGATGGGCTGAATGGATGACACTCCACTCTTGGCCGAAAACATGCTGTGGGGGGACAATCAGCATTCTTTCCTGCAGGATCAGATTTACCACAGCTTTCTGCATTCTGAGGTGCAATGCAGAGTTGCAGCACTAAGTGGGGAGTTGAGCCAGAGAACAACCCTTGGGGCATAGGGTAAAAGCCCTGCCAGGTACTGAGCTGCTTCCTTGCTTGTTTTGCATGGACCAGTTGATTGGATTTGCATGACGATTCTGTGGCAGGAACCATATTTTCTTCTATTTAGCACAATTTCCCAAGAGTCCCTCTGCATAACTTTGTAGAGCTTGAGGTATTTGGGCCAGGGATTATTTCCTCTTTTAAATTTGAAATATACAGAGGCTGGGTCATTGTGCCCCAGTTTATTCTCTTGATCTCCATCGCTGCAGTGCAAATAATTAATAAAAGGACCGGTTGTAAAAAGCCACAGGAACTGCAGTCCTCTGAGTGATATATTACAAAACAGGATTCATTGGGTCTGGGTTTGACCCCCTGAAGTATAATAGTCTTGCGACTCACTGTTTCTGATGTAATGGATCAAAATATTCCTTACAATAAAATGAAGGCATTTCCAAAGTACAGGACTGTGCTTTTATCTAATAAGTGTTGCCAGAAGGAATCTCATTTAAACACCAAGATTCTAGATTCTGCATCCTCTGTTTCTTTTCTTTCCTTCATAAAATCCAGTTTGCTCTTGAGAACTTTAAAATGTCCTTTCCGTGCTTACCAAGTGACACCATACAGTGCAATGAATGCAGCTGGAGAGGTTCACATCCATGACACACTGTGTGGAAACATGTTTTTCTGGAGTTACGCTCTCTGAAGGGGTCAAGATGACATGTCAGACAAGGGCTCTTCTTGTATCACAATCCGGCACCTCCCAATCCAAATAGCTCCAAAATATTTTTTCAAATACTGAGGCCTCATTTCCATTCTCTTATTCTTGTGATCATCTGTGCTGAAGCACCAGCCAAGTTGTGCTACATACCCTGGGTGCCCTGTGTAAACTTGGGGAGATTCCTATTTGGCCTGAAGCAAAAGTATTTTGCTGCATGGCTGTTTCAGAAACTTACCAGCACAATGGAGGCTGTGGCTGTTCAATCTTCCTTCCCTCCACTGCTGACCCTTTTTCAGAAATGCTTTTTGAAAGATTCGTTGAACTTTTCTGAGTTTGGAAATCCTCATACTGGGCCAAGACTGCGTGTTTCATAGCCACCACAAACGAAATTACATTTTATCAGATCACTGACTCAGCTGTCTCCCAAAGCAGTCCTGCACTCTTGCTGGTTCCATCAAACACTTCCCTTAGCCTTGATCTGCTAGATCTGTTAGCCATGATCTTCTAGAAAGAAAGTGGCACTAGTCAGGTTACAAAGGCATCATAGCAATACGTGGTTTTCCTCTGCTCATTATTTTAATTGCCCTGGTACTTTGCACTTCAGAGGGACCAGATCAACCTCCAGTTGTGGATTTGGGTAGATCTCAGCATGGCATGCTAGACCCAAGAATATGTACTTGGAAATCTAAGTATACCCAAGGGGATGTAACATTGGCAAGAACTTTGGGATTTTTATTTCTCAACTTCGTGTGTGGCTTCACCAGTTCGGCATACCTGTCCTAATTTCTGTCCGAGTCAAACAAATGCTGTTCTCAGTCTGAAAAATCTGTGACTTGAGATACTTTGGATTTACTCCATGTAAAATTAAGTTGTGCTGTTTAGATCTTAGATTTTGAAGCTGAGATGTAAATGTGGAGTGATTGATTGTTGGTTTGACTTCCTTGTGAATTTGATGAAATTTAGCAAGCAATACCAACCCACCCTCTTTCTCACTCCTTTATTTCACAGTAAGTTATATTTCCCTCCAAAATGAAAGGTCTCCTTTCATTTTCTCCTTTTTCTTTCTCTTTGCTGTCCCTCATATGAGTGGGAAGTCAGACTGGCTTCCACATAGTCACTTCTGTTGGTTGCTCTAGAGAGGGCACATGTACAAGCAAAAAGCCAGAGGTAGCCGCAATTTTCACCCTCAGCAACTTGTTAGCTCTGTCCCTCATGCTCTATTATGCAGGTTAATAAATTATGTTTTCTGTTGTTTACAGTTATAAACTCATCAGCAGAGTGTGCTTGATGGTAAGGAAGTGTTTTTCAGAGTGCATACAGAGCATAAAATCTTCATATAAATTTATTGATACAACTCTTTGGGGATAGAAAAATGTAAGAAGTCACAAGCAAATTGTCTTTGTGACCCTTCCATCCTTCTAGGTCCGGCATCACTGATTTTGCTACTTTATTGGCAGTGTTTAACAAAGGTTTCTCAAATCAGAAATATGAAACAAACTCTATTTGTCCTAAACACTTCTACTAAGTAGACAAACTTTAAACACAATTAGACCCTGCCAGTACAGATCTTCTTAACAATGCTTTTGAGATTCACTGACAAATGTGTGAGGAATAAATTGCATTATCTATTGATAAATGGCATTTCCACTGATTGTTCAAGTTAAACAGACCATTGCATTTATTTTCTTTGCAACCAGAAGTCCTTCTCTGCAGTGAAATGAACTTTTTCCCCACTCTAAGCTTTCCTTATTAGATTTTGGTTCCACATTGAGGGCTAAAAACTCAGAGAGTCATTTGCTCGGCAGAGAAATTCCTGAGATAATCACCATTCTTTGAGGTATATCTGTGTTCCTGGCCTTGCCGAAGGAATTAGATGTTACTGAAGACTTCTCGAAAACAAGTACCTGCAGCCACAGCAGGAGCAGTGGCTGCATTCAAACAAGATGTTCACAGAGGACCCATGTAGACCAGTAGTGGGGTATCTGGAGGCTGCCTGGCCCAGTTTTGAAGCTGACAATCACTCTTTATTCCTTTTGTTTCCTCCTGTAATGGTCAGGTTGCCTGGAGCTGTGCTCAAATACAAGTGTTTAAATTGACTGTGTTTTGGTCACACTTAGAATCTGTCTGTAAGGGACAAGGGTTTTGGCCCTGTCAATACATATTATCACGTCACTCTCTTCACTTTTTGACAGTACACCATCACCATGACAGTCTTCTCTCTTGCTGGTTTAAATGGGAGAATGGTTAGCTCAAGGCACGGGCTCTCTAAGTCGTGTTTAAAGCATCTAATTGACATAACATACTATAAAACATCCTCAGAACATAAAAGTGACAGAATCCTGGATCATCAGAGGGAGGCAGAGCACAACAGAAACCTTAGTTGGATAGGACATAGATCAGATTCAGCCCTGTGAGACTTCTTTGCTTCTGACATGGCCTGTAGCTTCTAAAGATGCTTTTGTTGTTTACATTTAAGGAGTTTAAATATAGCATTAACCTGAAGGCTCTCCTTAGTTCTGCAGTAAGCACGTTTTTCCCAAACCTCTTGGCCCAAATAACCAATTCACTTACTCATGTCTGAATGGGAGAGAGGCCACAAGATTGAAGGAACAAGGTTTTGGTTTGATTTATTTTATTTTTCCTTATATAAAGCAGCATGTAGCAGCTCATGGAAATCTAGGTTTTTCCCAAACATAGGGGAAAGCGCAACTGTCCATATTCCTGAATGACTTTTTTCTGCAGGAGTTCTGTATCTTTGCTGGCAGAGAGCACACACCTTTTTTGCAAACTGCCATTTCTGCAGAGTTAGCTCAGATGGGAGTAGTTGCTTCTGTGCTTGGCAATTAAGTAAGTAGCCCTTAGTTATTTTCTTCAGCATTTGAAAGTTAAATTTTTTAATGGAAAATCTAGGGATTTCAAAAGCCTAAACAGATCAACGATCTTGTAAATGGAACCCAGGAAACATTAATTAAAAATACACTGTTTCCCACATTTTTAGCTGTCCTCTGACAAGTAGAGATGTGAAATGCCTCAAACAATTATACTTTAGTTAATTTAGCCACTGGCAAAGATCTTGATTTTGTGGTTTTGGTGGTTTTTTTTTTTTGTTTTGTTTTTTTTTCCCCCCTTTTTTTTTTGTTGTTTTTTTTTTTTTAATTCTGCTGCGGCAAAGTACACTTCAGAACAATTTTATTTCCTGGTGAAGCTTTCGCAAGAGAATTTTGTAAATTAGCAGCCGGTAGGTTTGAGCACTTCAGTGTCTGTGTTTCTGAGTGAAAGTAGGTGAGTTCAAAAACATGGTGATGTAACCTGCACTAATATAGATAATTGTGTGTACTGACCATGCATGAAGACTCACTTCTATCAGCATCCATGAGAACTCAGCCAAAAACTTTATAGGTCCAGGACTTAAGCCTGGGGTTTATGAGTTGTGCTCTTTAAGAGTCTTGGATCTGGGCATCTGTTTTACTTCGTGCAGATGGTGAAAACATCTGTGAAACTTCTAAAGTGGTAAGAATGTTTCAGTGGAGATTCTTGGTTGATAATATGAGTCTATTACCTGTTGTAATAGTACCTGTTGTACAGGCTGGTTTAACACAAATAGGCCTTAAAATCCAGCTGATGGTGCTTGATCTTAAGGGCCTGAGTTCAGCCACTGGACTCTAGTCAACACTGTCACTAACCTGTGGAAATACAGTTATGTATGAGAGATTTTGGAGTATCTCTTTGACAAACACTGTTGTGGCTAGGAGTGTCCGAGGAAACTTTGAGAGTTGTAGGCTTCATCAGGGAGGCACCCTCATTGCCTCATGGCAATGATGACATTCCATATGGATGGTCACCAAGAGCTTCACTGTAAGGAAGGTGGCTTCTGCAGGAAAAGGTCCTTAAGATGCCTGAAAATGTTTGTACCTTTACTTTTTTCTCCTTGAAATAAGGAGGAAAGGCCTCTTCTGCTATAGTTAAAGTCCAACCTCTGACTTGAAAAAAGTCCTTTGTGCTGGTAGCAATATTGATTCTTTTGGGGATGGCACTGAGGTCTTCACATGGAAGGGAAACTGCTGACTCTTAAAAAAAAAATTTAAAAAATGGTTGAAGTTTAATAGATACTAACAAAAATAAATAATAGCCTGAATAAAATTCAGGTCTTCTCTCAGTGAGCCAGGTTTCACACTCATGGCTTCTGCCAATTCCCTGATTAGTCAAGGTCTCCAGGGAAGACTGAACAATTTGCCTTCAATTTCTAAGGCAAAGGTCTCTCTGTCGTCCCACTGCCGCCTCTCTGCCCTCCTCCCCAAAAGCAAAGGTAAAATATCTCACATTCACAGGCCAACACAAAGCATAAGGAAGCAAACCAGGCACAAATACATATTTTCCCTTTTCAGTGACCTTTAATCTGTTTGCTTATATTGTGGGAAGCCATTCATAAAAATAAGGAAAGAATGTCAGATTTGTCACAATATTTTTTAGATGCCAGATGGCTTGCTCTTTAGGCCTATTTATCAAATATGTGGCATTTTATTATATAAATTCACACATCTTCATGCAAAGGGAAGAGATGGTTATTTTAACAATTAAAATCACAGATGAGGTCTTTTTTTTTTTTTTACTTTGCGCACATCTTGCGTTGCATCACCGTTATTTAAGACGTTTGAAAAGAGGAAGAGAGGCATCTCATAGGCAGCTGAACATTTATTTCTTATCTGAAAATGGCAAACCCTGGCCAGGTCAAAGATCACTTGAATTGGTCTTTTAAATCAAAGATCCTTGCACACACAGAGTCTCATTCCCAGTTATGTGAGTGAGATGGGAAAGATTCACAACCTTCTGGCTGTATCAAAGCAGAGCAGGGGAGCAGCAGCTAGAGCAGCCGTGAGATATGGCTGCAGAATAGCCCATGCAATCAAAATTCAGAGAGGTTTTGCTTCTGATCTGTGTTTTTTACGTTTGGAAAAAAGAAGCTTTATAAACCTAATCAAAAGTTTGTTGATACCAACAGAAGTCTGTGAAATACTGATAACTGTATAGTGACATGCAGTTGTGACACCAGTTTTTCCTTATTAGCATACTCAATCCCATTCCTCTGATCTCTGGGAAGAGAGTTTCCCTTCCGCTAACCCTCTACAGCCCTTGTTTGGCTTGGCAGTTCCCACAGTGACACTGCTGAGACTGACAGGGTGTCCGATTATTTTTCAAGCTTTGCCTCTGAAAAATGCTGCACAAGCACCAAATATTGCTGATGTGGATACCCAAAAGTGAAAACAACCCAGCAAAGAGAGCAGGAAAGTGGTTTGTAAGAAAAGGAATGCAGAGGTAGCAGAAACCCAGGGAGCCTGATATATAGGGGAAACTGAGATGAATGTAACCTCAAAGCTGTGTGCAGGAAATTGTCCCCACCACAACGGGCTGCCCCCACCATCCCTGTCTCTCTCTACCACTGGAGGAGATGCTGGGTGGCCCATAGCAACATCTCTAACACTTACCTATGCCACAGTTACATATCCTATTTTTGCCCTCAATGGCATTTGGGAGAAGCCTGTCTCAGTTTTCTGGGGCTTGGACTAGGGTTCTTTCTCCTCCCTCAACTTACACAATTTTCCTTCAGGTTCTCCACTTTCACAGACACTGTGAATGCCCCCGTTCGCTTTAGCTGCTTTCTCCATTTGTCTCTTCCAATTTCCTTCAAAGTGCTGTCAGATGAAAAATAATTCTAAGCAAGAAGTACACCTGTCTGATACGTTGAAGGAGCAGTCTTAATTGCATGTGGCACTGCAGCACAGTGTAAGGTAATTGCTAGAGGCAGATCTTCTGTATTGTAGATACATTCATAATCCTAAATCTGCAAGTGCTTGTAATGATAAAGGAAGCAAACTTCAACAAGAACTGATATTTTTCCTCTTTTGGTCAGGAAGGTGATTGACTGCCATGTCAATCATGCCTGAGACTTCTGTTTCTTAGGAATCTGTCCCAGTATCTCAAAGAGATTTGGGATCTCTGTGGCCGCTATCTGTGCAGTTAGTTTAAAATGTGCAATTATTTCCCCACCTCTTCAGAACAGACTGTTCTGAACTGCCAGTCCAAACCCCACTCTAGATTCTAGTAGATTTACAAAGGTATATGTACATACAAGGTCAGATCATCCATTTAAAATCATATCAACAGCCACTTGCATTCAGTTATGTTTCCTAGTCTGCAAGCCTGAGACATCAGACCTGGTGCATGGTTTTGGCTGAACTAAACCAAAAAGAGTTTTGATTCCACTGAATTCTGTTTGCACTCAGCTCACAGACATGTCCAGAAGGTCTCGAGTGACTGGACGGCCTTACATGAGGAGTTAGAGCTGTGCTACTGGCATCAGCTTGGGGCCTATCTTCCCCTCACTGGAAAGTGGAGGCCCATGTATTGTCATGAGTTAGAATCCTGATAAAGGCTGGAAACATTCACAAGTGCATTACAGCAGCTTGGCTAACAAGCAGTGATTTTATAGGAAGGGCTAATGTGTATGTGCTTGGCAGGAGAATTAAAGGTAGTAATTACACCAGCACTTACACTAGTGAAGGAGAAGACTGAAGAAATTGGGGTGTTGATAGTACCCTCTTTTCTCATGTCAGTTTCAGCTCGTGTGGAGTACTTGGCCACCTCCTCTCTAACAGATTACCTGTGGTCGTCCTGTCATTTACCACTGCTCAGCTCAAACGAGATGCAGGAACGTGTCAGACTAGACCCAGGAGACATCATGGGAGAAAGGAAAAATGTTCTGAGCCTAAATAAAGGCACAGTGAAAGCAGTCTGAGATAAAGGTTTTAGGTATTGTCCTTCAAACATCTCCCCTTCAATTAAAAATGTGCTGGAGTTAAGATCAGGGCTGTCTTTGGTCAGCACTCAGCTAACACGTGTTTCCTGTAGGCGAAACATTACATGATTCCAGTATGGGCCTAGGACTGGTCTACATGTGTGTTTGTATTTGTTACTGACTGCACACAGGCTGTGTAGCTTCAGATAGTTTAATCTGTGCTCAAAATCCTCAAAATGCCTTAAAATGCCTTTATGTTATATGGAAAAGCATTTCAAACTTGATTTGGGGAGGCTGAGCTTGAGGTTAGGCAAACCCACATCCTTGATACTCCATACAATCCTGCCTGGGCTAAAAAGAGAAGCAACACTCAGCTCTTCAGCCACAGCATCTCCTAATCAAGCTTAAGTCATGTCAGAGTTGATTTAGAAGCAGGTTCATGTAAATAAGTTAGAGTGGATAGAAGCCAGCTGCTTTTGGCCTCTACTACTTGTTGAAGGCTTATTATGCACTCTGCCAGGTGTACATTGTTGGTGATCTCCAAGACTGTGATATAAAAAGCAGTGGGGTACGGGTAACAAGAGATCCAGAAGAAAAATGCTTTTATGTCCAGAAGATAAATTTAAAACTGCTTAGTTTTTATTCCCCTTCGGTGGATCCTTGGTCCCATTTTTGCTGAAGAGCATGTGTTCATCTCATAGGACATGGGTACTATGTGATAGCCTCTCAAACTCAGTTTCCAAATGTTTCTGGCTTGGGAAACATTTGATTCCTAAGCATCTTGCAAATAGACCCGACCATGTGCCCATGCTTGGGTAGTGCCCTCTGTAAGGGGAACAGGAAATGCTCAGAAGTGAGAAACAAACTCAATGAAGGCATTTCATTTTAAGCATCACAGCTGCTATGGATTACAGCTTTTAGCCTGATTATAGTTGATTTTTAAAAGTTTAAATTCTCGGGTTAAAATTTCAATTGAGCTCTTTAACACTTTTGCTACTCTCAGTAGTTTATTTGCCTTTTGAGAACAGGGGAAAATAGAAAAGTTTCCTTTTCATGACATTCTGCCTACCTATAGGTATCAATATCAATCAATATCCTATCAATAACAGGATTTAATAGCTTCTTGTCTTTAACTCTGATGCATTGTTGCAGTTAAACTACTATCATGTTTCATACCTGAACCAGTTCCACATCAGTGATGGATGGAGCATTGCATTTTTATGTACTGTATCTCAGCTACAGATTGTAAATTCTGTGCAATCCTTTTGGGGCAAAAAATACTTGGTAACAATAGGGATGAATCATTTTATATTATATCTAGCTGCAGTTATTATATCCGGTTGAGATATTCATCTCACATTAGTGCACAGATGTTTAGAAGACAGGCTTAAATAAAGCAAAATTAAAAAAAAAGTCTGCCTGTTTGCATCACTTAATGCTTTTTGTGTGAAGGTAAGCAGAGGTTTGGGTTGGTTTTATTTTTAATTCTGTATTAAATTCTATATTCTACCGTGGCTAATATGTTTGGGTTTTATGCTGCTCATTGTAATTCTATAAAACTGAAAAATAATTAGCCCCTTTCTCCCTCCCAATGGACTGAAAAAGATATTTAGATTTTTATCCAGAAGCCGTGTGAAGAGTGGTATTTAAAAGAACGAGTTGCCAAAAATAGGGTGTTCAAAGGAGTATTTTGATATGCTTACAATTGATGTATTTCCTGAGTGAAGTATTAGTTCACTGCTAGTCTTCCTTGGCAGACAAAGAGCTGTCATACCCAAAACAAATGGTCACTTCAGCATTCATGTTCAGAGCTGTCAGTGTCTCGGCTTGTGTACCTGCGTATTGTGGTGTCCACAGTCAGCGACAGTAAAGTCCTATTATCTTCTAAGCATTTTTGCACCTTGTCAAACCACTATTAATTTGTGTTTTAACCTTGTTAAGAACAAGAGAAAGAAGAACATTATCAGCTGCAGAAGAACCATGCAGCCAATATTAAAACATGATTGAGCCAGTGATAGAGGGAAAGGAGCTTCCCTGCAGCTCTGCTCACGTGGCCCAAAGACACGCATAAAGGTGAAATGCAAACATTGGAGGAAAACTGAGGGAAGCCCATAAATGAGCATCTCCCAGAGAGCTGGTAATTGCTGCTGTTGTTACTTGGGGGCAAGGGCTTATGTTATTTAAAGATAAATTTAAAACGTCTATTTTTTTCTTCTCCAAGCCTCCATATAAAGCCCAAGAGTGGTCAGTCATGGTATTGTGTATGTCTAAAACATCCTTGTGATGCCATGAGAGCATTTCCACCTTGAAGAACACAAATTTCAATCTAGAGAGATGAGAGTGGCAGAGGTTTAGGAGAAGGAGGGTTCCCATCTACAGAAGGAGACTCTGTGTAGAGCAGAAATGAACTATACAAAATCTCAGGGGAAGCTGAGAAGGCAGAAAAGGGTTGAACTCAGTTCCAGAGAAGGGTGGCAACTACAAAACTGTGTCCATCTTCATGTGTTCTCCTTGCACTGAAGGCACCCTTTTCCTCTCAGATCAAATCCATTCTAAGTGGGTCTGTCTTACTCCATCTTTATTAGAACTAAATAAATAACAATATAAGTAACATTTTTTAAGAAGTTTTGAGTTGAACGAAGCACTTGCTTTGATGTTCCAACAACAGTTTTCGCTTCCAGTTTGTTATCATCAGGCAAACCAGGATGGTGGAAATAGAGACCGAATTCAAGCACAGATTTGAATCCTGAGTGTCACTCATTGATAGCCAACCTTTCTTGCCCTGTTCCTCTTCTATACAACTTCAAATAGGGCTATCAGGAGAGAAGGCCAGCTCACTTGGGAATGTGGTATAGCATGGTGTTTAGAGCACATCCCCAGAATATGGGGAGATCTGCTCTGTCCTATCTTACCCTTTCACAGGTGAAAAACAACTGAGTCTGTTCTTCTCATTGACTTTACCCCTTCAGTCTTAGATATACAAGTTAGTAGTGACTCTACTCCATTTTTTGGCTGTAGTTTGCCTAGCAATTCTTACTTCAAACCTGCTGCTGAATTTGATAGAAACAGTGGACAGTTTTTAATTCTTGATTTTATTTTGTTTCTTAGACACATTACTTGCAGAGTTTTATTTTACTTTTTTTGGCCAAATCTTGGGGTATTTTTGGTCTTGCAGTTCAGGTGTAACTAGAGAAACAGGTATCTTGCATCACATGTGGAAAGCAGGAGGGAGAAGAAGTTCCACATCCCATAATTGTGTTAGCTGAAGGGAGGAGGGTAGTCGGGTGCACTCTGGGGGCTTGACTCTGCCTTCCCCTGGGATCCCACATACCACAGCTGGTTTTCCAGAGCTTGCTTCACCTGGATAGGAGCTGGCAAGAGCTGGAAGAAATGTCCTCCCTAGATGTCCCAGCAACAAGTGCCAGAGCCAGTGGGTAAGTGGTGGAAGGTTCACTGCAGAATGAACTTCCTGCAGCCTGGCTGCAGAGGTGCGGGGTGGTGTCTTCAGCTCATCCAGGGGCATGAGGGCAGATTACCAAAGAAATGACTACTTCTAGCCTGAAGTGCTGTGAGAGCAGGAGCATCTCACTGCTGAAACACAGCAGGCTTTCATGTCCAAATGTGACTGACAAATCTGGCCTCAATAATTGTTTAAGGTAAATAAATAGAGTTAACACTTCTAACTTGCACTATGTCTCAGCATTCTGTAAACTGGATTTTGATTGGGTTTTCATTAGAGCTCCAAAGGGACAAAGCTGCATTTATTTAATAGTTCAAAGGAAGACGGGGAACTTTCTGAAATGCATTTAGATTGTCACCATTTAACTTATTTATATGAAACAGGTTTGCCTGTTATTAGGAAACTGGGAATAATTTTATTTATACATGTTTCTAGCTTCTATTTTGCTATAACAGGCATGAAGCCATTTTATCATTTATAGTCAGCCCACTGCAGTGACAAGGGAAGATCATAAAATCCACTTGTTTCACTCTTATCTAACACAGTTTAAGAAATGTTGCTATTCACTTTCTTCTGCCTGAAAACACTTATTTTGGTATTATTAGTATTTTTATTACTTTTTTCAAGACAAGAAAATAGAATCAAAAATATCTGCCTACTTTCTCTTTAGATCTAAATGCAATGAAGGGATGAAATCAAGCAGGACTGTCTCTCAAAGGCAGTGCTTTCTGACGCCAGGGCTGTGTTGTATGCTTATTTTCCCCAACTCCCAGATTTTATGTATCTGGCAATTCAGCCATTTACCAATCAGACAGAGATGCTGCTTGGGATATCTAAAATCTGAATGAATACTGAGAGAGTGGCTGGCTACGTAAGTGCTATCTGATTAGCATGCAGGAGGCCTGCCAAGATATTAAGAGGAAAAGCAATGACAGGGGAACATTGGAGAGGATGGGGCAGTAGTAGAGCTGGGCAACTTCTTACTCTCAGATTTGAATGTTGACCCCATACAAGTTGAAGGCATGGGACAGACCCCCAGAGGGGATAGCCCATAGCATGTACTAAGCTGCTACATTTAGATCTGCCAGGAGGAGACTTGCCTATTTTCCCTCTTGCCATGCATGATGTCCCTGCCCACCTGATGCCTCTCAGACCCTCTGTTTGGGTAGGGCAACTGAGAAGAGATTGTGTACAGCTTTGTATGGGGCTACAGCCTCAGTGCCCACAGCACAGAACCTGACAGGGTTCTGCGGCACCTGGTGTTGTAGCTACAAGTTATTTGGCTAAAAAAGCAACAGTAGCTGACAGTGAAAAAGAGCATCACTGGCTGTGCCAGCACGGCAAGCCAGCTCCTCTTCGGCACAGAAAAACTCTCAGCATACTGGGTCGTTTATGGAGCCTGGCGTCGTAGCTGTCTCCTCTTTCTTTAGGTTTAATTTGATCGAGCTGGGAAGGAAGAAGAGTTTTTGGAGGAGAGAGACCAGCTTCCAGGTTTGGGGGCTGGAAGCTTCACCTCCAGGTTCTTGGATTCAGGCTGTGCCACAGGCTGGGAAAATCAACTTCAAGGGGCTGAAATCAAGAAGGAGCAAAGATGAGAGGTTTTCTACATGAAAAAGCACAGTGCTGTGCTCTAATGTTGTATTGAATGCTGCTCAGACACCTGCCTCGAGATGGCTCTGCTACTGAAAAGGGTGGGGACATAAAAACCTATAAGCAGAGTCTGTAGCAATCCAGAGATGCACACGAGAGCAGAGACCTGCACAGTGCCATGTGCTGTAATCAAAACATCTTAAAAACCAGGGCAGTCTTGGCTTTTAGTGTAGTTTTCCTCCTTAGATGTCTTTCTCCTGGTATTTAGAGGCCTGCTTTTTAAAACCTGAGGGTTTATAGGTTAATAAGTTAATAAGTACAGGACAGTACATGCTGAAGGGGGGCCTACAAGGAAGCTGGAGGGGGACTCTTCATCAGGAACTATAGCGATAGGACAAGGGGTAATGGGGAAAGAGGGGAAATTTACGTTAGATATGCAGAATAAATTCTTTACCATTAGGATGGAGGCACTTGAACAGGCTGCCCAGAGAAGTTGCCTGTGATATTTGGTCACTTCAGATTTTAATTGCCTTTCTCTGAGAAATGGTTCATTTGTGGTCATAGGTCAGTAGTTGTTATTATTGCTCTTGCTAATGATAAATGAAAAATTGTGCTTTCTTCCTATTAAAGATGGGGGTTTGTCTTCTAAAAGTAGTTTGCGCTGCAGCAGATGACAAGAGGCTGCCATGCATTTTATCTTTGGGAGGTACAGACAGCATTGGCTGAATAATGAGCAGGGCTACAGTAAAATTCATCAACATTCATCATCTGCCTTTGCTGAAGGTGACATATTGAAAGGTTTGTGAGTAGCTTACCTAATTACAGCTTTATCTGAAATGGCTGCAGTAGCAAAACATGCATAGGGACATACAGCTTAGGGGGAAAAAACCCAAAAACTAGGGGTGGCATGAGGGAATAGGTCATTGATGGTTGATCTGAAACTGAGTTGTTTGGTAGCTGCAAGGTTTTAAAACATACTCTGGATTTCCCAATCAAATACCTGCAGAGTTGGAGCTATCTACCAAGAGAGAGTCCCTAAACACTGGCAAAACATTTCCATCACTCAGTTCCCCTACATGCATAGAATGTACAGCGATGGATTTAGTCCCCCTTGGATGCTGGCATAAGGATAAATTGTTATTTACACACACACAGATTACAGAAATGGCAGAATTCTATTTTTGGTGTGGCCTTTAACCAGGTAACCCCAAACTGTATGAAAATGCATGTGGAAACAATCCTTTAAGCAGTACCAGAAATAGTTACCTGCAGGCACTCCTGAATTTTTAAGGATTACTTGCAGCCAGATTCTAATTTACAGGGACTTTCCACTGAAGCTGAACTAAAACCTTTATGACAGCATTACTATAAATGAACCAGTTACATGTCAATGTGTCCATTTAGCTAAGAAACGAGATTGGGATTTTGTCTCGAAACCTTTGTTTCTCACTTAACTCTGCCTTTTTTTCACCCTACCCTCATCTGAAGAGGGTGAGAGCTGCTGTACTATTGCGGATGTTGATAAACAAGCTGTAGTTGTTGGGTTATAGGATCAGGAGAAGAGATTCAAGGGAGGTTCTTTCAGTAGCAACAGAACAGCAACAGTGGCTGGGACCCTGTCACAGCTCACTGTGAAAGCATTTCTCTTTTATTAATCTTTCTTTTTTTATTCCACAGTTGAACTTGTGGATTGAAGAGCAGCATGCTTGCTCTGACTTTGGAAACAGATTTTACTCTCTAAATTTGAGAAAACACAATTTTTACGAACAAGAACTTATCTTTATTACTATGAAATATCTACTCTAGTTACGGAAAAGTGATTGTCATGAGAAGTGATGGATGTTCACTTAACTGCAGGTTTTCATTTAAAATTTATGATAGAAGTCCATTTTTTGAGCTGATACATTAAAGAGTTTTAGACTTGTTTTTCTCTAACACATTATGTTTCCCCAGTGAAGTGAAGATAGTTATGGAATAATACAGAGAGGTGATTTATTTCTATGTATAAAATACCTCTGAACAGCTCATTGTCCGACTTAAGGGAGCTGTAAGGAAGACAAGACTCTTCAGGTTACTTAGTATTTCTGAATAACTTTCCTCAGTGTCATTTTTACATATTCCTTGGGACAGTCGTGCTCTGAATCATACTTTACCATTTTATTAATTTTTCTCCTGTTGTAACCTCAAGACGTTTTTCTCATGTCCCACAACCAGCCTTTCTTAGTCTGTCCTGCACTGGGATTTCAAAGAAAAGCCATCGTCCTCTGGAGACTGATTTGTTAGGTACCCTATATTTGCTTTTTTTGCACCTTCTACTCCTTCCTACTCGGTGTCTGAATTATTGTATTTCCCATTCTGTCCTCTCAAGTGATCACACTAGAAATCAAAATTAAAAATGGGCACGGTACAGCCTACTCATTGAGAGAAATACTGGCATTTTAGAAAATACAGGCATTTTGACCTAATATTCTTCAGCAAACACAAGCTGAAGAGAGACTTCAATTAGCTTTAAAGAACAATGTTTTCCCTAGGGTAAAGGTCTTTTAACCCAGGGTAGTCAACACTGGGACAGGGTTGGGCTGGAAATCTGTGGTGGCCCCTTCCTGCTTATGTGAAAAATTATGGGAAAAATCATCTTGTGTAATGTACTGATTTTGCAGTTGTCCTGCATAGCTCGGCTGTGAGTGCTGCTTGTGTGTGGAACAGACCCCACATTGTTGCAGAAATGTTTTTACCATACAGCTATTTTCCATTTACCACTTTTTCTTCATTTTTGAGTCTATTTGTCATGCCTTTTGATTGCCAGAAGTCACCCTCATGGGCAAGACAGATTCATGTTCATAAAGTCAATTGCCTGCCCAGTGGCAAAAGCCATATGTTCAGGGTTGCTGCCAGCTCTCCAGCCAGAGTCATGTGTGCTTATTTAGCCAGCTGTGGCCTGCTCTGCAGTGAGAAAGACCCAATTTTCACTGTATTGGATTCACTTAGAGCTACTTCCTCCCTCCTTTCTTTTTCTCCTCCATTTAAAATCAGGGAATTTATTGATTGTCTGCGAACACCTAAAATTGTTCTCATCTGCAGTAGTACTCCCTTACTCCGTGTTTCTTTCTGCCTTTAAAGATATTTTCCAGCCCTTCCCTGCTGAAAGACAAGATTTGGTTTCCTGGCCTTTACCATCAGAGGAACCTCTTTCTGAATGTAAATATTAGCATAGCTTTACAATGACAACACGTGGTCAGATACCTTTCCCTCAAGTTTGAGGTCAGAGTAGCTGGGAGATGATCATCATTTGGAGTTTCCTTACATCAGGTGAGGCTATTTTGCTGTCAGCTTGTTTTTTTTTTAACAAGGGCCCAGTTCATTCCACACACACTTTTCCTTCCAGAGGCTGCACTGCTGGTTGTGTGAGGGTCCCAGACCTCAAACTTTCTGCTGTTGGGAGGAGGTGATGAAGGGAAGTGTCCCAGGTCTTTGCAGTGAGAGGAACATGAGAATGCACAGCCTGGGTGTCACTGTCAGCATGAATGCACCAAACAGCTTGTATTCCACTAGCACCTCACTGTGACCGCTTCCCCACTGCCAGTAAAAGACGGCAGATTTAGTGCCCAAGCAAAAATTGCTGCTTCTCCGGCTGTGAAAGGGTCACACACCAGGCATATATCCCATAGGTTTGTTCTTCCAGGGTTTCTTTCTTTATTCTTTGGAAGCACAGATGTGGCTTTGTGGCTCTGCCACTTCACAGCACGGGGGACTCTAGCAGTCCCTGGCAGACCCAGTCACACTGATGGCATGCAGCTGGAGTCAGCACACCGTGCACACCTCCAAGGCTCAAGCGTGCAGGCTTGTTTCTGTCAACAATTTTCCTTCAGAAGTGTTTCAAAATGAGCAACTTCTTTTTTTTTTTTTTTTCACCTGTGGATTTTTCATCGAAGAGGAGCTCCTGTGTGCCCCTTTCTTTCCCTTTCTATCATTAAATGTGAAATGAAAGGATTACAAGTATGTTTGGGTCCCCCCCCCTCACTTTTCTCTTTCATGATTTTCATTTTGACTTTCTGAAGCTTCTTTACCTTTGGAGCAAGTAAAAGGAATTGTAGGATAGTCTAGCTCTGTGCTTTGACTGAGGTCCTGACCTGAGAGGAATGGTTGAAAATCAGCAGAAAGAATGAAAGACAGGGAAAAGAAAAAATGGATAAAATAAAAATCTCTCTGGATGTCATTGCTGTATTTTCTCACATAGAGAACTCAGCAAATCTTTAGCTGGTACCTATATCTGCAGGGGAAACCTCATCTGCATTTCCTTAGCAAAGATACAGATGTAATAAATATTAACTGAATATTGACTTCTTTGGAGTTGTTGAGATTTAGTGTGATAACAGGATACATGATAATGCCTAAATGAATTCCCTAAAGCTTTCAGCACGTATCAAGGACTGCACCAGTTATGTGTGAATTTTGTTTTCCTTATTTACTTGGCTAGCTCAGGCTCCTGGGAACAGGCAGGTAGTCTCTCACTTTCTTTGCAAGAGGGGAAAATGTCCCCTCATTTGTGCAGGAAGAAATCTCTCCTCCCAAAGCAGATGTTGGCTGCAGATGGGGGCTGCTGTCCCAGTGGGGCCAGATTTGGGGTCACTGTGACCCAAGGACCTTTTACATCCTATTTCCTTTCTCGTTCCTTGGCATTTTGAAACTGTATTCCTCTGCTTCCTCTTGGCTGAGAGCCTCATCTGTTGTCACTTGTTTGCCGAATTTTCAATTAAGTTCTTTTCTGCTTTCTCCTATGCTGTTCTTTGTAGCGGAGAAGAAAAAAAGGAAAACCCTGACAATGGCCATAAATCCAGATTTTCAAGAATTCTTCCAGCAGACCTCACTCTGAGCTTTGCACAAGTCTGGATAACCCTGAGCAGGCTGGGGAAAGGGATGCTGGTGTGCACTGTGCGAGGCGGCACTGCCTCCCCTTCCCTGCGTTAAGCCCCCAGTCCGCTCCGCAGATTTTTCCCGTCTCAAACACACACCATAACGAGCTCCTTAGGGCAGGGATGGGCTTTCTTCTTGGGGCAAGGAGGCTGTCGCTTGTCATGAGAGCCCTTAGGGAGCATAGGCGCTAATTACGAATAACAGGAAGAGACTTTCACATCCGTGAGGGGTTTTAGCAGCTCTGGATGTGGCAAGGTAAAGATTCCTCAGCGCTGGTTTTCTCAGCGTTCCTGGTGTGTCAAGGATAATTCGCGCTCGCAGGTGTTATTTTTACTGTGGCATTTCATTAGCTTTTTATCTCTCCTGAACCTTTCCATAAGCTTCCTGCTTTAAAACACAGGCACAAACGCAGTTGCCGCACGCTCGAGATTTAAAGGTGAGCTGCTGCCAGCTCCTCTAGAGACAGCGATGGGGAAGCTCAGCTGTGGGTAGTGCTGCAGATGCTGCTGCTGCTCCGACAGGTAAAGGGGAACAGAGAGAGGGAAAGCACAAGTGGAGAAGGAGGACGGAAGGCAAAGCAGATGCATGACAAGAAAAAAAATGAAAATAGGTCTGTTGTAAAATAACTTTTTTTTTTTAAAAAGAGAAAGGTTCCCATATATTTCTATGTTGGACAGTTTAACTACAAATTTTGTGTAAAGTTGTCTGCATTTATAGCAATTCATTCAAAAAGAAATTTAATTTAGATGTGTTAACATGAACTGTAATTCCTTCTAAAGCACCAGTAAATATGAATATATTCATATTCCTACCTCCCATGAAACAGCCATGGGCAAGTTTGATAATTACTAACTTCTGCTTACAAAACAAAACTGCATTTCATCTACAGCCAAATGCTCAGTTCTTCTGAATGCAAAATACAGTGTTTTTCCATATCAGAACTTGATTTCTGCGCAAAAGCAAGTGTGGTTAAACCTTATCCAGCTGCTTATGTAAGTACAACTCCCAATTTACCTTAGTGTTAGTAATAACAGAGTATTGTATTTTTGTCTCAATATATGTTAGTGTTTGTAATAACAGAGGAATGTAATTTGAGTACATTTTAACCCTGCTTTGAAGTAGTATGTTTGTTATGGCAAGTGTTTTCCTAAGTAACAAGCCAAACAAATTGCTGTGCAGCTAGAGGAAGAGGTTGTAAAATATTCTCTGAAATATCACAAAAGCATTTTCAATTGATAGCAGTAAACAATAGAGGGATATACAACATTGCAGGACTTGCCTCATTTTGAGAGGAGTCACAAAGCAAGAGCTATACTGAAGTTATCAGTAAATGTTTTATCCTGAGGTTAAAAGAGGACAGGAAAGAAAATCATATAGTCATGAAATTTAAAGACTGAACATTTTCAGTGACCTCAAAATCTTTCAGATGAGAGATAGGATGTTAGATTGGTTGTGGACTTTAGGGTGCTGTCAGTGTTGAATTTTTCATCCTGAGATAACTGGATGTGCCATGAGCTAGCACATACAAGTTTATTAGTGCACTTGCATATCCTTGGATCAAACTCTTTGCTAGTGTGTTACCTGTTGAGCTCATTCCCTGAGCTTTGGTCAACTCAGAATTTTGGGCAGAAGCCTTGTGCCTTTCCCTGTGAAGTGATAGGGTGCAGGACACAGAGCCCTCAGTTTGGGTGACAAATAATGGAGGACTTGAGCCCTCATAGAAATCACAGGCAGAGAAATCCCTTTCTGATGGTGGAGCAGGCTGATCTCCCAGGAGGGACTCTTTGGCCAGGTTGGGGGCAGTGGACTTAGCGCAGCAAGAAAGGGAGCTGTGTCTTAATCCAAGGAAGCTGTCACAAGCTGTACAAGGGACAAGGACAGCGGTGCCATAGTACCTCTGCTCCTCTTCTCCCATATACCTTTGTTCTTCTCATGGGGAAGCACAGGAAGCGAGGTCAGCATTTACACCACTTGGCTTATATGGGGGAGCACTTGCCAGAACAGTTCTGCCCAGCTTCTTGCATGGTACTTCACCTCTTCACGATCTTTGCTGCAGACATCAGCTCACAGTGCTGGTGCCCTGATATGACTGCTATGGGACCTGGCTGCACCTTCAGCTGTGGCGGCCAAACCATATGGGCTGGGAGGCCAGACCCAGACTGATCCCTCTTGCCAGTCAGCCCGCCCTAGCCCGCGGTGCTGCAGGGCTTGTCACTTCCCAGCCACACGACTTTGGCTTTGCTGAATTTCAGGATGTTCCCATCCACTCTTTCCTGCCTGCCCAGCCCAGCTCTCTGAATAGCAGCCTGACCTACCAGTGAGGTACCAGTGAGGAGCCCACTGCCCTCCCAAGTTGGTGTAATTTTGTGAACTTGGTGAGATCTCCCTTCATTCCGCTATTCTGGTCTTAGCAAAAGTGCTAAACAATAGTGGCTCAAGTATCAGTGGGCTGCTAGGTGGATTTTATTTTGTTGGTTACAACCCTTTGACCAGACAGGTTTCCACCCACCTTCTGTTCCACTTCTCCAATTGATACCACACCAGTTTGGTTACAAGAAGACTGTAGGAGGGAATGCCAAGGGCCTTGCTAAGTTCAAAATGTGCAATATCCAGTTGCCTAATCGCAGCCTGTGGAAGTCAAACCCTCATGAAAAGACCATTTGAGCTTGGTGCCATACTGATACAGCCACACAGTCTCTATTTTGGCACTGGTTTGGCTGGTATTTCTGGCTGGCACAGAGCTTGAAGAGAGCACAGGCTCATGTTTTTCTGCACAGTTACTCATGCAGGTCTCTTCTTTTAAACGTCAACCCAAACAGCCCGTTCACAAACAAAGAAGACCAGATAGGCAGTATGCCACTTAGCACTGACAAGATGCAAAACTCTGAACTGGCCTCAGGGAAAGGGCTGAGTAATGTTCATCATCAGAGTTTAAACAAGGATTACAGCTTTTAATATTACTTGCAGCCTCATAAAGGCTTTCAGTGATTTCTCTAAAGCCGCGGTGTTGATTTTGACCATTTTTAGCTCAGCTGAACTTTAAAAGATATTGAAAGCTCAGGTGCCTTTGGGACACAGAAAGAGCAAACTCCAGATAATGATGATAAAATGTTCTGTTCATCATAGTCAAAGGGTTGATTCTAATACAGACTAGAAGTCAGCAAAGAGCATACAACCATAAATGGGAATTTGCCGATTGGCAGAAAATAGCTTTCTGCTTTTATGTTCAAGATTTTTGTCTCAAGAAATTTCCACTTGATTGGTATTCTGACTAGGAGATGCATGGAAGAAAGTGCCCAAGCAAGCAAACATGATCCTACTAAGAAATAAATCATCCTGCTCATGGAAAAATGCATGCTGGCCAGGAATATTTTGTGTCTGAAAGCTTCATATCTTCTAGGAGATCAGGAGCAAAGCACTGGTGCAAAGCTAATTAGTGAAGCTATGTCTGACGATCTCCTCATCCACTTATGGACTGATTGTACAGTGATGAGAAGGAAATGTGTTTCTGATATACCTATTTTTTGAGACAGTTTCTTAGTAAGTGCTTCTGCTGCGAAACCTGCAGTCACTAAGTAATGGCTTTTAATCTCTAGGGCTCTGAATCCAGTGTTTTTTTCAGTATTGTGTTCTGTCACTGGGGCTTTTCTTGGCTCATAGAAATAGTTTGTGTGTCTGAGCATATTGGTTGGAGACAGCACAGGCACCAAGACTGGGATTCTTAGTGCACTGGTCAGGTTGGGTGTTTGTATACCTTCCCTCATGAGAGACGCTTTGGAGAGTAGGTTTTTCAGAATAACGTTGGTACTAACCTAATTCTGAAAATCAGCCCCTTTGAAACTGCTCTAAATTGGATGCCCAAAGCCATAAGCCAGCCTGGAAAATGATTGACCGGCAAAACTTTTTTTAATATTTTTAATATTCTTTTAATTATATAAGGACAGAAAAGAGAGGTTTCCCCTTGGCCACATTTGGGTTTTAAAAGACTCTGCACTGAATCTCATTTAGAGAAGATTTAGAGGTAAGATTATATCTTGACTTAAGCCACATTGTCAGGGCCATGGATGAGAGGGAGAGATGTGCTCCTTGTTTCACCAGTGTAGCTGGGCTTCTCAAAATCCCTGGGGAAGTGGAAATGTTGGGTTTCTAAGTGGACAGGAGGCATGGTACAACTAGTTCTGACCTGCAAGGGGTGAGGAGCTGAGCTCTAGAGAAGCCAAAACATCTGCCATCTCTGTCATGTTCACCAAACAGGTTCAGATTTCAAGCTGAGGTGCCCAAGCCCATGTTTCCCCATATCTAGAGCAAGAGCATAAAAGCAACCCTGAACTTCCTGGTGTTGGCAAGGGAAGGGAGGCAGGGGCATGTGCTGGGGAAAAGGAAGAAAGAACATGGTCAGGAAAGATGTTATTGCTTTGCTAAAGAAGAATGATTCCACTCTCACACCTTGAGAGAGGTGTGAAATGTGGCTCCCCAAGGAACAATGAAAATGAATTTGCAAAGTCTGAAGTAGTGAAAACAAATAAGGAAAGTCCTAAACTTTAAACCACCCACACCATGACAGAGCTGGTTTGATAGCAACCCATACATTTTGAGGAACTGTAGAGTGTTGTAAAACAAATTTTGAAGAACAAAAGGAGCTGCTCGCTTCTCTGCATCACTGGTCTGCCAGCACCAACAGGAGGATATTTTGCTCCAGATCTTGTTTCTGTGTGGTACCGTTATCTGAAGAAAATCATCACATGACATTGTGAAGTACATTCATGTGCACCAGGAACGAAGGTAACAAACAACTAATTTCCTTCTGTTTTCTTTACTGCAGATATGCACAAGTACACAAACACATGCACAAGTAAGTAGGAGAAGTCTAAGAAAAAACTATTGCTTTGATGATCTTTTTGATAGACACTTAAAAAAAATAATAATCACAGTATCATGCATATCACCACAGGAAACAGATCTGTTTTCTGGTAAAAGAATAAAACACAGAGGATGGGAAAGCTGCAGCTGGATAGACAAGTAAAGGCCCCTTTAGAGATCTCACTGCCATACTCTTGATGCACTATTTGGGTTCTCTATCAAGGGACAGAGCCACAGGATTGAAGTGAGCTCCTCTGCACCTCCTCACGCCCCAGCACTGGGATAAGGATTGCTCTTTTCCATTTGTAAAGTTTCTCCCTACAGAGAGGACTAATTAACATTTTCAAGCCCTCATGCAGAATCAGTTTAGCTTTAACTCTAGTTTTTTGTCACTTGAGCTTCTCCTTTCTCGCCTTCTGGCATCCTCCCTTCTCTGATCTGGTTTCCAGCTCCAGGTGCTTATGCAGGCAGTGGAGCAAGACCCTGGAGCTCCCAGTGCCTGACAGTGCAGTGGGAGTTAAACAAAGCTCCACCATCTCAGCAGATCCCTCAGCATGCCTGGGGAGAAGCAATTTGCTTGGCAAAGACTCAGCACTGGGTACCTGGCAGGCTGGGCAGCAGGAGGCAGAGAGCAAGGCTGCAGCCCTGTGTTTCTGGCTTTCAAAGAAAGCTTGTTATGGTCTTGCTGGTAAGTGCAAGAAAAACTCTTTGAGCCCTGGAGTTTTGGTTCAGGACCTCAGCTGTTCGGTAAAACTGAAAAAGCCTGTGTCTGCAGGACAGCAAAGCACTTCAGATATGCTGCTATTCCTACGGACATAACAGGAAGTGTCCCTGTGATTTGGGGCAGATTTTAATATGGAATACTATGAGCAAGCCAAGTAGATGGCTATGGTTCTTAGTCCGAACTATGATATAACACAACTTAAAATGTCACATATGATTACAACATGCAATATAGAGACAATGGTGTAAGGAAGTGCTTTGTTTAGTTGAGGTTACTAGCAATGTGTGAGTACTTTTGATGTATATTTAATCAGAGTAGTTGAATGCAGGACACAGTATTTCACATCTGAAAGCTTGAGCTGATTTGCTATTCTGTACTGCTTTAGCAAGAAAGCTACAAGATTAACACAATTATTTTGTAAGCAAGTGATGGAGATCTGTATTTTACAGAAAAGCACGTTTCATTGTTTCCTCCTTTGCACATTCAAGTAAGTAGTGGTGGAAGGCAGAAAGGTATTTTGAAATGACATGGCAGATGCTTTTCCCAGAGAAGAGGTGAGTTTGCCTGAGTTCCAGTGATTTCCCACAGCTTCTAAGGAGACAGTTGATTCTCCAGGGCTGTATCTCCCGCTGTGCCTTTGATCTGCCTCCTGTGCCTCAGGGTGAGAGCAGGATGCGGTAGAGAGTCTCGCAGCAAAGCTCTGGTTTTGTTGTCTTCATCAAGTAGGGACTGCAGCCTACACCAGCCCAGGTGCCTTTTATAGAGTTCAAAGCTCTGCTGTCCTCAGGTTAAGGCACCTTCTTGCTTAAGCTTAAGGTCTATAAAGGGGATCTTTATACAGCACAAGACTGGGAGGCCAGGATTCATTTTATATGTTTAAAATCCTGCATAATTTAGCTGCAAGTCAGAGGTGCCTAAGCCTGAGAGCTCCTTCCAGTGCTTAATGCAATAGCTGACTCAGGAAAACTGCAGGGCATGTGGAGATTTGTTGATGGGATTGCTGCATTTTCCTGTAGACTTCTGGTGGATCTAGCAAGTCCTTGAGAGGGCTGATGTCCATGTTTTGTTTAAGGGCTGCAGTTTTGCTTTCTTGTTTTCTTTCTTCACCAAATATCAAATAAGATGTCTAAGAGCAGACTACCATGGTATATACTTCAGCTCCTTCAGGGCAAGGAAGCTCAGCTTTTGATTGAACAGAGGCAGGTAGATAAGACGCAGTTCATATTTTTATCCTGATTGTCCAAAACTGTGAAACATTTTCATTATTATCTACATA
The DNA here is from genome assembly GCA_013396775.1 of Cephalopterus ornatus. Taxonomy (NCBI): domain Eukaryota; kingdom Metazoa; phylum Chordata; class Aves; order Passeriformes; family Cotingidae; genus Cephalopterus; species Cephalopterus ornatus. Next base: position 161,554 of record VZRE01010627.1, read on the forward strand.
AGCACAGGATGCCACCTTGTTTCTATACAAAATGCGAGGTTGTCCCTTTCTCTGTAGCACTACCTTTGCAGAGCAAGTTTAAAATTCCATGTATTCCTAACAGCAAAACAAATTAAAAAAAAAAAAGTAGACATTTTAAATTAAAAAATGAAATCTCGTGAGGAGCTGAGCTTATGAATGTCCAGATGACATTCTCCCAGGCTGAAAGGGTAGAAAGGGCAGCTGACCCATGCTTGAGCTTGCAGCTAGCTAGCTTACAAAACCTTGGAGTAGGGAACAGAGGGGATCCTGTGGAACTCGTCACTGTTCACACAGCAAGTTCTCTCTGAAGAAGTGAGGGATCAGAAAAGAAAAAAAGACTAAAGATTTTCCTGGGGAGGAAGCAGGGGAAATATTCTTTAGTGCTCGTGTCTCTCCAGCGGCCCATTCAGAGATGACACTCAGCAGCGGCCATGTGGAATGGGTGGAATTGGGGAGGGCAGGCACTGCAATGGAGCTCTGTGTCACCTTCCCAGTGTCCTCTTCCAGCTCTCTGCCCAAGGCACTGAAATCCAGCACCAGGCTTGCATTCCTGGCACTGCATGGGAAAAGAGGGCCTCCAATAGCTCTGGTAGTAGCAGCCATTGGTCTGGGAACATCTGAGCTGGCCCAGGAAAACATGGACAGTGATATTTCTGAAGGAGTATAATTTTCTAGGATTTCAAACATGTAAATCTGAGTCTCAGAGAAACATTTGCCTTCACCTGTAATACCAGATTTTAAATTCCATCCAGGACCAAAGCACATGAGGCAGTTGCTTGAAAAGCAGGTGAGGGTCACTAGGTTTCTTTTAAGGTATATGGAGAGGAGGAATTGCTGGCAAAACTCTATCTGGTAAATAAAGAATGCACTCTGTTATATTTCACCCCTTCTGGGAAAGAAAGAATGCTTTAGAAAAGAGGAGGAATGGAATCCTTCTACATGATGGATTTTCTGAGTTTCAGATGTCCCCATGGTTTGCAGCTTGCTCACAAGGGACAGTGGAGTGGCAGCTCCTATTTCTGCTCTCTCTGACCAGTGACAGAACCTGAGGGACCAGCCGGAGCTGTGTAAGGGGAGGTTTAGATTGGATATTAGGAAAAGGTTCTTCCCCCAGAGGATGGTCGGGCATTGAAAGAGGCTCCTCAGGGCAGTGGTCATGGCCCCAAGGCTGCCAGAGCTCAAGGAGTGTTTGGACAACACTCTCAGGCATGTGGTGGGATTGTTGGGGTGTCCAGTACAAGGCCAGGAGTTGGTCTTTGATGATCCCTGTGGGTCCCTTCCAACTGAGGATATTCTATGTTTCTATGAAAGGCCAGAAAAGGGAGAGGGTACTGGCAAGGTCACTGCTAAAACTGGGAGTGCAGCTGCATCTTTGCTCATCCTCTGCAGCAAAGCATCAGTGAACATGAACTAACAGGATGCTTTGGAGGTGTATTGGCAAATCCCATGGGAGCTGATCTGTGTGAGAATTTGCACGCTGTAGACATCAAAAAGCCCCTAGACAAGGGCTTTTGTGTCCTAACACACTGCAAGCTCCCAGCACATCAATACCTAGCAGGGTGCAGGACCTAGCACTGTATTTATTGTGACATTGCATATACTTAGAGGGGAGAGGCTGCTGCAAACAGCACCATAAAATTAAAGACAATAAATAGAAATATTGAACTTTTAATGGCAGTTGTGGTGTGCTGCATCTCTAATGAACAGTTTAGTTTTGTGATGTGATTAATTTGCTGCCACAGAGGGGGTTTTGTTAATCTTGGAGGACATAGAATTGAAAGGGGGGAGGGAGTGGAAAACGGGCTTTTTAAGCCTAGAAATTTAATTGCAAGATAGGTCTGAAATATAAATTGATACATTTAACTGCTTTGAGAGATAAGCATTACCAGTGACGTTGGTTTCTGGCAGACAGGATCATCACACTTATGAAAAAGATACTGCTGTGGGCTTTACTTTGTAATTTATACAGACATTAATTTGTCTGACATAATTCCCTTGGCTACTTCTCATCCTGTAACATGGCAGTGAAGCTCCGAAATCTTGCTGTGGGCACAGGACTTCGTAGAAAGGGTGGGAAAACCCAGATTCTCCCTGAAATACACAGTTGTGAGGATCGAGTTTATGATGATTTTTTTCAAATTCCCTTAAACCTAGTGTTGAATTCACTTTCCTGCACTCTCTTTCCTCCATAGTCTGGTGTAAGTCCTTGCAAGAGATAGGAAAGCTTACATCTTCCTAGAATAAGGCAAGGCAATTCCCATTTTTTTGGATGTAGCTGAATTATCTCATAATAATTAAAATAATAGAGGCAGCACTCATCTAATTTCTTTATTGCTCTTGAGTGTTTGACTTTCCAAGCCCTTGGTATTTTTGGAGTGTTTTTCAGTTGGTCTTTTCTGCTTTCTCAAATGTTCAGTAATTAGTAAGAGAGACACATAAAGCATTTTCACATCACAGAACATGGCAAAGTTTACAAGTACCTTTAAAAAGTCTAAGACAGGATTCCCACAGTGATAATGGATGAAATGTTTCTAGGAGCCATTTATCCACAGAAGTTGACCTTTTCTCTGTTTGAAGGCTTGAAATAATTATTTTTTCTTAATCATGACTTCTGAATCATGTCTGAAAGTGGAAAACTTTGAATTCTCAGCTGTGCTGCTCTTCTGCCTATCTTGCAATAGTACTGTTGGTTTCTGGTAAGGCAGGTGACTGCCATGGGCAGGATCTTTGGAATTACCTGCTCCTGTGTGGAGCTGCTTCAGGCTGCTTCATCCTTCCCTGTCAATGTCACACAGTGCAACACTAAACTATGCAGAGGTACCAGCTCTGACACAGAAGACACGTAGCCATACTCATGGGATGCTTTAACTCCACAGCAGGTGTGTGCAACACTGCACAAGCATAGCTGGATTGCTTCCAGCCGTGCAAAGCCCACGAGGTGCCACTTGGTACAGTGATGTGTTTCTGTATTGTGGGTCCCCCAGGGCCTCATTTCTGTCATCCCACCTCTGAAACTGGTGTGCCCCTAGGGGTGGAACAGCTCCCCAGTCATGGGTGGAGCACTCCATGCATCTGAATGTATGACTTTCAGAGACCAAAATCTCATACGCAGGCCTAAATGAACGCTGATCCTTTCTAACTTTGGCAGACCAGACACCCTCAACTGTGGAAACTTAAAATCAAGAATGCATCAACTTTCTGGTACCATCTGGATTTAAACCACTTCTGAAAGCTTGTTTTCTCTTTTAAATTCTATTTTCAATGAAAATGACAGCAATATCCTTAGGAGCTTGACCTACCATATAAATCCCATATTGTATGTATTAGCAATCTATCATATACAGGAACTGTGTGTTGAAGAGAGCAGAAACAACCACAAATCCACAAAGGCAAAACAGCTGGATTGATAGCTTTGCCTCCTTGGATTACCAGGGACCCACAGTAATTCTATTGTAATTCTAAAACCACAGTAACACTAAAAATACACTGCTCTAAATCAGAGCAGCCCTGATGAGGGTTGCAAGAGTGTCGGAGGAGCAGAGACCAGGAGACAGAACTGCTTGCTGGATGGGTTTTCTCAAAGAAAAGGTGGTAGGTGCCTGACCCAGGTACTAGAGGCATTTTTGTACCAAAAATTTTGTGTTGCAACATGTGTGAACAAAGCATATTGGTTGAGCGCATCATATATAATATTAATCCCACCCTTAGAAGGCAGCAAGAGGAAAAGGCATTTCATTATCCTCTGAGATCAAAGCGGGGAACTGCAAGAGGGGCTCAGATGAGCTACCCTAAGTTCTGCCCAACCTGAAACCAAATTTTAGCTGAGGCCTGATCAGATTGATTTCACTTTCTGCCCTGCTTAATTCCAGCCATAGCATGAGATACAAAGCATAGCCATCTGCAGAGACTTGTGCCTAGTATGTGTATTTCATCTCTGAAAAGTGAATAATGAAACCAAGGTAAGAATAACAATGTTCCACTACTATATAAAATACCTTGTAAGTAAACTGCTTTGGTTGTAATCTTCCTATTGTAATCACAGTCCCTTTTTACACTGCATCTCCAGCAGGTTATGTAAAATTATTGTAGGGGGCATAATTTATGACAATATTTAGTAATCAGATAAGTGGTATAGTCACAGGAAGGAAGACATTATAGCATTCAGCCCTCTGTTCAGCTCAAAAATAGCTCAGATGTTAAAAAGAAACAAAAAGAAAAAGTAAAAAATACATGATTGCAGGCACTTACTGACGCTGGCTTCCAGAGCTGTTTTCAGTGATATACAGTGCATTGCTAGATGATATAAAAGCCATTTGATACTTAACAAAAGAAAACCGCAGTGGCTCAAACAGGCCAAATACACCCAAGTGGCCACGACACAGAGCTGGATCAATGACTCATGGGCAATTATTGCTGACAGTAATTTGAACTGGCAAGAAACTAAACTAGGAATTTCAGTTCTTGAGGGAAAACCTTCCCAAGGTTTGTCAGCCTACTTGTGAGTCAGAGGCTTCCTTATTGTTCCCCTAAATTAATATTTTTGCTGATGTCCTGGCTTAGAGACTTAGAGGGGGAAAGCATGCCTATGCACTTACTGTAGCTCAGAAATGTGGCCATTAGTGAAAGGCAGAGGACAGGTGAAGCATGTACAGGGCAAACACTGGTCAGATTTTGCTGGGTTATAGCAGGGGCAGCATGCCAAGGTGATGCAGGAAAATGCTGATACTGCTGCCTCCCAAAGTGCTTGCCCAGCAGCACTGCATGAAAACCCTTAAAACTCACAGCCCAAGCCTCCACCCAGCCAGAGCCATAATCCTCACCTTCCTTCAGACCAGCTCACCATTGGCATAGCTTTGATGATTCCAAACCTGAGATGTAGCCCAGGATTGCCCCCTGATCCCACACTAATCACTAGCTCCAATGAAGACAGGATCTTTAAAGCCAGTGTTAGCATTACATCTAGGTTTCTAAACTGGTTTTAAGTGCTAATAACAGGAATGTTTGAGATTAGGCATTGGACCAGGGTCAGGGGGGAACTGGAGTTGGTGTAGGTCTGTAAAGTCTTTCTCCCCAAAGTTTGGCTTGACCAAGTCCAAAACAAATGTTGGGATTCATGTCGGAATCCATGCCAGAAGGATGAGAGAGGAGTAGTGTGTAATCAGACTCAGTATGTTAGTGGTAGTTTTTCTAGTTTGAATGTTAGAATGGAAGATTAAAATAAGAGTTAAATGTGGGGTTTGGGCTAGAAGGGGCAAATGTACATGGTATAGCACTGCCTGGTTTCAGACCTCTCTCCTGTAAGCACCTACGAGTTCATAGGTTGAAGATGACAGGGGTCTAAAGCAGTGTAGCTAAATGTTAGTCTTGCTCACCTCATCTTTACCCCCCAGCTGCAACTGGAATTTTGCTCCAAATCCGGAAATGCGTACTAGCGCTAGATCTAAAAACAGATTTTAATGTTGTTTTGGCCTGAGTCATAAACTTCGTATGGAGGCTCTTTTAGGCTTCAGTGAAACCCTATCTCATCAGTTTCTGATTGCATTAAAAGTAGTTCCCTGACTTCTACAATCCAGCAGCATTTGCTGAAGACAGGCTGCATAAATATATGTTTTCACATTGCTTAAGTCTTTACAAATGAGTTCCTTCTAAGAAAGTTCCAGGTGCCTTAACTACACGAGATGAATCAGTCATTAAAACACTTCCATGTTGGTTGTACTATTTCTGCTGTAACTTTCTTTAGTCCCTGTCCCAATAATGACTTATACATGTCCTGAAATTGGGCATAAAAAATTAATAATCTCATTATTAAGGGTAGAGTTGCAGCATATTCTTTGTTCAAAAAATATCTAAAACTAGTGAGTCACTATCTAAAATGTGAGTAAAGGTGCAAGGAGACATTAGATTCCCCGCAGAGCAAAATATTTTAGAAAACGCTTTTTGGAAACATCAAGCTTAGTTAAGAGTTTTGCATCTCTAGTGGTTTCCAAAACCCAAGATTTAGGCATGGCCATACAAAGTCCATAGTAAAGATTCAACCCATGATCTGCTGATTTATAGGCAAAGAATATATAAAAGAGCAAACGTAGAGAAAAACTACCCCTTTCCATTCTTTTATGTGAATGTTCCTTACACCGACACTGCTGCAATCCATCTGACCTAACCACACTTCGGTGAACCTGGAAAACTAGCAGTTGTTTTCCTCCTATAGGAGCTGTAATGACCAGCCACTGTGCAGCCTTCCTAACACCAGGAGCTGTATATTTGAAATTACTGCACTTTGGGGAAAACTGATCTGAGAACAAATTGTGCAGTGCCTGTGTCCTTTCAGTTCACCCAGGGAGCAAAACTAAGGCTGTGCAGCCTGTGCCCCTCACTGAGCAATGCGGTCAGAAATGAAGGACACAATTAAACTTAAGTAGAATAAATTATTATTATGATGATGATTATTACTTATTACTTGTTAGAAGTCATTAACTGAAACGAACAGGGAGAAAACCAGTTGGAAAGTTCCCAGAATTCCTCATCTTGGTGTTTCAGTGAGGTCTCTTGATAGAATGACAACAATTTTGTAACAATTTTTCAGGGGTCAAGGCAGAGTGGAAAGTTTCTTAAGACAACAGGAAAATCCCTAGATTTTCTGATGAATGGCTACTGCTGACTTGTATGTTAAACATTAAACATTAATAATAAAATGGAAATTCCCCTCACTAGCTTGTGTTGAGGAGTGGGAACCAGCATTTTAATGGGTTTCCAGAGGGGCCTGTTTTCCTGTAACCAGCAATGTGCCAGTGACGTTGTCCTAGTGATGTTAGCAGAAGTGTGTTGGGATGTCTTCAGGGCTCTTTTTGGCTTTGCATCTCTGACATGTTGGCAAGTGAGCTAGTTCAGTGGGAGAGCTAGATGCACACTAAAGCTGTCCTAGTGAACAAGGGCAGCAATAAATCTTGATTTGTTGGTAGATGAAGCAGACAGGCCAGGTTTTGGAATACCTGCTCTGCCCTATCTCACACCACAGAGAGCATCCTCACAGAGAAGTGTTGAAACACATTAGCAAGCACAGCTTACACAGTCTCTTCTAAACTACTGCATCATTTTCTCTTGTCATCAGTGGAGAAGCTTTTGTGAGCATTGAATGGAAGTATTTTAATTCTATACAAATAAAGCACAAAACCACAAGCAAGAATCTCACAGATGCAGTGATATACACAGATCAAAAGCAAAATAAAAATTCTTTTGTATAGCATTAAATGGCTGCAAAAGATGGATAAGCACTCACCTACAGTTATGTAGCAGATAGCAAGAACATCTTACTCTTCAAACATAATTGTTGAAACCTTTGATGTTCAAATATTATAAACTCTGCAAGGAATTCCACCATCTTATCCTGTCAATCTCTTAACCTGGATATAACAGAAGATAGAAAGCATAAAAAAACAGCACCAACAAGAGGGTTGCAGAATAAACATTTTCATCATTGAACAAATAGACAGAAAAAGCTCTCTATTTAATGAGAGTGCCCAATATGATATTATGATAATACAGAAAGGCACAGATGAAGCAACTGATGTTTAAAGCAATCTGGAAAGCCAGTAGAGCAGTATCTCATGGCAAAGAGAGATATCTCACTTACTGTGCACCTCTGATTCTCTCCTATCAGCCAAATGCTTCCCCTCTCAAATCTGAAACTTTTATTCCTTTTGTGATTTCACATCATTCTCACATTTTGATCCACAGTTGCCAGCTACTTGCCCGTGTCCCTTGAGAAGTGGAGAGAGATACCTGCCATAAGCTATTGTGGCAGACTCTAAAGACCATGGTCTTTCAGCAAAAGATGGGTTACTCAAAGGCAAAGTACTGCAGCAGAAAAATTAAGGCAATAAATGGGCTACACATATGTCAGGTTCTCTGGGTCCCATCTGTTTACTTTTTTCAATTCATGTGGGAAGCTCTTTTGAGCAGCTACTGTCTCATTTGATATTTCAAATAATATTTCATTTGACATGTAAAGTAACTTTAAAAAATGTATCTCAGGTCTAGTTGTAATGTCTGCTCTCTATGCTGGATCCAAGAGGATAGTGTATTGACAGTAGGAAATACAGGCATTTCTGCTTACAACAGCATTAGGGAAATGGCAATACATCAAATCCCCTCTTTAAATATTCATTTGTTTACTTTGGTTCTAGAAATAATCATAAAATTGGCCTACCGTCACACATTCACCTGTCTTCAAGAAATCTATTCAATGTGAATTGTGGGAATCTAGGTAACAGGGAAAGACAGTTGTAATATTATGAAATGATGTCAGTACTGGTCACTGGGGAAAGAATCTGACACTTACTGTTGATTTGGAAGACATCTTTTTTCAGAGAGATTAATAAATGTCATTACACACAGCATATGATGATATTCAGATTAAACATGGTAGAATCCAAATAAGCATGGAAATGTTCAAGGACTGGATCTGAGAGCAGCTAAAGTCAGAGCTCAGAGTTGTGAAGAGGTGTTAGTCACTGGAAGGAAACCTAAATAGTTGCTCTGTCCCTAGATCACCAAGGACCCTCTTCTCTCTAGTACTTATCAGTGCCTGAGACAGGTTTCTTTCTCTTGTCACCTCCTTTGCATCTTTGTATAAAAAAACCTAGCTCATGGGAGCACTCCCGTTATCAAAGTGCAGATCCTGAGCCATGGGAAGAAAGCATTTGGTTTAGCTCAGGGGGCTGGTACCCTCAGCTCGTTGAAATCTCTCACAGAAATCACCAATGTGAATTCATCCTAACTACACTAGTCCTAAAAATCTTATCTAAAGGGATATGCCTATTATAACTGCTGTTCCAGCTGCTTCAGGGAGCAATTCCCAATACTCTGCTCACAAAGAGCCTCATGCATGGGACCTGACTAGGTCCATCCCACCAGCATGTTGCCAGATAAGACTCACACATGACACATCAGGACCAAGTAGCTGGTATCTGTGGATGCCTCTGCTAATCAAGGAGTATGTCCCAATGCTCTCCTACAGTCATTTTGCAGATGGAGGGATCATGATGCAACTGGTAATTAAGAAGCATGTCTTTTCTTGTTGTTTGGTCTTTGTCCTGCTAGAACTCACCACAAGATTTGCAAAAAGGGAACAAACTCACCCTCCTTGGAAGACAGCTTTGCATTTATTTATTTGTTTATTTCTAAGTCAGTTGCCTCACAAGGAAATTACTCTGTAATCAGTGCAACTTGCTTGCAGTCTACTGATACCACTTTGATGTTAACAAGTCTATTAGTGGAACTGCATTTTGTATCTGAATAATGCATTATTCTGTAGGGCTTCTCTCTACACAGGCAGTCAGAGGCGAATGGGGGAGTCCTTTCCCCTCAGCATCTTTTGTACCATCCTTGAAATCTCTGACATTTTCATGCAGAAGATTGAGCTTCTTAGAATAAGGCATTGCTTCCAACATGGTTCAGTGTTGACATGCATCTTCTTATTCTTAAGAATTAATTCTTTCTGTCATGGAGTTACTGCCTCATATGGATATTCCAGAACCACAATGCTTTGAACAGAGGGCTGGAAGGGACTCTGTAGCACCACAGCATTGTGCCCCCTAGTGTGGCAGGCAAATGTGCCAGACTGTTCTAGCTGGGCAAACTCCATATGAAAAGCAGCAAGGATGTTTTTTGAGGCCAGGTTAGCCCAGATCTTCCAGACTCTCAATAAAAAAATGTCTCCACTTGTTTTGTTTATAGATATTATTCCAGCTTGGTTTGAATTCTCTTAGATAGTTCAAAGCAACCAGGGATGTGGAATGTACCATAGATGAGGCAGCAGCAATTGCTTCTACAGTAGCATTAATAGTTTCCTATCTCTCCTAGAAAAGCTTTTTCTGATGCATATTAATTGCATTTGGCTTCTGCCTTGTCAGCTCCTTCATCAGCATATACTTCTGGCTTTTACTTCACCCTGGGGACACCGATTCTCAGTGCTCCAGGTGACCTCCAGAAAGCTATGGTCAGCCTGCTATGCTGGGAAAAAATCTACCTTGTCATATTAGAGTGAATGATGATATCTTAGGATGTGTAATTTACATAATTTGCTGAGAGTCATGGGTCGCTAACATGAACTAAAGTTATCCTGACAGTTCAGCTGCAGAGTTGAGCTGTGGGTGCAGGTTAGGACTGCCTAACTGCAGGCAGTATTAGGGCTGACTGCAAAGTCTGATGGCACATGATACTCAGAGAAAGGTGAAGCCGATGATTACACGCTTGCAGCAGCAATATTAACAAAGCTAACATGAAGCTTTCTCCTGCAACGAAAGCTACTCTCCTTTGGTGCCCAAAGAAGTTTTGGAAACACAACTGCTTCTTCCTTGAACGCAAAGCTCTGTGTGGTACCATCAGCTTACCATAACCCCATACTAGAGGCACTTGCTGTTCCCTGTTGTGCATCACTACAAGGTTACCCAGTTCACGTCTGTTATTTGCCACCACTTTTCCATTGTTTTAATCTCTAGCTACAAATTTCCACATTTTTGTAAGATTTAAAGCACAAACATAGCATTCTGAGTTTCTTTCCAATGGAAAGTGGAGTCCCTAGAAGCTCATGTACCTTCTGTCTGCTGTCTTCCACCATATTTGCCCATTACCAGTCCTGGTGGAAGTTCACACTAGATCTCTAAATTAAATGTTTTAGGATGTTTTTCACAACTTTTATTTGCAGTTAAACAAGTTGTCCAAGCAGCTAGGTGGATGAATGGATGAATGGATAAATACATAGGCAGATAGATGTTTGATCAAGTATGTGTAGTTCAGCTCTTCTGGTGAATAAATTATTTCAATTATTGTCCTGCAAGTGAAAAATGTTGTCTGAATTTTTATAGACTGAATATTCATAGGAGGTGAACATTTTAGCTGTTTGCAGAGTGAATACAAATGCAAACATTAACATCACAGATCCATGTCTGCTAGAAATCTCTGGCACAAAACAAGAGAGATTTGAAGTGACGAGACTTTCCCACTTCACAGGAGATGAAAAGCAATAACTTAATTATAATATTTAAAACACAAACAATTAATGCTTTGATCAGAATCTCTTTCAGAATTTTAAATTAACGTGCACACATGGGACGTGGACAGCTTATTGCTAGTCACCCACACTCTACCTTCATCCTCGCTGTAGTTCTGCCGTTTGTCCTCCTGGGAGTTTAACACTGATGAAGCAACTGAATGCCTCCACGTTACTGTAATAATTCAGAGTAAGTTTAAATCTGCCAGAGAAAATGTATATTTAAGGCAAGGACTAAGAAAGAACATCTAGAGTTTGTCTTGGATTCTTGAGTTTATTTCCTACTGCAGATAGGTTTTGTCACTGCTGTGTTTGATTGAACACAGTACAATGGCATTGCTGCCTTAAAATTATTTTGGAGGAAATAATGGAATGTGTAGGGTATTTTCTGAAAGAATCGGTTGAATACTTTTGTTCTGAGGCTCCACTGAAGTTGTTTCATTCTTGTAGGTTGTGACTTTGGTGGTGAGAAGCACTGTGTTTCAAACCTCATTAAAGCATTTAATGCAATAAATTAGGTCTCCTAGGAGTACAGGGAATGTAAGAATTGTCATAAATGATGTGGTAGCTTTTACCTCAAAGACAATGAAATGAAGTGACATATTGGAGCCAGGAGGAAAAGAGGGAAGCTGTGGTTGGACCCAAGGATACATGGGTTATGATTCTGGCTTAGATGGTATGCTGTTAGAATCCTTTCCTTTGGGTCCACCAATTTTCAGTTGGTAACCTGCTGTTGATTTTAAAGGTCTCCATTAGTTCCACGTCTTGAGGATGAAGACCTGATTTTTCCTAGCTGTCCTGGCTAAAGAATGACAAGCGTGGAGAATTTTTGGTGTTGCCTGCACTGCTTTGTCTTTGTGCCACCTAAAAGCCATGAATAGCACTATCTTTCAAATCCCTGTACAAGCAGATCTCCCTTCTCTAGTGCCCACAAGTGTCTAACATACCTGAAACTGCCAACAGTTAATCTGTTGGAGTGCTAAGATTATTCATTGTTGCCTGGACTGACATTCTTTCCTCTCAGTGCTATTTCTTGATGTATCTGAGGACAGGAACTCTCCTTGCGCTCTGCATTGGCACAATTCCTGGTGAAACAACCATCTGGCATGGGGCTCCTCAGCGTGTCAGTGGTGCAGATGGGAAGCAACATTAGATCAAAGCTCTGCATGTTTGTCTCATTGCTGTAAAGATGTTTAATGTAAGGAAAAATGGGTTCCCCTTCAAGGCATGGCTGGCTGGCTGCACAGAGGGAAGAAAAGCCAGCCCTCCCCCTGCCACGCTCCTCTTTGTTATCTTGGAGGGCAACACAAGAGCTGCCTGGATTCCTCACCCTGTATCCGAAGGTAGGGACAGAGGGACTCTGACAAGGAGGCAGTGAGAGCAGCTGGAGGCAGGGACTGACAGCCAGCTTTCCACGCAGTGCCTGGGAACCCCGACTCATCCGAAGTCTCCTCTAGAGGATAGAAAGCTGCCCGATAAGCATATAGGGAATGTCTGGGTGGAGTTAATTCTTTTCTCTCTCTGTTATACCCTCTGTTATACTCTGCAGTATTAGGATTATGTTGCACTTTCATTTAGGACAGTTATTTTGGGTTGCCTTGGTCTTAGGCAATGACCCAGGCTAAGAGAGGTAGGATAGTGTTATTCTGTCTCAAAGCCTGTGAGCTGAGAGAAGCAACTTGAGGCTGTAAGGCTGAGAGCTCTGTTTCATGCTGGTGAAAACACTGGTCACTCACACAAGGGATATACAACTACATGTTCATTTTTTTCATGTAATTGAAAAATACATAAAAGAAAAAAAGTGGGGTGGTGGACAGTAGCCAGCAAAATCTTAATACAGTTTTTTTAGGACTTTTTTTCAGATCTTTCTTGCCATTTTTATTATTATTATTGATGTATCTTATTATTTGTTTTGGAAGTAATGATTTTTTCCTTACATTCTAGATTGACAGAGAAAACACATAAAATGCGTCATTTTTTATTATTTTCTGCTCTCCAGGGTGACATTGTTTTCCCTGTTTGGTAGGACATACGCTAACCTTCTAGGTAGGACTCTGCCAGAAACTCTCCTTTAGGTGCATCAATTACCTCTCAGCTATTACCAGTGCTCAGGGCCTGAGCCAAAGAAACAGAGCTAATTCAAACACCGAAGATCTTGGGCAATAGCAAAGGGGCTGAGGGAGTACAGAAAATTAATGGAAAAGTAAATTACTTTATGCATAGATATAGATACTGGGGTTTTTTATTTGCCCTACTGTGAAAATCACTCTTTGAAGTAAAATTAGCAGTGGCATAGTGCTTTGTGTTTAATCAACATTAAAACTACAAATGAAAGGACAGCTAGATAGACATGGAAAATAATTATATAATCTGAAGGAAACAGTAGCAGTAATTAAATGGAGAGTTATATGGCTTTGGACTTGGACAGGAAATGAAAATACATGAAGTGCAAAACTTATTTCTAAAAATGTAGGCAGATGGGGTGAAATGCCATAAAATTATTGTTGTCTGCGTGACATTTTGAAGAAAGATGGGGGTATGCTTCTAATGGATAAAGAGTTCCATTCTAAGAAAACACAATAAGCCAGACAGGGAACTACAAAGCATAATTGTTTTATCCAATTTCAAATTTGATGCAATTAGAAAGAAAAATTGATGCCTGTGGATGGAGTCAACAATACCTTTTGGGTGGTTGATTATAACTACTGAATTAAAGGTATAAATTATTCTGGTGAAGAAAGAGAATGTTCTCTGCTCATATCCTTGTGATTTTAGTATTGAGCAGAGATGCTCACAGTGCAACAACCTAAGGAAATGGTTCTCTCTAGAGCTTGTTTGATCTTCAGCTGATGCTGGAAAGCAATAAATCAAAGCAACTCCAGCAGATGGCAACTATTCAAATTTCTGCTTCCTTTCCTGCATATAGTGCAGGATGAATTGCTCTCACATTTCACCCAGCAGAAGCTAGTAAAGCAAAGAAGGAAACACAAAATCTAGCTACTAGGGCCTGGAGTCTGCGGTGGCAATGGGAGCACCTGGCTTCTTGTCTCCGTTCTGACAAAGATGAGTTATTTGATCCTGGGAAAATAATTTAACTACTCCATGAACTCCATGAAGATATAATAAACTTAGTGCAATAAGGCACAAGTGGGAAAAGTCTGATTGTGTCAGCACCCAGCAGTAGTAGAAGCACCAGATTAAGTCTTTAGAGGCACTGAGCATTGGCTTTGCAGCATCACAATTTTTTTATTTTTATTTTTGGGCAGCTCAGTCTGTCTAAATAGATGCAAAATTACTGACCAATCAGACTTTATAAAACTGTCCATCTGGGCTTTGTGCTATGGGGAGGATCGTTAGTCATAAATAGCAAATTTATGTCTCCGAGTCTCGTATGTGTGCAGATTACCTGCATTCAACCTGCACCACATGCAGCAGACCAAACCTGCCCCCGCTGCCTCTGTCCACAGGGAATCCCATCAGTGACCAACTGCTGCACAAGGGTCTGTTCACTGGGCTTGGTCAAAAACCACTAGCACATTGTTAGTGCTGAGTTGCTCTGTACCACATCCACACAGTGACATATCTATAACACGTCTGTAGTTGCCTCTTTTGCACACCCTGTGTGTGTGCTTTGAAAGACCAGTATCAGCCACAGCAGGTAGACAATCCTCTAGAGGATCTTCTCATTCACTCCCTCTGCTTTGTTACATCTTCTCCATGTCTCAGCTACTGTATGTCTCAGCTTGAAGCACTCAAAGAGACTGCGCTGGCATTCCTCCAAAGCTGACTGTGTCTGGAGAGCAACTTGCTTAATACCAGCACCTCAAAAGTAAGCAAACCTACTTCTTCAGACTGCGTGTGAGTGAATTCAGTCACTCTTGTTTTGTTAAACCACTTTGTTGTGGCTGTTAACTAACAAATGGTTGACAGTGGTAGTGGTTTGGTCTTCATTAAGTCACTCCACATTCCTGCAAAGAGAGAAACCACTTGTAAAGGATTTTCCAGGCTGGTCTAGGTGTGGCAGCCTGAGCTGTTGCAGAGGGAAGCATTCATTCATAGCAGGTGTACTGTGAGACTACCTGATCCCAGATTAGGAATGGACTGGCTATCTTTATGAAATGATCCTTTTCAACTCTATTTTTCCAATGGTGTAGCAGTAGAGTAGCTATTTAATTGCATTGCCTAATTTTGCATAAAATATTGATGTCTTCACAAGGTATGAAATCTTGCGAGATTGAGTGAACTGTATCTGCATGCAGGAAAATAAGGTTTCTTAGACCTGAAGGATCATGTTTGATCAAGGTCCTCTAATGCTTTTTTCATTATAATAATTTTGCAGTATTATTCGAGGCAAGCTGGGAAGATCATTTTATGAACTATTAGTTGGCTCATTTGTTCTTTTGCCTTTAAAATCTAAATACCTTCACTCTATACTAATACAAAGTTTTCCTTGTGGACATAAATAACTAGATGTTAAATGATGGTAACTTAATTTTGAAAATGTGTAAATTGGCCACAGAGTTTCCAGAACTGAATTGCACTACCACATGTTTTCACACGGGTCAGTGTAGTTAATTCTGTAGCAGAGCTCAGAAATGGCAGGATTAGCAGCACTTGCAGGCAGCAATATTTGACTAAACTGACTTAAGAGACCTCCATGTGGTGAAGCCTGACTTCCAGAGCTACATTCTGCTCCTATAATCATGACTCTAGAAAACTGGTATGGATTAACTTTGCTTGCACAGAAAATCATGTCCTATTTCTTTCCATTAAGGACCAAAACCAAGAGCAAGTTTCTGCTCAAAATTTTTGCTAAGGTGGGAGGGAAGCTGTGATAACATTTCCTGGGTAAAGATGGCCCTGAAGTATTTGAATCGTGGCCACTCAGTTTCCCCCGTATGCTTGCTATGAGTGGAGGTGCTAGTAAGGAGACTGCATAGAAGTGGAGAAACACAAAATAAACCCTAAAAGACAGTATCTCAGAAGCTCCATGCAAGAATAGTGAGGATAATTGAACAAGAGAGAGTTCCAGAGGTTTTCTTGGTTAAATATCTGAGTAGACAGTGTTACAGAATGCCTTAAATTCATGTTCTGTTCCTTGTCCAGCCCATTGGGCTTAGGGCAGTCCCAGCAGCTGTCGCAGAAACTTTGTCTCTCAGCAACAGATTTTCCAGACATTAACCTTTACCCCAGGTGGAACTTTGCCCCCAGTACTCAAAAACATTAAAACACAAATATCATGTTCAATGAAACATGAAGCAACTGGAGAACCCAAATCCATCCTTCTCATGGCACTTTGATATTTGCTGCTTCTGGTTCTAAAGTTTCTAGATGGCTTGCCAGCACTCTGCCCCGCCATCCCCATCTTCCTCACCACTCAGAACAGTGCTGGTAATTATTTTACTTGGATACTCACGTAAATCTGACACACTGAGAATTTGAGCTTAGTGCCTTTGCTTTCGATTCATCTCATTTGGAGGATAATTACTAAGCTCCTGGTCAGTGATCTGATGAGTTTACTGTTTGGAGACATAGAAGCAGTTTCCCAAATACTAACGTTAGTCTTTTTATTGTTATTTGTTAACCTCCTCCAAGCATTAAGATGCACTGGCCAGAGTTAGAGAAGAAAAGCAGTTCATAAAAGGTCTATCAAGCAGCACAGGGAAATCTAAGATGTCCAGTCCGTGTGCCCCCTGGGTCAGACAGCCCTGGAGAGGCAAGAGAAAAAAGCCCTAACCCTGACCTTAGCACACACACAGCCTAAATCAGTGTTCTGAACATTGCACCAATATAGGAAACAGCATTTTCTGCCTCACTTCTTTAATTTACCTTTAGCTTGCAGATTCCCTTTCAGTTTCCATGTTTCCTCAGTATTACTGGTGAGATGGCATCTGGTGAAGTGACATGCATTCACCATGGGCGTGCTGTGATGGTATCCTTCTGTCCCCTCCTGCATCAGAAGCGCCCTGGGACCACATTGCCATTCTCCCTCTCCAGGGTTCTTCCTGCCAGCCAAGGTGGGGCAGAGGGGACAGCAGCCAGTCTTGTGGTCATTGCTTGTCTCCTGCTCTGAGTGCCAGGGGGATGGTGTGGGACTCTGGACAAGGTGATAGAGCCATGTGGGTCTGATGGCTACTCCCCCCACTTCATCCTAGAACCACCTCAAATAATTTTTAGAAACAGATTTCAAAGGTCTTGTCATGGTAGAGTGCCTGGGATTAAACACACACTAGTTCTCCTCTGCCCTCATCCCTATTTGATCTTCATGGCTATCTTGCTAGCCTAAAGCCTTCGTCCTGATCTACTGTGACAGGTCAGAACAATTTGTGCTATTTAGGGAAGCAGTGCTGGACCCTTCTGCCACCTTTGTAATTTAATTTGGCCCTGAAACCATTGGCTCAGATGATTAAATCAGCTCTGGAATTATGAAGAATTGGGATTGGCAGTTAAACATGTAATTTTTTTTCGTGGATATTGATGCCATGCTTGTGTACCTTAATGGACCAATCATGAAAATCCTGGTGTTCTTCAGGGCTTCAGAAAGTGGCAGAAAAACTTTGTAACTCAGAGTTCCTCCAGAGCTCTGTTGGTAGAATGTTTCATGAGAATGTTTCATGAGAAGGAAAGTCATCAGGGGTGGCTGGCCTGTTTCTCGTAACTGCATGCTCTCCTAATGAGGAAATTTCCCCGCAGGGGGAACAGGTTTGTGCTGTCTGTCCCGACATGTCCCACCTGAGACAATACAAACTGGCTGGAGGGTGCTGAAATCTGAATGGAACCAAAAAACATCACTCAACAAATGTTCTTTATGTGAAGTCCAAGAATGTCAAAGTGTATGAGAGACTGGAAATGTTTAAGATTTTGATTATCTAATTCAATGTATCTAATGTGGTTTAATGAAGGACATCAAGTCTTACTAGGGAGGCAGAGGAGAAATGCCAAACCAGAACAGAGGCCCTGGAAATAATTGTCTCAAAAATCACAATTCTTTCTTGAGTGATCCCACTTTTTTCACTGCTTTTTTACCCTCTGCAATTCTTTGTATACATGTATATATTTAATTGTTGGAGCTCAGCAATTTCATTAGCAAGAAACACCTGTTCCAGCCCCAGAGGGGAATGTAGGGAGGTAAGCCTATCCACTTCTGAGCTGTGAGAGACTGACTTTCCCGCTCTCATTCAGCTGGCTTAATACCGAAAAAGCATTTTGCAGTTTCTCTAATTTAGGCTACCACCTCAGTATATGTAGGCAATTGAGACAGAGGCTCTGCTCCAGCTATTTCGTGTTGTGTCACAGAGTGATGTCACCTTTCTGCTCTGAGATAATAGGTGCAGAGGTGAAAATTGGCTCTCAAGTTACATGTGTGGGAGGGCTCTTCTTCTGCCAAGGTAAGTGGCAGCTGCCATCCCACTGGGCTTCAGGGCGGTGCAGTACTTGCCTCACGGCATGGTGTAAATAAACATTGAAAACTGAGTCATAGCAGGGGCTGGGAGAAATCCTGGCTCTGGTGTTCAGTGCGTGAGAGCCAACAGACCAGCAGTGGGGAAAGCCACTTTGCTTGTAGGCAAGGGTTTCAGAGTATGGCCATGTCATAGTGGTGGACTTATCATTACAGGGAAGGAGCTCTGCTATCCCACGGGTATCATGGAAAAAGGTATGGCTCAGCCTGAGGAGACGAGACAGACTGCAGCTCTCTTTCCCAGCTCACCTGGCACCATAAGAACAGAGAAGCATTTTATTATTTCTTTTATGTAGTTAAGACTCACCTTCCCACCCACCAGCCTGCCTGGATGCACTTTCATTTGTAGCAGGGATGGATTTAACTGTGAACTGAAGCCTGGCAACTGTTAAATATGAACTGAAAAATTAGGAGAAGCACCTCAAAGTAGGTGAGACACAGATGGGGAAGAACAGAAAACACCCAACGTAACATCATTCAAGTTGTCTGTCTGAGGGAGACAGGGTACATCTCTCTCTGTGATGGCAGACCTATTTTTGGCCCTCCCTAGAAATGAGTGGCTAGGAGTAGTTGGGAACTGGTCAGGTTTTCTGTACTGCCTGAGCTGATGAGTTCCTTCGCCAGCTCATCTAGCAAAGTTACAGTGTAATTGTATTTCACCTACTTTGCCAGTTTTATATATATGAGATGAAACACGTGCCATTTTTTTGTGATTGCTCCCGACTCTTCTTCACCTTTTCCTAAAGGTATTTCCACTTCAAGTATGGAAGGAAAATGACAAGAATACATATTTTCAACAGAGATGCAGACACGGTATCTTAGCTTTTCAAAGGGGCAGATTCACAGTAGAAACAGAAGGGGCAATACTGGGAAAAAACCCTCACTCTCAAAAACACATAAAGAAACTTCATGAGAGTTTATCAATTAAATAAATTCTTTTTTTTCCTAGTTGTCAATGTCTAGTAAACGAAAATTCCCTGAATACTCTCCAGTAACAAAAATAATGTTCCAGTGCTTGAGCCAGGAATGTTCTTTGCATCAATTTTATCCAAATAAGATTCTTAGAATTAATCAGCTCTCTCACAGTAATGCTTCAGTTTGGGATGGCACAGATTAATAATCTGCATCTGATATGAAATAATCTGCAACATATCCCAACCCTGAAACAATCTTTTGGAGTTATTTCTTCAATCATTTGAATGTTTCTCTGCCTTCAGAGAGTTCTGTGCAAAATACCAGTACAGTGAGGGAGAGGAATCTTGAGCACACTGCCAGAAATTAATTTTATCATGATTTTTTTGTTTAGGAGCTGCAAGAACAACATAGCATAACAGAAATGGAAATGTGTTTTCATTTTAACTACTCTGGGATGTTGACTTGCACCTAAACCAGACCTGTGGTATGAATTGTCCAAGCAGAGCACACAGAGAAAGTCATTTGCCACCAGTTTTGGAGGTAAAGGTGGGTTACAGGACACAGTGTGCTGGAGTTTCTGAGGTGCCAGTTGGCTGTGCCCTCCATGCTTTGACAAAGCTAAATGCTAGATGAAGCTGAGGCTCTGCCTCTGCATTATGCCTTTTTAAATCGTTTTTTATACTTAAACTAATTGTCAGGCTGCAAAGATGTTCTTCAGAGATGTACAGGAGGGATGGTAGTGCCTGGGATTGCTGTGGGACTGACTGTGCCAAATGCCACGTACAGGGTTGCTAATATTTGCAGAGGGCCAGAGCCAGTGACCCTCCAGTCTTAATGCACCCCTAGTTCCTACCAGGAGGTATAACATGGGTCCTGGCATAACATTTTTCTGTACACATCCAGCCCTGGAGCTAAATGGGGTCAGAACAGGAACAGAAGGGTGCCTGCTGGGATATGAGCAGTACCATCTTTGGTTGGTGCTTGTAAGCAGGGGTTTTTTATTCTAGATCTCCTCAGTTAATCTTTTCTGCCTTGCTTTTTACTTATTGTTGAACAAATGAGAAATATTTTCACTAGCTCTTATGCTGCCTCTCACTTCTTGTTAATTTTCTCTCATTTTCAGTTCTCTTAGAAAGAATTTTTTCACTACCAGCATCTGAGGGGGGGAAAAATGCAAGGACTTGGAAATCAACTTATTTTGGTTATTTTTTTTTTTTTCCTCCTTTAGCTGGCAAGTTTTGCTAAGGCTGTATTTCTGCTGGACAGTTTATGATCTTCTAAGATCCATGTATATTTTTCCTGAGATGACATCCACCTCCAGAGAAAAAGTAAAAAAGAAATACACAGTCTGTAGCTGCTCACTAAAGAGTAGCCAGCTTTCACTGAAGCCCAGGCAGGAGACCATACGTATCAAAATATATAACTTAAGGAAAACAGGAGTGATTCACTTAGATTTCGACAGCTGTAGGAATGAAAGGTTTCAGAAAGCTTTGTATGCCCTTTTGATTAATTTCTTTTACAGCAGCATGGTGACTACCCTGCAGCAATTTATGCTGTTCTGTTGGTAACAGATCCAAGGAAACCTGCATTCCTACAGATTTAGATTATTGGCTCCCATAGTTTCCCCTGCATGTGTCAGCAGAGTTGTGCCAGGGTCATGGTGTCAGTGGGGTGTTCTGGCTGAGTGTAGGACAATTCCTCTCCATCCTTCACCAGATATGCTCTGCTGCCCCTCTGCCTTCCGCACACTCATGTGTTTCCACAGGCTTTGAGGCATCTCCTTCTCTCTGAGATGTGGTTGAAATTGTCCTTTGGATTAAATGTAATTATGTAGGCACTCACTGACAGATAAGACCGTTTCATACCTCTGTTCTTAGAAAAACAGGATGAGAGAATGTGTCACTGACCAGCAGCAAAAAGCATTTGCATTAAAAACTGAGAACAGCTCTGGGCTGTCAGGAAAGTAATATATGCAGAGTCTGAAATGTAATAGCGGGATATACTCTTCTGCTAAGATTTTTTAATAAACTGTACAAAATAGTAATTTATTATGAAATGGGATTGCACAATCAGGGGGCATCACAAAATACACCCATCAGGCCTGCTAATGCACTCTCTGCAAGGTTTTTTACTGCTTTGCCTCAGTGTCTCTGTGAGGTTCCCATTTTTACTGATACACCCTCTTTTAGTATAAATGTGTATAAGCTATGAGAAAAAGAAAAAGAAAAGAAAAAGAAAAAGAAAGTAAACAAAATAAATTATCATTGCAAAATCAGTTATTTGTCCACTTACATTGGAAAATAACAACACAAATCATTTACAGTGAAGGACACCTCCTCTCTCAACATTTCATTATTGTAAAGGAAGAAATACTAAAGCTTTTAGTGTAACAGATAAACCACAATATTTCCCTCTAGCATCACTCAGGGGAATGGAAGAGAAATTTCGATTGAAACCTCCTCTATAGCTGTCTTCAAAATTTTAGCCAGAATGCTTTAAATTTACCACATTTAAAATTTTTAAAAAGCCACATATTTTACAAGAACCAGCATTACAACCTGAATGCCATATTTGCCTGTGCTAAACAGTACTCTCAACGAGTCTGCCAAACTTCAAGGCAGGTTGATGCAGGCTGTGGTCAGAGGCCTGACTGGTTGGTGGCTGGAGTATAGGAGGAATAGTGGTACATCCATTGCAGCTCCCTAATGAATATTGTGGTTTACTTTTACCTTTCCAACCCAAACCATTCTATGATACTGTGATTTGTGTGTGGCTATTTTCAAACTAGAAAAATGTAATTCAGATTTTGGAAGCCTAAATATTGGTGTGATCTTAAACCTCTTTATAGAAACGTGTTATCGTTTTGATGTCTGGCTGGTTTCAGCCTTATGCAAAACGAAGAGGTTATTCCTGTGCTTGTTTGTGTCTATTGTAGCCTAAAGAAAAGTGTTTGCAAGTAGTCCAGCAAGAAGAATTTGCTGGTCCTGTAATGTCATGGGTAAGAGGGCTGGTCTTGGAGGTTTCTCAGATACCCCTTCAGTTTTTTGCAGACTGTGGGAGAGCTGAGCCTCCTGCATTCTCGCAATGGGGACAGCCCCAGCAACCCACTGGGCAGGAGTTCCAGGTCAGCTGGAGCATCCAGGCTTTCTCTGGC
This sequence comes from Cephalopterus ornatus, assembly GCA_013396775.1. Taxonomy (NCBI): domain Eukaryota; kingdom Metazoa; phylum Chordata; class Aves; order Passeriformes; family Cotingidae; genus Cephalopterus; species Cephalopterus ornatus. The sequence goes on from VZRE01010627.1 coordinate 184,153, forward strand.
TGCTCTGTGCTGGCTCAGAGCTGGCTGCTCTGGCTGTGAAGGCTGCCTGGAGCTGCCCTCACCTTTAGGTGCAGAGCACGCAAAGAAAACTTGGACACATGGGTTTTCTCTTTAGTTCAAAGTGATTGTTTAGAGAAGTGGGTGTTTTAGAAAAGCCCTTTTTTGACATGACAGCCTTTTAATATAAGAAAAAAAAAAGTGTGTATCTCTATCTCCTTTAGCCTCTAAGAGCAGCCTTGTTCTGGCAGCTTTGTGGTTGATTGTAGTGCTGAGCAGCTCTAAGGAAATGAGAAGAGAGAGGAGACCACAAGGTACCCAAATACCAAGGGAGAGGGTGGCTATGTGGGGTTACCTTATTAAAAGATGGAAAAAAACAATAGGAAATTCTACCTGGATCAAGCCCAACTTTGAAATTTGGACACAAGTGAGGGCGTTTCCCTGAAATGGAAGCAGAAGATAAATGTGTTGCTCTGTGTCCAGCAAAACACACTGTCTTCCCAGAAAGAAGCTGTTTGTTTTCAGGCGCTTGACATCAAGTCAAAGGAAGTAAAATACTTGATTTGCAGAACTGCTGGTGTACGAACAGCCCAAGGCTTTGGGCATCCATCCAGGGGTGCTGGAAATCAACATCTAACTCCCATCAGTGCCTTAGGGAAAACAGACCTCAGAATTTGGTAAGCTTACAAGACTGACTTTTCAGAAAAAAAATGCCTTTGGATATATTTGTTTCTCTCTCATCTGTAACTTATGCTGTGGGACACTATAAAAGTTAAACAAGCTGTTATTCTTGTGGTACCCTCTGGTTTAGAAAACAGAATTAAAGTGATATCTTTGAAAATGACAATAGGAAAATGGAAACAAGGGTCACCTTTAGGTAACCTGAAAGCATAGAAAGAATGGTCAGAGATCCCAGTATCACAACTTCTACTGCACAGACACAATAAAAACCAGTTTCGGTATGTCTTAATTTCCTGCACAAAAGCCACAGGACTGTCTGATAAGCAGACATGCTCATTAAGGATTAGCTTCACTACTTGAAGTTTCTTAGGGGAATCATTAGAAAAATGTGCTTACCTTGATCCTCAAGGAAAGCACCAGAATGGTATTGTCCAAAATCACCACCTAAGCAGTGATGATTTTTTAAGTGTTTTAGAACAGTTTGAGAAAAGGCATATTTCAAGCAATGCTGGGAGCTGATTGTTGCTTTGGTGGGGATGAATTGGAACTTAAGAGTCATTTGTGTTAAATTAAAAAAACAAAAAGCTCTTAAAAGTATTGAATTGGCTAGTCTCTCTGTTTATTATCTCTGGGCTCAAGCAATAAAAATATCTGCTCTATTCCTGCTCCCTAGTTGCAGGCAAAGTGGTTTTCAGTAGGCTGAAAGGGCAGTAATGCTACTCTTTTCCTGTAGTCACCTCCCTCGTAGCCTTAGAGGGGCATCCAGCACACAGACCAGCCAGATAGCAACATGATTAATCCGTAAAATGAACACAAGCCATGTACTCACATCCTGATCTGCCACCCCATAGAACCTGTCCAGTTGGGACTTTTGTTTGCAGCCTAGGTCTGTTCACTGCAGATGTTTTCTGAAACTGGATGTGCTCCCTTTACAGTGGTGCTGTGCAAGAGTGGTCTCTCTTAGTCATGGGCATGCTGTAGGGCTCTCAGAGATGTAGCTGCAATGAGCTCTCCATACAGTGACCCATAGACTTTGAGCAGCTCTATCAGATCTGCAAATCTTTATGCAAAACATTCAAGTGACACTTGAGCCTGCAGATGCTCCGAGAGATTTTCCATTAAGGAAAAAATATCATGTGGCTTGTTTTGTTTGTGGGTGTTTAATCACTATTTTGATAAATTTCTGTTAGTCAGCAAGCTGATCCTGCAATAAGCTGATCTGTGAGCTTTTTAAAAGAATACTTAACAATTTAATGTGCCAGTTTGCACCAAGTTCTCTCAGCCAGCCTTTGATTGTGCCATCCACTCATATTGTTCTGCCAAACGTACTTGCAATCCAGTCCTATAATCAGGAGCCTGAAAAGAGCGGCTTCACTCCATTTCCACAGCATATGTCATCCCAGAGCTACTGCATCACCATTCTCCAAATACCGGACTTCATTTCTCCCCATGCCAAGTCAGATAGAAAACTCAGGAAAGGAAAAGGTCATCCACACAGAAAATGTGACATTTATAAAAATAGACAGATTGGAAGAGGATTTGCTATTTAAGACAGACACAATTACAGTAGCTTTGCCCCTCCAGTCTCAAGCGAGTGTGACTTTGCCAGAGGAACTGGGAAGTGGATGTAAGGACAGTGGCTCCAGTCACAGTAAAACAAGCCCACTTTCCAAGTGCCGTAAGGGTTGACACCACTGGTTTGCAGTCCATTTCATGGGTTGTATCAGTAACACCTGGAAGACTCACTGGACAGGTTAGCAGCTCCATGAAACCCAGCTAAATAAAACCACTCTCTCTTAAATACAGCTGGTGAAGGAAGGATCACAACAGAGCAAAATCTCTGGGCACATTTAATGGGAAGCACTTGATACTCCAGAGTCCTACCAAGAGCAGCAGCATTCAGCATGTGACTGTAAGAGTGTAGGTGTGTGTGAGAGACAGGAACAAGATTGTGGGGGACCACTGGAAGAAGATACTGCTTTTCTTCCAATTATTATTTTTGATCCATCTGGTGTTTAAACCAGCCTTGCCAAGTCATAAGAAAAAGATCTTCTCTTCAGCAGTATTTCTGTGAGTCCCCGTTGATTTATGTTCAAGGATCATTAGGGAAGTATCTGGAAAGGAAACAGCCCTTTCAGGGTCAGGAAAAGCCTCACAACTTTCCATTTCTTATGCTATGTGAAAAGCAATCCAAAGTTTATAGGGTCAGTCATCCACTCTGACTGCACTGCTACTAAAAGGAACTGAGAATATTCTTTTCTTAAAATATTATATTATTCAAGTTGGTCAGATCTCAGTAGGGTCAGGAAAATCTAAAAAGTCTGCATAGGTAAAATGCAAGTTCTAAATATAATACAGATAATTAAGCAAATTAAGCATATGCCTAGTGTTTATTTTTTGCCATATTAAAATTTTGTCTAAGCTGACATATATTGATCAGCCCATCTCAGGAACACATTTTGTTATGCAGTGTGGAAATTCAGGTTGGAACAAATGATGATATTTTATATAAATCCATGAGTTGAAATTTAATTTTCTAAAAAATAATTGCCTGTTTCTGAAGACTATTATAGCAATTATCTGGGGACAGTTTTTACTTTAAAGAGTTTGTCCAAGGGTTTTTTCAGAATTTTATAAACAATCATTACTGAAGAACTATATCAAATCTGTGGGGAGGCATAATTAAGTTCATGATACAAAAAATAGTGGAAACATCCATCTCTAAAGAGTCAATATTTCAAAACTTCTAGTTTGTCCATCTGACTAAAGTCATCTTCAGAAAAGGTTTTGGCTTTTTTTCTCACCTTTGAATAAAGACTTCTAACATACTTTTAAATTCTATGAATTGTTTAAACTACGAAAAAGAAATTATGGGAGTGGGTCAGTCTTTACTGTGCTGCTCTTTCCCAAACTGTAGGGCTTTCGTTTTTCTGTCTCCTAGGGTATGTTTTAATATCCTCATACACTATGCATAAGTTTATATTAATGTGAGATTTCAGGGGGATTGTCTGTAAACAGTGATTTCCTTATTCCTTCATTAAAGCTTCCAGGTAGAAAAGGGAATTTGAAGCATTTTGCACAACTGGAATATAATTTCAGGTTCTCCACAGCTAGTTTTAGAATCTGAAGTTGTACAAAATACAACCCTTGGTCCCCAAAAGGCCGGTTCTGACCACAATCACTAATTTTCTCTTCCAGAAGGAACAGGGTGGCTGTTCCAGGTAGATCCAGTGCAAAAGCTGAGACAATGGCAATGATGTGCTTTATGCAGATGCAGAACAGTGGGGTGCATTTGAGGATGCTCTCAGCCTGAATCAAAACCTCCAGATATGGTGCCTAACATCTTACCTTCTCCAGACAGCCCAGATCTCTAAACAGCCTGGGGCAGGGAGGGCAGGAGGAATGTGCTCTCTTTGGTGCAGGATCTTCCACTGGGCAGGCAACAAGCACTGCCTGTGTCTCCTCCAGCTGTGAGTTTGCTGCATGGGCAAACTAGGACTTATAGGCTATTTGCTTAGGGCAGCAGCAACATGTTGGTTTTGAAATGGGCTTTCTTTGGGTTTCTTTGTGCCCACATATAACACAGAAAAAACAAAGTGTTATTTTTTTTCCCTAGAGTTTTTTTTTTGCATGTGTGTTTCAGCGTGCAAGCATATCTATTTAATCTGGATGATTTAAGACTGACAGGTTGCATTACAAAGAACATGCTTAGTCTCATCTCATGCATAACATCTGTACGAGAAAATCTGCCAGTGCATCATTACAAATGTTGCTCCAAGATAAATGCAGAGGTGGAGGTCTCAGAGGAGAGGCTGTTTATTTGACTGTGTGGGGATCACTCCTTGGCACCTTTTGGCTGAAAAATGTAAGTGCTGGAGTATGCCTGGTTTCTCTACAGGGACGGAAATAGTAGGTGAGAAGCAGATCCTGCTTTGGAACCAAAGGAATTTCTGATGGAGGAGCTAGAAGCTGATGTCACTGGGGGAAAACCCATGCAAACACACCCACTCGATGCCTATGCACAAAGAGCAACCTCTCTTAAGGGGAATGGAGGGGAACAGTGCAAGTGGCATTTTGATCAGAGATACTGTACCCTGTGCTGTGGGCTTAACTTTGGAAGGACTGAAAATGTCCTGCTAAGAGGAAAGTCTCTGTTTAGATTGGATCTGTCACAACTGAACAAGCAGCAGACTGGTGCTCTTCAAGGAAAAATATAGCCTGTGGGTGGTTAAGCTCCTCTGAAGGAGTGAAGGAATGAAAAGAAAATTTATAAAGGTATTACCTGGGAGAGAGACAAAAGGGACATATATTCCTGCAGCAAAAATAAACTCATAATAGATTAAAGTGGGAATTTATTGTCACAGTTTTAGGGAAAGTATGATCAGTAATATTTGGGTATTAAAACACCTGTGAGCAACAAGAAGCTTATCAAGGAATACCGCAAAGAGTCAAATGTAGCTAGGAAAAAACCATGATGTTGAAGGCATTTCAGTTAAGAATTGTTGCTAGAAAGGGTTTCTCTTCTTAGTGCTTATGTAAAATGGATAAATAGCACTGGCTTCTGCCAGATATTGGGTAATTTTATTTTCTTTTCCACATTCATTATGTTACTGGCTTGTAATGTGCAATGCCACCTTTTCTTCTGGATAGTAAATGGCTCTGAGCTTTGTTCCCAGCTGTTGTTTGAAGTTTCCAGAGTTGAAAGGAATTCCTGTCCTATTACAACAGAATTTGGAGTTCTCTGGTATTGTCCTTTAATTTTCGGTAGTTGGGGGTGGTGGGAGGCTTTGTCTTACAGTTAGTGCAAACACAACTTGAGTGTGTCCATACAAGTCCTGAAAAGATTTACAGAAATATTAATTTTTCTGTTCACTAATAATAGGAGTAGTTAATTTCCTCTTATAGATGTTGTCTGCTGTTCTCCAGCACCCCAAGATGGGATTCCTTTTTAAAATGAAGCAGGTGAGGGAACTTCCCTTGTTTCTTCTGGGACTGTGTGGTGCACAAATGTAGAAGAAATTTCTTCCCACTTAAGCCAGGTCAACTCCACTGATACTCTGGACCTATCCACAGGTAAGAATCAGGCCTACCATGTGTGATACTTTCTAAAAGGAATATAAACATCAGAGATCTGCTAAAATATAGTGAGACCTGGGGCTGGCAGGTAAGCCAACAGCAATAAATTCCTGCAGGACTACCAAAGTCCCTAGAAGAATATTGCTGTTGGTCTCTGCAATGCCTGCACTGGTTGAAATTTCTCAGTAAACTAGCTCTTAATTTGTAGCCTAGAATTAAGGTGCTGAAATCAAAATTCCTTTTACAGTATAATCCACTGATGACTGTGCAGAATTACTGAACCCAGTGTGTATTTTTAAAGTGAATTTCCTGTGTGTATTTCTCATTTTTAGTATGCATTAGTTGAGCATTTGATAAATGGAGGATTTTCCATTTTCCACCGATATATTTTCCCTGCAAAATAAGTATTTAAATGTAATGCTTTTGAATTCCTATCACAACAGTTTTCTCTGTCTTAATGCTGATACGAAATTTAATTTGCCTTGTACAGCCTTCCACTAAGCCATGATAAAAACTTATTTAAATAAAGTGGATATCATCTCCTTGGAATTGTGAATGCCTTCTTCTTGGTAGGCAGAGGTGAGTATATAGTTTCTTTTCAGCCACCTCTAGAGGTAATAGGAACAACTTTCAATTAATTGCAACTCTCTCGGCGAATCTGATCTTTCTAGCCAAGCCAAGACTGCACAATAGTCTCTGCTAAAGCTGGTGCTGTGGAAAATTGCAGAGAAAACACATAAATTGGTTGTTAATTGTATGCTTGATTGGTTAAAGAGTTTGTGATATTGTGCACCGCTCCTATTATTTTAGGAAGGGAGACAAAAAACATAGGACTTGTGTATATTATGGTAGTTTCCAGGAAGCTTAGAAGGATGACTTGAAAGGGGAAACACCCAGCCAAACACTGACACATCCCTGCTCTGTTTAAAGTTCTTAATCTGTCATACATATATCAAACTGATCTGGGGTAACTGATATGTTAATTTTTCTACTACAAATATGCCAGGAATCTGTGTAAGCGATTAATACAAAAGCTATATGATTTTTTTTTGCACTGTTGGAGGAGCAGATTACATAATGATCCCAAACCACGAAATCCTTGCATTTTGACAGTCATCTAGCAGTGGGCCTTGCCATGCTAGTTAAACACATATGGTAAATCGTGTGGTGACCCTATCAGCATTCAAAGTGCCAAAAGAAGCTGCATGTGGGGGAAAGAGATTCTATCTTTTTGTACCCTTTGTAGTACATCTATTTTTAAAACCTCACAGAGGACTTTGCCCCTGTCCTCTTCAGAGCACGTACATATCAGCACTGCTTGTCACTTTTATTTTCCTCTGACTAGAGTAACTCGTAGAGGGAATTCAAGAAGTAAGCAGACAGCCAACATGACATGAGCACTGTCAGGGTCTGATGGCAAGCAGTTTCAAGCCATGCTTGGAAACAGAATCAGTTTTATTTCCTCCTCCCTCAGTTTCCCTTTTCCTCTTTTTTCTTTTTCCTTCCCTTCTCTTCCCTATTTTTATTTTTTTTTTTTTGGTAAGACTCCGCAATTCTGCCCGGCATTGTGTTAGGGAAATTTCCAAAATCACGATATGCTGGAGAAAGCCAAGAGAGGTGAGGCAGAAGCACACTGAAACCGCTGAGAAGATGAGGTCGTGTCCAACCCTGTAAAGGGCAGGGGTTCTGGCCTGAAAAGGGTGGCTTTGGGGCAGCAACTACTCTGCAGCCCAAGCACACAGTGAGGAGTAATGGAGTTGATCCACCACTTTGTTCTGCCTGTTTGATGCCCTTGCAGATGCCACTGAAACCCACAGCTGAATAGGAGTAGCCCCTGAATGAGCTGCCAGGCTGAGATGCAAAGGCAATGCAAACTGGAGTTTATCCAGGGTGAGATACTGAATGATGATCACAAGTTAATTTGGTGAGAGGACATGGGTCCTTCCAGCCATTGGATATCAAAGAGGGTATTACACTGGCAGGTTTAAATGTCTATAATTGTATGGAGAGACATGAGCAAATGGCAGCCAAACAGGAAGCTCTGGGCACATTTTATTGTGTGCCAGGGCTGTTTCTCTGCACCTGTCTGAGCCATTCTCACAATTTCTGCTCCCTTGGTTTGGCATTTCATGCCTCCTCACTACAGATATGTCTCTCCCTGGTCACAGTGCATGCCTTCCCTAGGCACAGCCAGCTCCAGTGGCATTTCCCTTCTCTCCTGGCTGGCTCCCAATCAGACCCACTGTGTGTGCACACACCCAGAGCAGGAGGCATTTTTGCTTCTAATCTCTGTGCAGACAGTGCCCAGTTGCTCTGTTTGAGCACTGTGGGGAATACACAAGCACAGCCGTCAGCTTTAACACAGCTGGTGCTTGCTGAGAAGTCAAAGCCTGGTCCTGGGTGTTTGAGTAGGTAAAGAAGAATTTGGCACCCACTGCAATCCTTGTCTCTCTTATCCTGTCTCATGGAAAAGCCACATCCACTCCTTGCAGACTATTTCCTCTTCTGAGAAACTGCTTCATTTGGGGTTATCTGGGAGGAAGCAGATCCTGCTCCTCTTGCTTTCTTGCCCACCCATTTCATCCTAGCATCGAAAGATGGACAATGTGAGATCAAATGCTTTCAAGAGAATGGGAAGATGAATGCCTCCTTGTACAGCCTGTGCGCTTTTTTAGGACATGTCACTGCCTTCGTCAAACCAAACAGTGAGAAAGAACACCGGGGTTTGTAATCGTTTTCAGAGAAAGTCCCAAGTAGTGATTTTTAACTGAACCCAGCCAGCCTGGTTACATTTCACCGTAACAGCTGGGAGGTGAGGTTCTGGCTGGGCTGAGGCCAGGAGGGTATGGTGTCTACACTCTTTATTTTAGTTAATTATCTTTAATGCAACAATAGAAACTTTTATTTAGGAGAGCAAGGCCTGGGCTATGAAATGCCCCAGATCTTTAGTTCAGCCCCAGCCTCTGCCTGCCTCCTTTGTTCTCATGGAGAAAGGCTGCACACCCCATTCTGGCTGCAGAGGGGCTACACATCAAGTAATGCAGCTGAAGGGAGAAATCCGAGGGATTGCAGGTTGTGATAGTCCCGAACAGCTTCCTAAGGCCCCTGGATGGGGACAACCTAAGCTGGCAGTGGAGAGCAGATGAGTCTGGGTGGCTGCAGCAGTGTGGGGTGTGCAGGCACACGTATCCCGGCATGGTGGTGTGGGCTAACTTCTCACACCTGCCTCAGTAACAGTGGCATAAGGCAAGAATCTAACCTGGAGGCAGGCAGCCTTCATACTGTTGCCTATTCTTGTCTATGAAGAGGCCAGAAAGACCCTCAAATGTGAATATATGAAATATTGCAATTAAGATGTGCTCTTCAGCTACCTAATTCTACTGCTTATGAGTTGTTTACAGAGTATTTCTTTCCTTTCCTTGGTCATGTGGTTTAGCCTTAACGTCTTTTTTTTTCCCTGCCTTGCATCTCCTGGCTACCTCTCCAAATTGTGATGAGCTTTAAACACTTGCTTAGCCATCCTTGACGCTGAGCTAGGCTTTTTTCGTCTATCTTAACAGTCTTTTCTCCTTTGACAGCAAGGTTATATACTTTCTCACACTGTCAAGTATATGATCCTCGTCTCTGAACTGCTCAGCAAATATTTCACATTGCCATCAAGCCTAATGGTGCTTATGAGCTGGGTTTTTTACATTTAATTTTAGTAATCTCCCTCTGTTTCTGCACTCGAAGCTGCAAGCTTCCAGGCTGTGGTCGGGGGGAAAAAAAAAAGTCATTAATTTTATAGGCTCTGAATAACTATGTTTGCTGAGGTTGTACCAGTAAAAGCAAAATAACCTCCATTGCAGAAATTAATCTGGGCTCTCCATACAAATAGCTGTATAATGTACCCAGACTTGGAAACTTACCCTGTGGCTCTGCTTTCTCTGGTCCACTTGATTGTGAAAATGTAGTGGATTCCTGCTCCAGGAATAAAAACCTCAGCATCCCAGTGCTGTGACATGGCTGCTTGCTGGGGTTCAGCAGCCACCTATGCTGGCTTCTGGAGAGCTCAGCTTTGAAGGAGATCATCTGACTTTCTTGCTGTGGTTGAAGGAAGACAGTAACACAAACCTTCGTCAGTGGCAAACAGGAAGGTAAAAACTTGTCAATGACTCATGTTGAAAATTAATATTTCTTCCATAGGTTAGAGGAAGGGATCATAAGGAAGATGGATGTCCAGGGTATGTTGATCTGAGCATGATCCATACCAGCACACTCCCCCACATCCCACGGGAATACATGGTGGCCTAATCCAGCAGAATATGCAAGCAGACTTCAGTGTTGGCATGTTCACCTGTGTTGGCGCTATAGGTTAAAGGGCACCTCTCAGGCACAAAGATAAACCAGGGACAGAGTGATCAGGTCCTTCTGGAAGGAGAACGTGGTAGGTGAAATTCAGGGAAAATGGAGAACCTGAATATGTCAGAACTGTGATCAGGCTGTGATTCATTCCCCAATTAAGTTTACCGAAGTGCAAGTTGCTGAATAAAAAGAAAAAAAAAACCAAAACTTTTTGTAAGGTATATTAAAAACTATATTTTGGCCAGACACATTCCTTGAGCTAACTCACTATGTGACTGCCAAAAGAGAGAGAAAAACATGACTAAGGAGAGACACAGTGGCAACAGGATTTGAATATAGCCTCCTTGCAGACTGGCTTCTCTTGAGTAAGGAACACTCAACCTCAGAGAATTTGTGATGTTCTTGCTATTACGATGTTTAAAATGGCAATTGTCCCCCATCTTTTCTCATTCATGTGTTCCATTTTGCTTAATGGAGAGCAAATTTCAAACAGCAATTCCCTCACATCACTTGAATGAGGTTCGAAGTGATGTATAAATCATGGATTTGTGATTAATTCTCATGCTATCACATGACTATTCAAGCTTACATCCCTGTAGAGAGGAGGTATTGTAAGAAGAAATAGCATAAATGTGGCCAGATCACTGAAGATGTCTATTGTCCTTATCCATGAACTACATGGAATTAATTCCTGGGGCATCGTGCTTTCTTTGCTGTATTACAAACGCAAAGGTCAAATCTTAATATGGAAGGTCTTGAAATTTCCTATAGGAAAGATTCTGTTTCAGACCAGTAGAGGGAGAAAGCAGGCCAAAGACATAAATTAGAGGTTTTCATGAAGATTTACTGGGGGGGAAAAATATTCAATTTATCTCCATACTTAGAGTGCAAGAACTGTTACTTGGGTTGCTGCTGGGTTCTTTGCTGATACTCTTTATTACTCCATTCATTTAAAAGGTAATGAATACTAGGTATATGCTATATTTTTCTGACAAGGGAAAAAAAGAACAATTTAATTTGAGAAGCAGATTCTTAGTAGTCAGAGCTGAAAAATACACTCGAATATTTGGCAAAGTAAAAAGAAACTATTTTTGCACATGTGAAATGCTTGCTGCAACTCAAGCAGGTTAATCTTCTGAATGTGTAAGGTGTAATGTCACAGAATACCATTCAAAAATCTTCAAAATAATAAAACATAATAATAAGCAAAATTATATGTGTAGTAACTTACAAATTTTGGAAAGCAACTGAAGTTGTCACTTTCATCCGTAATAGATTTGGTACAGCATAGGCAGAGAGGGGCAGAATAATTTGCACATTCAGACCCTACAAGACAAGGAATAGGCATTCAGGAGAAGAACTACCAAAGTAATCACACCCAGAGAATAATGAGGTTGTCTGAGACTCACCTTGTCAGTGCCACTGTTTCAAATGTAGTCGTTCTGATACAGATTTAGGTATCATTCTCATGGCACAGTCTATTCTCATTTTCTTGTAGAAAAGGATGTGACTGCCATTTCCAGTGTAGAGTGTATTCTCTCCTTCCCTTGGTGTCTGTGTCTGCAAAGTGTCTGGGTCTGATTGCATTTACTTTAAAATGCAAATTATATCAAACATTAAGACAAAGTTGAAGCCAGCAGCAGAAAGCTGGTAGTTTTTGACTGTGTGGCTCTCTCAGCATTGGCTTCACTGATAAGCAAGATAAGCTTCAGAGGAAGGGTCAGCCTTGATATCTACTCCAGAGCCTCAAGGACCTGGGTCATTACGGACCTGGAAGAAAGGAATGAGATGCTGAGCTTCCCACTCCAATCTGTGCAACATGGTCATACCAGGGCTACCTCAGGCTGCAGAGCTGCACTGCAGTGTCCTGCTGCTGTTGGAATTTCTGTAACAAGGCCAGAATATTGTTCACTGCTTTGAGATGGATTCTCTCAGTCAAAAAGAGATCCTGTGATTTTGCAGTAGAATGGAAGGGAGGAATCAAGGTTTGCTCTGAAACAATGATATGACCTCTCCAAAAATGACTTGTGACTCCTGTGAAATGAAAGTTTGTTGCTGCTGAGAGCTCTTGGAAATGTTTTTAGGGACTTTTTTCTTCCTGTACATCTTTACAATTTTGTCTTTCGTGAGTTCAGCTTCTGCTGGATGAACTCAACCTGTACCTAAACTGTTTCGTTGTTGCTTTTTTCTCGTATTGCTGAAGTCAGCCTTTAACATGACTCTTAATAACAAATTTAAGTAATCCTATATGTGAGTGGTAGTCCTGCAAAGTAACACACAAGTTATGTCACAACATAGTCACACAAAGGAAGTTTGAAAGGCGTGAGTTTTTCTGCCTAAGGGAATTACTGACTGTAGTCTCTGTCATCACTTATTATAACAGAGCCATCTCTCTTAACATATTGGGTACAGTATAAGCAGAGATTGGAAAGTGAAATTGGATGTTACATGATTTGTATCTGTTAGTGCCTTTAAAGAGGCACTGATTGAGTCTGGAAAGACAACTAATTAGTGTGTGTTTCTATACTCAAGGGCTATGTTGATGGTCCTTGTGGGTCCCTTCCAACTCAAAATATTCTGTGATTCTGTGATTGTGTCTTGGTTAAGGTGCCATATTAACCACAAACTATTGGGAAAACATTTAAAAGGCTTTAGTAGATTCCATGAAATCTACTGACATTTCTTTATCTGAACGGCAGGATCTATGAGCTAGAGTTAGTTAATGCTCCAGGTAAGATTAGGAGAATGGATTCTTCCATTAACAACTGAACACAGTATGCCAATAATAAATTCGTACTTCATTTCTAATTCTGCCTTTCCCTGAGCTCCTGAGGTTTGAGATACCAGCTTCTATGAGTGTGTATACCTGGTCCTCTATAATTTTCTCAGTAAGTAGGAAAGGATGTTGAGGCCTTGGAGCTGATCACTGAAGCTGGTGCTAATGTCCTGCTCCTGAACTACACTTGCTCAACAAACTGAAGGAATTTTATTATTCATGCAGCTGGTAAAACCCTATGTATTCCTGTCTTGCTCCTTATCAAGAGTTCATCCTTATCCTCACTATCTTCCATCCAGAGAATCTCACATCAAAGATAAAGTTGTGTCTGGGGGCTACAGGGATCCTGAATTTTCTCAACTTATCCCTTTGCATTCCCCTTCATTTCTGCACTGGTAAAATAACCCTTTCCACCAAGTGAAGCGCCTTGATAATGCCTTCAAAGATAGAGTACTTTTAAATTGTTTGGTACTTGATATGGAGATTTTTTTATATATTTATGCATCCAGTAGAGCTAAGATTAAATTGCAAGAAAGGGCCATATAGGCACAAGTGAAACAAATGAACCTCAGATATAAAATCTGAAGTCCTACAGCAATATTGGCTCGACAATTTATTTGCTATTCTGTCTGAGGGTTTGGTTTTCTTGGAAAGAATTATAGCTTGCAGTAAAGCTATTTACGTCAAGTACATCAACTGGGTATTAAATGTGTAACTGAATCTATTCCCGTTAATGTTGTTTAATATAGACCATCGAATGGTTTAGAAGTAATGAAGTCACATAATGCTCATGGTATACAAATGCTGGATCCCCACTAATAGTTGCTGTGGAAACATTGTCTCTTCTGCTACAGCAGTACATAATCATAGTGGGTTTATTTTTTCAAGGATCATATATCCCACCTGGATAACCAGCCTGTCAGCCCTCCCAGGCCCTGCTGCAGGGGTTATGGGCATCTTTCCTGATACAGAGCTGCTTTTCAGTGAATAGTCAATGCATCAGAATAATCCCTCATAAGAATGACCACAAGAAAACAACTGAGGGCTTCCAAAGTGAATGTCATAGGGTTGGTTTTATTTTTTTGGGGTTTTTTTTATCAAAAGGGTTGTTGGATTAAGACTTCGTGCCAGAGCTTTCTGTTCCTGGCATCACAGACAGCCTGGGCACAAGAAGACTAACTATTCTCTGTGCTAGACCCTATTTCAGTACAAATTATCTGTGATCGTTTTAATGACTTTGTTAATGATTCACAGATATCTTATATGCACTATTTACTCATCTTTCTTCATTACCCCACGCCCTACAGCGGAGATGCCACCAAGGAGAACAATAATAATTGGTACCCGTAGGAAAATGAACAGTTTGAGCTGTGCAATTAGAGACCAGTCTCTCCCCTTAAATACTTAATTAATAGATGTGGGTATTTTAGTTTTTTAAAATTCCAATGACTGTATTTTTATACATTCATGAGGAACTTGCATAAAGAAATGAGGCTAGGTATATAAATATTTGTCTGGAGTGACACACCCTGTTGGTCTGAGAGCTGAGAGTTTCAGAGCTGAGCAGGGAAAGAAGATATATGTAATCTGGTCCTGGGTCTATTGGAGGGCTGGTGTTCGCCCGTTTGCAAACTGGAAAGGTGGTTCTCGTAGGAATTACAAAAATGAGTAATCCCTGAAGTCTAGTTGTTGTTCATTTGGGCAGGGTGGAAGGAGGTAAGGAATAAGTCTTGCAGGGCTGATGCTGCTCTTGCAGAAGCGTGCATCCATGTGGTGCCTACAGCCCTCCACGAGGACAGGCCAAGGTGAAGTAAGTGACACGGTCCTGTCAGACACAATACTTTTAAAACAAGATTTAAAAGTAAAATGCCTGCTGTCAGGTCCCAAGGCAGATATTTAAAAAAAAAAAATTATGTGGATTTGGGACAATCCCTAGAGGATTTGATTTGCATGAAACCACACAGTCATTTCTGCAGCTTGTGACAGATATAATCCTTCTCCAGTACATCCCATGCTCTTTTGGGGGTAAATTAAATAAGAAGAATTTTGCTTTGTGTGTGAGAAAACACCAAGGAACAAACTGATTATAGAAAATCCAGGGAGAGGAATTAAAGCATTCATGGGGTAAGCTCTTTGAAACAAGCACAGTGTATTTTCTATGGGCTTGTACAGAACAAGCTCAAAGGGTACTGAGGATAATCAAGGCATGTGATAGGTTGTGCAAGAATATGTCAAACAATAACATGATTAGATGTGCCAGCATCCAACACATCTACTTTCACAATACTTCAACTCAGTTCTTTTCTGGAAAGGGCTGCTGGCAGGTAGCTTTCTTTCAATTGCCATGACTATTGCTGCTATGAATTTGTCTCTAAGCTTTGGGTTTGGGAACAGAGAAACTACCTTTCTGAAAGAGTCATCACGGAAATAGCTCTTGCTCGATAATTTTTTAATGTCCATCTCTGCTAGATGCATTGTGGAGGAAAGTTCCTGAGAATATCTGTTACTACTGTGCCTGGGTAAATCTTACCAGTCAGTGTATCTAATTAATATGGTCTGCTTCCTTGGCTCAGAAATATTCATGAACTAGCTTGTGTCATTTGCAAAGAACTTGCCTCACTGTCAACAGATATTTCTGCTGTTCACAACATCCATTTTTTCCTCAGCTGTGTGCTACTGATTCTGAACAGATGAATATCACAGAAGAAGGTACTTGGGTGTAAGATGGCTGCATAAAAGTTTTGTAAATGTGGATGAAATTGTACCTTTTCTATCAAATGGTGCAATTGGAATGGAAAAGTTGAGTTTTCTCTTTGGCTCAGAAGTGGTTAAATCCTATATCCCCAAATAATTGGTTGGAAAATTCTGCTGAGCTGGTTGTTGACCTCATTTCCATGCAGAAATTACTGTCAGGATTAGGGTTTCTTTCAAAAAAAAGAATTTCTCAAAACTACTCTATTCAGGACGTACTAAAATATAAGAAGTTAATATAAAGTATTTTAATTTTGACTAATCTTGCTTAAAGGAATTCACTGGTTTTGTACTGCCTAGGATTTTTAAGACTCTGTTCATGAGGATTTGTTAATTATTGCTGTGCTTTTGCTTGTAAAATATAAGCATAGAATTATATAAAGTATACTTATGCATCTGAGGACAATTTGTCTGTATAGAGTTATAATAAGGGGCAGAAAAGCTTTTGACACTATCACCTACATTTGCCACCTTTAGCCCAAGGCAGTTGGGTTGATGACAGCTTCTAAAACTTAAATTTTTATAATTTCAAATAATGAAAAAGCACAATTTATCTCAATAAGGAAAGTATTTAATAGGTCTTTCTATGAAAAACAACCTACTGTAGTCTTGTAGTCTGGCTCTAGGTATAAGAGGCATTAAGTAAAAGTCATGTTTAAAAGCAAAAGAAAAATTTGTGATGGTGCTAAAGAATTGAACCAACAAACACAAAAGAGAGCTGCAGGCATAATAGTTTTAGATGGGTTTGTTTTAAACCCAAAATTTCACAGCCATCTGTTGATTCTGGTACAAAGAAATCAAATGAGGCTGAAAGAAAATACCACTGAACACAAAAGATCAAGAGCTAAGCCAACACTCACTCCTGTTTATTCAATGCTTGAATCTGTGAAGTCAAAACTGATTTAATGCAAGCATTTTCCTGTTTAGCTGGAGACTTCCATGGTTTTTCTTATTCCTCCCCTGGGCATCACACAGCTTTTTCACCTTTTTTTTTAATTTGTAAAGAAGAGAGCAGAGCTGAGCCACACTAAAGGTGCTACCACATCCTCAGCACCACTTTGCACAGGTCACAAATACAACTCTAAAGAAAAGCTTCAGTAAACCATATCTCTCCTGCAACTGCTTGTCCTCAGACTGATGAGCAAGAGGGAGTTATTGCATGAAAGGTGGGGAAAATGGTTGATACAAAAAAGTTAAACAAACAAGCTAAAAAAACCCCCGAGGATGAAGGACACTCGCTGCATGTGCTTCAGCCACTGTCACAAAATGAAGTGAAAGGAAATTGAAGAATTCATCACACCTTTTTAAGAATTTTCTTTTTAGTTGCAGAAATGAGTGGCCATTTACTTGCAGTTAAATCTTGTCCCCACCCATATGCATTTGGTGGCAGGCATAAGTGAAGAGCCTTTATTTCTCTGCATGCAGCTTCTTCTGCAGACACCTTCAAGCTTGCATTTATGCACCCTGAATTAATAAGGAAATATGTATTAGCAGTGGTACAGTCCAGCAGCATGTTCTCTTCTGCAATTTATTCCCATTTTGATTTTTCCCATTACTCTTTCCAGTAATGATGGGTAGCTTTTACCATATACCATAATGTTTTTTTCTCTACCATCTCTCTTACTAACTCATATTCCTGTTGTTACCTTTTCATTGACCACAAAACCATCACCGCCACAAAAAGAAAAAAAATCTCACCCTTGCTTTCCCTCCACAGATCATAACAAATAATTTTTACTGTCAGTTTCAGTTTGTCTGCTAGTGTTTCTATCCCAGTTGTGAGACTCTGGTAAGTTTGTTTCTTTTCAAGGTGTTATCTTGCCTAAGTTCTGCTGCTGCCAGTTAAATAGCAAAACTTCCTCAAGCTGTCTCCCTTGCTAGTGTAGGTTTATAACCCTAATTCAGTCTTCTTTCAGCTTTCGTTTTTCTCTTTTCACACTTAGCATTTGTCAGAGCTCCTGCATGCATTGTGAGGGAACCTGCCTGTCGAAATCTCCAAAGAAAAGTCATGGCAAGGTGCTGTATCAACTTGTATGCCCTACATATTAATTACTATTAAAAATTTGTCCATTCTTCTCAGCTCTTTCACTTCTCTCTCATTTGCTTATGGACTATGAAATACTTAACTTGTATAACTGATTTATAATAAAATTCCGTATTTTGCATACACACTGTATAAAATGATTTTTATTTATGAAGTTCTTTGAGACCCTAAGGTAAAAAGTTACAATGACTTCCAAGTTATTATCATCAAATTGTTGTTAAGAGATCAACCAAAAGCAAGAGACTTCTAATTACTTGTTACTGTCTTCATTTCCTGCCCTGAGATACCAATAGACTTGAATAAACTCATAATTGGTCCCCGTGGCTAAAAAAGCAGCTTGTGGCTTTCCAGCAGGTACTGTCTACATTTGGATGTCCAATTTCCTTACTAAGAACTCTACCATTATTGAGCAGGTTGGGACATTTGGAAAGCAAACTTCACAAAGTTCTCCCAGAGTGGTCTGCAATCGTCAGCGTGACTGCATGCATTGGCTAACATCGTATTTCTGCATCCCCTCTGTAGATCCTCTGAAGGAATACCAAACCAGCACAAATTTTATTTTCCCAAAACCCAATTTATTTGAAGGTTTTGCAACAGTTTTTGCCGTTTAAAAGGTGGCCATAACTCCTGACCATATGAACTGTGCTCCAGAAATCTTTCCTGTGGCTAGGGGCCTCATTCCATGGATGCTGAGGTCAATGGGAAGCTCTTTGTAGAGAGGGACCTCCTACCCAGATCTCTTGCTGTCAGACTAAGGCAGGTACCACAGGCCCTGGCGTCAGCCTGCCCTGAGCTCCTTACACAAATGCAGCCAGCTCGTTACACAGCAAAGTTTGGGGACAGGCTGAAGAGTCACCTGTTGGCAATTGCCCCATAGCCACATATAGCTTATGGCATCACTGGATTCAATGCTGAGCTTTCCAAGCAATACCAGCCTGCTTATTTCAGTCTACATTTGGCTGACTTTTTCCTTTATGAAAAAAGGCTGTATTGTGACAAGAGAAACTCACCAGCAAGAAAATACATATTTTCGTGTCCTGCACTCCATTATTACTAGAGCTGTCATCTATTTTTTTACAAGATTTTTTCCATGCTACTGCTTATTTAGCACCATATGGCAACATGATTGCTGTTACTATAGATGCATACCATGGGTATGACTTCTTTTTTGCTTCTCTCCATACTGAGGTTATTATCTTTGAAAGATTGCATGGCCTGCAATTTAACCTAACTGTTGTGAACTTAATGGGAACTGAGAATTTCGGAGGTACACGATATGACACAACAAACAGGGAATTCCCCTTTCTCTGATGACTGCTCATTCTTGCCAGTATCCCTTGCACCTCTCAGTGCCCTGCTCCTCTCTGCAATCATAGGCACTGGGAAGATGCTTGGGCATGTATTGCTCATGGGGTAAAAATTTCCACGCTACCACTTGGGACTTGTCTTTGGCTGAATAGTTTCCCTTCCTTAGACTTCTGTTTATTCTGCATGCTCATTTAGATACTTATTTTAATTATTCAGTGGCTGTGTCTCATGTGATTCCAGAGAAAGCCTGGCATATCTCAGTTTCCCGATCTTAGGTGCTTTTGTGTTTTGTTTTTTTTTGTTTGTTTTGGGGTCTTTGTTTGTTTTGGTTTGGTTTGATTTGGGTTGTTTTTTTTACTGCAAACACCATCCATCAAAAAGTACTTGCTATGGTGTAGTGGTTTTGATTCTAGACCTTCCTTGGTAACCAGCTTATAACAGAGGAAGTAGTCATGTTCCCAGTATTTTTTACGTAAACCAGAGTATAAATAAGAAGAGGGAGAAGCCTCTTCCCTCTCTTTCCGGTGGATCTGGGAGCAAGTTCTCTGCTATCGGCTCTGCTCGTGTGGAGGAGTGAAGCCTAGCGAGGCCTTGTGGACCTTGAGAAGTGGAAAGTGCTGGCAGTCGCTTAGTGCAATTCTGCTATCTCAAAGAAAGTAGTAAAATTTTCTTTTGTTAGTTCTTTATTAGTGACTCCTGGATTTTGATTGTGCATATCTGTTTACTTTTTTTTTTTTTCCCCTTTCCCTTTTCGCTTCGGGGCAGGGGGAGGTGTTCAGAGTCCCTTCTTCTGTGTACGTAGTATTCTAATTATATATAAGTGTAAATACATGTATATATTTTTATACAGCTTTAATTTAGTCATTTCAGTGTTTCAATAGCTTTTCCCTTCTCCCTTTCCCTTATATTCATAGAGGGGGTGGGGGGAGGAGAGGCTGCAAACTGTAAGGTTTGAGCATTCGGCGAGAAAACCAGATCCAAACCGTTACATATGGATTCAAAGAGAAGTTTCTTTCTTTCCATATACCCAAACCTGTATATCAGGACAAATAAGGCATCCAACAAGTAGGGAGTGGATGCACTCAAGTAGAGAAGTCCAGCATACTATCCATAAGGCCATTACAATATTGCTGCTCTTATGCTTTCTTCTCTTTCCCCTCTCTCAGTTGCAACCTGTAAGTTATTGTCTGGTTTAGCTGTGCCTTCCTCCTAGAGTACTGTTGCAGTAAAAGCATGTAAACATGTAAAAACATACTGATTACTGTACTGGTGTGGGATGGAAGAGCCTCTAGTCCGATGCTTTATCTCCAGTGGATAAGAATGTGAAATATTACTGAGAAAGGAATAAACTCTCTGTGTATTTAATTGCACAATGTTGAGGCAAAGGCGAAACATTACTCTTGAACTCAGTATTGGCTTAGTAGCTCGAGAGTGAGTGGCATAACAGCTTCACCTATTTAATCTCATGGTTGTATAGTCCTAAGCATTATAGTTAATTGGCATTGTTGACTGACTTTTAAACATTATTCTTTCAGTGTTTCAGCTGGAACTGTAAGATCAGAAAGGGATTTCTATACAAATACTTTTTCAATTATTAAAAATTCTCAGTGTGTGTTATTGATTATTCTTCTAATGCAGGCAATGGGTGACCTTTTGTTTAAGTCAGTCCCTGATTTGTTGCCGTGTCATGTTGCTCTTGAAAAATGTTACTGCTGAAAATGACTGGTTCTTTTACTTGGTTTTATTTAAAGAAGTAATACGTTTCTTCTGTTTCGAAAACACTCAGACATGTACTTACCTATAGATGTGTTTGGGAAATACAAAATAATGTCTGATGCAGAGTACTTCCTAAAGTTGTTTTTGTTTGGGTTTTTTTTGCATACACATTTGAAACGAATGTGATTTCTACCTCACGGTGTGGCACCCATTTTACTACACAGACACGTGTAGGTTAGCATAGAAGTAAACGTTTGCTACACGAATTTATTTGTAATATCATAAAATTAATGTAAACAAAAATACTCTCCTAGAAAATATTTTCCTTGAAAACCTGCCAAGATTTATTGAATGTATCTGTCTTGACAGAGCACTTCAGCTGAGATCAAATAAACCTGTACCTTGCAGTGATCAGCTGCAGCTATTTTAAAATCAAGTTAAGCAAGCATGAAAAAAAAGACAAACAACAAACGAGGATGGAAAATAACACCAGGGGAAAAGTAATTAACCTGATACAGTACAATCTGCAGTGATTCAGGACATTAAAAAGCGCGGCCACGTTACAGTGGTGACTCACTGATGAGCTGAACGACTGACCAGGCCGCACCTTCATTATGACTACCCGGTGCGCCGCATCCATATACACGAAATTCTCGCCCATTCCCAACAACAGGCCTCTCTTTCCCTTTGCTAGACCCCACCACGCACGGCCCGCACCACGGCCGGGCCCAGACAGGCACCGCCTGGTAGCACCTGTGCATCTCCCTGCTTCGCGTGGCCAGCTGGGGCTTTGGTGTCCCTCCCCGACCAGGGGTGTGACAGCGGTGAGCGGCCCCGGGGCACAAGCCGGGGGGCGGCGGGAGTGCGGTCGCTGCCTGTCGAGGGCGCAGCTTTAGAGATGTGCGCTGGGGCGCGGGGAACGAAGAGGTGCGCGCAACTCCCCGCCTTGCCGGGCGCACCGCCTCCCGCCCTCCGCCCGGCCCCTTCCCGCCGATTGGCGG